>CM055351.1:292948-315139 GCA_029228515.1 Populus alba x Populus x berolinensis | reverse complement strand
GAAGCATACATGCTCAAGAGGGATCACCCGAAATTCAAAGGCAACTGAATTTCGGCAACCGGGGCATCGAAGTCGGAATGCCGCGAAACTCACCGAGTCAAAGCGTTTCGCCGTTTGCGGAAGAAGTTGATGTAGAACAAGTAGCAGAAGCATACATGCTCAAGAGGGATCACCCGAAATTCAAAGGCAACTGAATTTCGGCAACGGGGCATCGAAGTCGGAATGCCGCGAAACTCACCGAGTCAAAGCGTTTCGCCGTTTGCGGAAGAAGTCTGATGTAGAACAAGTAGCAGAAGCATACATGCTCAAGAGGGATCACCCGAAATTCAAAGGCAACTGAATTTCGGCAACCGGGGCATCGAAGTCGGAATGCCGCGAAACTCACGAGTCAAAGCGTTTCGCCGTTTGCGGAAAGAAGTCTGATGTAGAACAAGTAGCAGAAGCATACATGCTCAAGAGGGATCACCCGAAATTCAAAGGCAACTGAATTTCGGCAACCGGGGCATCGAAGTCGGAATGCCGCGAAACTCACCGAGTCAAAGCGTTTCGCCGTTTGCGGAAGAAGGTGATGTGTAGAACAAGTAGCAGAAGCATACATGCTCAAGAGGGATCACCCGAAATTCAAAGGCAACTGAATTTCGGCAACCGGGGCATCGAAGTCGGAATGCCGCGAAACTCACCGAGTCAAAGCGTTTCGCCGTTTGCGGAAGAAAGTCTGATGTAGAACAAGTAGCAGAAGCATACATGCTCAAGAGGGATCACCGAAATTCAAAGGCAACTGAATTTCGGCAACCGGGGCATCGAAGTCGGAATGCCGCGAAACTCACCGAGTCAAAGCGTTTCGCCGTTTGCGGAAAGAAGTCTGATGTAGAACAAGTAGCAGAAGCATACATGCTCAAGAGGGATCACCCGAAATTCAAAGGCAACTGAATTTCGGCAACCGGGGCATCGAAGTCGGAATGCCGCGCGAAACTCACCGAGTCAAAGCGTTTTGCCGTTTGCAGAGAAGCATACATGCTCAAGAGGGATCACCGAAATTCAAAGGCAACTGAATTTCGGCAACCGGGGCATCGAAGTCGGAATGCCGCGAAACTCACCGAGTCAAAGCGTTTCGCCGTTTGCGGAAGAAAGTCTGATGTAGAAAAAGTAGCAGAAGCATACATGCTCAAGAGGGATCACCCGAAAATCAAAGGCAACTGAATTTCGGCAACCGGGGCATCGAAGTCGGAATGCCGCGAAACTCACCGAGTCAAAGCGTTTCGCCGTTTGCGGAAGAAAGTCTGATGTAGAACAAGTAGCAAAAGCATACATGCTCAAGAGATCACCCGAAAATCAAAGGCAACTGAATTTCGGCAACCGGGGCATCGAAGTCGGAATGCCGCGAAACTCACCGAGTCAAAGCGTTTCGCCGTTTGCGGAAAGAAGTTGATGTAGAACAAGTAGCAAAAGCATACATGCTCAAGAGATCACCCGAAAATCAAAGGCAACTGAATTTCGGCAACCGGGGCATCGAAGTCGGAATGCCGCGAAACTCACCGAGTCAAAACGTTTCGCCATTTGCGGAAGAAAGTCTGATGTAGAACAGTAGCAGAAGCATACATGCTCAAGAGGGATCACCCGAAATTCAAAGGCAACTGAATTTCGGCAACCGGGGGATCGAAGTCGGAATGCCGCGAAACTCACCGATTCAAAGCGTTTCGCCGTTTGCGGAAAGAAGTCTGATGTAGAACAAGTAGCAGAAGCATACATGCTCAAGAGGGATCACCCGAAATTCAAAGGCAACTGAATTTCGGCAACCGGGCATCGAAGTCGGAATGCCGCGAAACTCACCGAGTCAAAGCGTTTCGCCGTTTGCGGAAGAAGAAGTCTGATGTAGAACAAGTAGCAGAAGCATACATGCTCAAGAGGGATCACCCGAAATTCAAAGGCAACTGAATTTCGGCAACCGGGGCATCGAAGTCGGAATGCCGCGAAACTCACCGAGTCAAAGCGTTTCGCCGTTTGCGGAAGAAGTCTGATGTAGAACAAGTAGCAGAAGCATACATGCTCAAGAGGGATCACCCGAAATTCAAAGGCAACTGAATTTCGGCAACCGGGGCATCGAAGTCGGAATGCCGCGAAACTCACCGAGTCAAAGCGTTTCGCCGTTTGCGGAAGAAGTCTGATGTAGAACAAGTAGCAGAAGCATACATGCTCAAGAGGGATCACCCGAAATTCAAAGGCAACTGAATTTCGGCAACCGGGGCATCGAAGTCGGAATGCCGCGAAACTCACCGAGTCAAAGCGTTTCGCCGTTTGCGGAAGAAGTCTGATGTAGAACAAGTAGCAGAAGCATACATGCTCAAGAGGGATCACCCGAAATTCAAAGGCAACTGAATTTCGGCAACCGGGGCATCGAAGTCGGAATGCCGCGAAACTCACCGAGTCAAAGCGTTTCGCCGTTTGCGGAAGAAGTCTGATGTAGAACAAGTAGCAGAAGCATACATGCTCAAGAGGGATCACCCGAAATTCAAAGGCAACTGAATTTCGGCAACCGGGGCATCGAAGTCGGAATGCCGCGAAACTCACCGAGTCAAAGCGTTTCGCCGTTTGCGGAAGAAGTCTGATGTAGAACAAGTAGCAGAAGCATACATGCTCAAGAGGGATCACCCGAAATTCAAAGGCAACTGAATTTCGGCAACCGGGGCATCGAAGTCGGAATGCCGCGAAACTCACCGAGTCAAAGCGTTTCGCCGTTTGCGGAAGAAGTCTGATGTAGAACAAGTAGCAGAAGCATACATGCTCAAGAGGGATCACCCGAAATTCAAAGGCAACTGAATTTCGGCAACCGGGGCATCGAAGTCGGAATGCCGCGAAACTCACCGAGTCAAAGCGTTTCGCCGTTTGCGGAAGAAGTCTGATGTAGAACAAGTAGCAGAAGCATACATGCTCAAGAGGGATCACCCGAAATTCAAAGGCAACTGAATTTCGGCAACCGGGGCATCGAAGTCGGAATGCCGCGAAACTCACCGAGTCAAAGCGTTTCGCCGTTTGCGGAAGAAGTCTGATGTAGAACAAGTAGCAGAAGCATACATGCTCAAGAGGGATCACCCGAAATTCAAAGGCAACTGAATTTCGGCAACCGGGGCATCGAAGTCGGAATGCCGCGAAACTCACCGAGTCAAAGCGTTTCGCCGTTTGCGGAAGAAGTCTGATGTAGAACAAGTAGCAGAAGCATACATGCTCAAGAGGGATCACCCGAAATTCAAAGGCAACTGAATTTCGGCAACCGGGGCATCGAAGTCGGAATGCCGCGAAACTCACCGAGTCAAAGCGTTTCGCCGTTTGCGGAAGAAGTCTGATGTAGAACAAGTAGCAGAAGCATACATGCTCAAGAGGGATCACCCGAAATTCAAAGGCAACTGAATTTCGGCAACCGGGGCATCGAAGTCGGAATGCCGCGAAACTCACCGAGTCAAAGCGTTTCGCCGTTTGCGGAAGAAGTCTGATGTAGAACAAGTAGCAGAAGCATACATGCTCAAGAGGGATCACCCGAAATTCAAAGGCAACTGAATTTCGGCAACCGGGGCATCGAAGTCGGAATGCCGCGAAACTCACCGAGTCAAAGCGTTTCGCCGTTTGCGGAAGAAGTCTGATGTAGAACAAGTAGCAGAAGCATACATGCTCAAGAGGGATCACCCGAAATTCAAAGGCAACTGAATTTCGGCAACCGGGGCATCGAAGTCGGAATGCCGCGAAACTCACCGAGTCAAAGCGTTTCGCCGTTTGCGGAAGAAGTCTGATGTAGAACAAGTAGCAGAAGCATACATGCTCAAGAGGGATCACCCGAAATTCAAAGGCAACTGAATTTCGGCAACCGGGGCATCGAAGTCGGAATGCCGCGAAACTCACCGAGTCAAAGCGTTTCGCCGTTTGCGGAAGAAAGTCTGATGTAGAACAAGTAGCAGAAGCATACATGCTCAAGAGGGATCACCCGAAATTCAAAGGCAACTGAATTTCGGCAACCGGGCATCGAAGTCGGAATGCCGCGAAACTCACCGAGTCAAAGCGTTTCGCCGTTTGCGGAAGAAGTCTGATGTAGAACAAGTAGCAGAAGCATACATGCTCAAGAGGGATCACCCGAAATTCAAAGGCAACTGAATTTCGGCAACCGGGGCATCGAAGTCGGAATGCCGCGAAACTCACCGAGTCAAAGCGTTTCGCCGTTTGCGGAAGAAGTCTGATGTAGAACAAGTAGCAGAAGCATACATGCTCAAGAGGGATCACCCGAAATTCAAAGGCAACTGAATTTCGGCAACCGGGGCATCGAAGTCGGAATGCCGCGAAACTCACCGAGTCAAAGCGTTTCGCCGTTTGCGGAAGAAGTCTGATGTAGAACAAGTAGCAGAAGCATACATGCTCAAGAGGGATCACCCGAAATTCAAAGGCAACTGAATTTCGGCAACCGGGGCATCGAAGTCGGAATGCCGCGAAACTCACCGAGTCAAAGCGTTTCGCCGTTTGCGGAAGAAAGTCTGATGTAGAACAAGTAGCAGAAGCATACATGCTCAAGAGGGATCACCCGAAATTCAAAGGCAACTGAATTTCGGCAACCGGGGCATCGAAGTCGGAATGCCGCGAAACTCACCGAGTCAAAGCGTTTCGCCGTTTGCGGAAGAAGTCTGATGTAGAACAAGTAGCAGAAGCATACATGCTCAAGAGGGATCACCCGAAATTCAAAGGCAACTGAATTTCGGCAACCGGGGCATCGAAGTCGGAATGCCGCGAAACTCACCGAGTCAAAGCGTTTCGCCGTTTGCGGAAGAAGTCTGATGTAGAACAAGTAGCAGAAGCATACATGCTCAAGAGGGATCACCCGAAATTCAAAGGCAACTGAATTTCGGCAACCGGGGCATCGAAGTCGGAATGCCGCGAAACTCACCGAGTCAAAGCGTTTCGCCGTTTGCGGAAGAAAGTCTGATGTAGAACAAGTAGCAGAAGCATACATGCTCAAGAGGGATCACCCGAAATTCAAAGGCAACTGAATTTCGGCAACCGGGGCATCGAAGTCGGAATGCCGCGAAACTCACCGAGTCAAAGCGTTTCGCCGTTTGCGGAAGAAGTCTGATGTAGAACAAGTAGCAGAAGCATACATGCTCAAGAGGGATCACCCGAAATTCAAAGGCAACTGAATTTCGGCAACCGGGGCATCGAAGTCGGAATGCCGCGAAACTCACCGAGTCAAAGCGTTTCGCCGTTTGCGGAAGAAGTCTGATGTAGAACAAGTAGCAGAAGCATACATGCTCAAGAGGGATCACCCGAAATTCAAAGGCAACTGAATTTCGGCAACCGGGGCATCGAAGTCGGAATGCCGCGAAACTCACCGAGTCAAAGCGTTTCGCCGTTTGCGGAAGAAGTCTGATGTAGAACAAGTAGCAGAAGCATACATGCTCAAGAGGGATCACCCGAAATTCAAAGGCAACTGAATTTCGGCAACCGGGGCATCGAAGTCGGAATGCCGCGAAACTCACCGAGTCAAAGCGTTTCGCCGTTTGCGGAAGAAGTCTGATGTAGAACAAGTAGCAGAAGCATACATGCTCAAGAGGGATCACCCGAAATTCAAAGGCAACTGAATTTCGGCAACCGGGGCATCGAAGTCGGAATGCCGCGAAACTCACCGAGTCAAAGCGTTTCGCCGTTTGCGGAAGAAAGTCTGATGTAGAACAAGTAGCAGAAGCATACATGCTCAAGAGGGATCACCCGAAATTCAAAGGCAACTGAATTTCGGCAACCGGGGCATCGAAGTCGGAATGCCGCGAAACTCACCGAGTCAAAGCGTTTCGCCGTTTGCGGAAGAAAGTCTGATGTAGAACAAGTAGCAGAAGCATACATGCTCAAGAGGGATCACCCGAAATTCAAAGGCAACTGAATTTCGGCAACCGGGGCATCGAAGTCGGAATGCCGCGAAACTCACCGAGTCAAAGCGTTTCGCCGTTTGCGGAAGAAAGTCTGATGTAGAACAAGTAGCAGAAGCATACATGCTCAAGAGGGATCACCCGAAATTCAAAGGCAACTGAATTTCGGCAACCGGGGCATCGAAGTCGGAATGCCGCGAAACTCACCGAGTCAAAGCGTTTCGCCGTTTGCGGAAGAAGTCTGATGTAGAACAAGTAGCAGAAGCATACATGCTCAAGAGGGATCACCCGAAATTCAAAGGCAACTGAATTTCGGCAACCGGGGCATCGAAGTCGGAATGCCGCGAAACTCACCGAGTCAAAGCGTTTCGCCGTTTGCGGAAGAAAGTCTGATGTAGAACAAGTAGCAGAAGCATACATGCTCAAGAGGGATCACCCGAAATTCAAAGGCAACTGAATTTCGGCAACCGGGGCATCGAAGTCGGAATGCCGCGAAACTCACCGAGTCAAAGCGTTTCGCCGTTTGCGGAAGAAGTCTGATGTAGAACAAGTAGCAGAAGCATACATGCTCAAGAGGGATCACCCGAAATTCAAAGGCAACTGAATTTCGGCAACCGGGGCATCGAAGTCGGAATGCCGCGAAACTCACCGAGTCAAAGCGTTTCGCCGTTTGCGGAAGAAGTCTGATGTAGAACAAGTAGCAGAAGCATACATGCTCAAGAGGGATCACCCGAAATTCAAAGGCAACTGAATTTCGGCAACCGGGGCATCGAAGTCGGAATGCCGCGAAACTCACCGAGTCAAAGCGTTTCGCCGTTTGCGGAAGAAGTCTGATGTAGAACAAGTAGCAGAAGCATACATGCTCAAGAGGGATCACCCGAAATTCAAAGGCAACTGAATTTCGGCAACCGGGGCATCGAAGTCGGAATGCCGCGAAACTCACCGAGTCAAAGCGTTTCGCCGTTTGCGGAAGAAGTCTGATGTAGAACAAGTAGCAGAAGCATACATGCTCAAGAGGGATCACCCGAAATTCAAAGGCAACTGAATTTCGGCAACCGGGGCATCGAAGTCGGAATGCCGCGAAACTCACCGAGTCAAAGCGTTTCGCCGTTTGCGGAAGAAAGTCTGATGTAGAACAAGTAGCAGAAGCATACATGCTCAAGAGGGATCACCCGAAATTCAAAGGCAACTGAATTTCGGCAACCGGGGCATCGAAGTCGGAATGCCGCGAAACTCACCGAGTCAAAGCGTTTCGCCGTTTGCGGAAGAAGTCTGATGTAGAACAAGTAGCAGAAGCATACATGCTCAAGAGGGATCACCCGAAATTCAAAGGCAACTGAATTTCGGCAACCGGGGCATCGAAGTCGGAATGCCGCGAAACTCACCGAGTCAAAGCGTTTCGCCGTTTGCGGAAGAAGTCTGATGTAGAACAAGTAGCAGAAGCATACATGCTCAAGAGGGATCACCCGAAATTCAAAGGCAACTGAATTTCGGCAACCGGGGCATCGAAGTCGGAATGCCGCGAAACTCACCGAGTCAAAGCGTTTCGCCGTTTGCGGAAGAAAGTCTGATGTAGAACAAGTAGCAGAAGCATACATGCTCAAGAGGGATCACCCGAAATTCAAAGGCAACTGAATTTCGGCAACCGGGGCATCGAAGTCGGAATGCCGCGAAACTCACCGAGTCAAAGCGTTTCGCCGTTTGCGGAAGAAAGTCTGATGTAGAACAAGTAGCAGAAGCATACATGCTCAAGAGGGATCACCCGAAATTCAAAGGCAACTGAATTTCGGCAACCGGGGCATCGAAGTCGGAATGCCGCGAAACTCACCGAGTCAAAGCGTTTCGCCGTTTGCGGAAGAAGTCTGATGTAGAACAAGTAGCAGAAGCATACATGCTCAAGAGGGATCACCCGAAATTCAAAGGCAACTGAATTTCGGCAACCGGGGCATCGAAGTCGGAATGCCGCGAAACTCACCGAGTCAAAGCGTTTCGCCGTTTGCGGAAGAAGTCTGATGTAGAACAAGTAGCAGAAGCATACATGCTCAAGAGGGATCACCCGAAATTCAAAGGCAACTGAATTTCGGCAACGGGGCATCGAAGTCGGAATGCCGCGAAACTCACCGAGTCAAAGCGTTTCGCCGTTTGCGGAAGAAGTCTGATGTAGAACAAGTAGCAGAAGCATACATGCTCAAGAGGGATCACCCGAAATTCAAAGGCAACTGAATTTCGGCAACCGGGGCATCGAAGTCGGAATGCCGCGAAACTCACCGAGTCAAAGCGTTTCGCCGTTTGCGGAAGAAAGTCTGATGTAGAACAAGTAGCAGAAGCATACATGCTCAAGAGGGATCACCCGAAATTCAAAGGCAACTGAATTTCGGCAACCGGGGCATCGAAGTCGGAATGCCGCGAAACTCACCGAGTCAAAGCGTTTCGCCGTTTGCGGAAGAAAGTCTGATGTAGAACAAGTAGCAGAAGCATACATGCTCAAGAGGGATCACCCGAAATTCAAAGGCAACTGAATTTCGGCAACCGGGGCATCGAAGTCGGAATGCCGCGAAACTCACCGAGTCAAAGCGTTTCGCCGTTTGCGGAAGAAGTCTGATGTAGAACAAGTAGCAGAAGCATACATGCTCAAGAGGGATCACCCGAAATTCAAAGGCAACTGAATTTCGGCAACCGGGGCATCGAAGTCGGAATGCCGCGAAACTCACCGAGTCAAAGCGTTTCGCCGTTTGCGGAAGAAAGTCTGATGTAGAACAAGTAGCAGAAGCATACATGCTCAAGAGGGATCACCCGAAATTCAAAGGCAACTGAATTTCGGCAACCGGGGCATCGAAGTCGGAATGCCGCGAAACTCACCGAGTCAAAGCGTTTCGCCGTTTGCGGAAGAAGTCTGATGTAGAACAAGTAGCAGAAGCATACATGCTCAAGAGGGATCACCCGAAATTCAAAGGCAACTGAATTTCGGCAACCGGGGCATCGAAGTCGGAATGCCGCGAAACTCACCGAGTCAAAGCGTTTCGCCGTTTGCGGAAGAAGTCTGATGTAGAACAAGTAGCAGAAGCATACATGCTCAAGAGGGATCACCCGAAATTCAAAGGCAACTGAATTTCGGCAACCGGGCATCGAAGTCGGAATGCCGCGAAACTCACCGAGTCAAAGCGTTTCGCCGTTTGCGGAAGAAGTCTGATGTAGAACAAGTAGCAGAAGCATACATGCTCAAGAGGGATCACCCGAAATTCAAAGGCAACTGAATTTCGGCAACCGGGGCATCGAAGTCGGAATGCCGCGAAACTCACCGAGTCAAAGCGTTTCGCCGTTTGCGGAAGAAGTCTGATGTAGAACAAGTAGCAGAAGCATACATGCTCAAGAGGGATCACCCGAAATTCAAAGGCAACTGAATTTCGGCAACCGGGGCATCGAAGTCGGAATGCCGCGAAACTCACCGAGTCAAAGCGTTTCGCCGTTTGCGGAAGAAGTCTGATGTAGAACAAGTAGCAGAAGCATACATGCTCAAGAGGGATCACCCGAAATTCAAAGGCAACTGAATTTCGGCAACCGGGGCATCGAAGTCGGAATGCCGCGAAACTCACCGAGTCAAAGCGTTTCGCCGTTTGCGGAAGAAAGTCTGATGTAGAACAAGTAGCAGAAGCATACATGCTCAAGAGGGATCACCCGAAATTCAAAGGCAACTGAATTTCGGCAACCGGGGCATCGAAGTCGGAATGCCGCGAAACTCACCGAGTCAAAGCGTTTCGCCGTTTGCGGAAGAAGTCTGATGTAGAACAAGTAGCAGAAGCATACATGCTCAAGAGGGATCACCCGAAATTCAAAGGCAACTGAATTTCGGCAACCGGGGCATCGAAGTCGGAATGCCGCGAAACTCACCGAGTCAAAGCGTTTCGCCGTTTGCGGAAGAAGTCTGATGTAGAACAAGTAGCAGAAGCATACATGCTCAAGAGGGATCACCCGAAATTCAAAGGCAACTGAATTTCGGCAACCGGGGCATCGAAGTCGGAATGCCGCGAAACTCACCGAGTCAAAGCGTTTCGCCGTTTGCGGAAGAAGTCTGATGTAGAACAAGTAGCAGAAGCATACATGCTCAAGAGGGATCACCCGAAATTCAAAGGCAACTGAATTTCGGCAACCGGGGCATCGAAGTCGGAATGCCGCGAAACTCACCGAGTCAAAGCGTTTCGCCGTTTGCGGAAGAAGTCTGATGTAGAACAAGTAGCAGAAGCATACATGCTCAAGAGGGATCACCCGAAATTCAAAGGCAACTGAATTTCGGCAACCGGGGCATCGAAGTCGGAATGCCGCGAAACTCACCGAGTCAAAGCGTTTCGCCGTTTGCGGAAGAAGTCTGATGTAGAACAAGTAGCAGAAGCATACATGCTCAAGAGGGATCACCCGAAATTCAAAGGCAACTGAATTTCGGCAACCGGGGCATCGAAGTCGGAATGCCGCGAAACTCACCGAGTCAAAGCGTTTCGCCGTTTGCGGAAGAAGTCTGATGTAGAACAAGTAGCAGAAGCATACATGCTCAAGAGGGATCACCCGAAATTCAAAGGCAACTGAATTTCGGCAACCGGGGCATCGAAGTCGGAATGCCGCGAAACTCACCGAGTCAAAGCGTTTCGCCGTTTGCGGAAGAAAGTCTGATGTAGAACAAGTAGCAGAAGCATACATGCTCAAGAGGGATCACCCGAAATTCAAAGGCAACTGAATTTCGGCAACCGGGGCATCGAAGTCGGAATGCCGCGAAACTCACCGAGTCAAAGCGTTTCGCCGTTTGCGGAAGAAGTCTGATGTAGAACAAGTAGCAGAAGCATACATGCTCAAGAGGGATCACCCGAAATTCAAAGGCAACTGAATTTCGGCAACCGGGGCATCGAAGTCGGAATGCCGCGAAACTCACCGAGTCAAAGCGTTTCGCCGTTTGCGGAAGAAGTCTGATGTAGAACAAGTAGCAGAAGCATACATGCTCAAGAGGGATCACCCGAAATTCAAAGGCAACTGAATTTCGGCAACCGGGGCATCGAAGTCGGAATGCCGCGAAACTCACCGAGTCAAAGCGTTTCGCCGTTTGCGGAAGAAGTCTGATGTAGAACAAGTAGCAGAAGCATACATGCTCAAGAGGGATCACCCGAAATTCAAAGGCAACTGAATTTCGGCAACCGGGGCATCGAAGTCGGAATGCCGCGAAACTCACCGAGTCAAAGCGTTTCGCCGTTTGCGGAAGAAGTCTGATGTAGAACAAGTAGCAGAAGCATACATGCTCAAGAGGGATCACCCGAAATTCAAAGGCAACTGAATTTCGGCAACCGGGGCATCGAAGTCGGAATGCCGCGAAACTCACCGAGTCAAAGCGTTTCGCCGTTTGCGGAAGAAGTCTGATGTAGAACAAGTAGCAGAAGCATACATGCTCAAGAGGGATCACCCGAAATTCAAAGGCAACTGAATTTCGGCAACCGGGGCATCGAAGTCGGAATGCCGCGAAACTCACCGAGTCAAAGCGTTTCGCCGTTTGCGGAAGAAGTCTGATGTAGAACAAGTAGCAGAAGCATACATGCTCAAGAGGGATCACCCGAAATTCAAAGGCAACTGAATTTCGGCAACCGGGGCATCGAAGTCGGAATGCCGCGAAACTCACCGAGTCAAAGCGTTTCGCCGTTTGCGGAAGAAGTCTGATGTAGAACAAGTAGCAGAAGCATACATGCTCAAGAGGGATCACCCGAAATTCAAAGGCAACTGAATTTCGGCAACCGGGGCATCGAAGTCGGAATGCCGCGAAACTCACCGAGTCAAAGCGTTTCGCCGTTTGCGGAAGAAGTCTGATGTAGAACAAGTAGCAGAAGCATACATGCTCAAGAGGGATCACCCGAAATTCAAAGGCAACTGAATTTCGGCAACCGGGGCATCGAAGTCGGAATGCCGCGAAACTCACCGAGTCAAAGCGTTTCGCCGTTTGCGGAAGAAGTCTGATGTAGAACAAGTAGCAGAAGCATACATGCTCAAGAGGGATCACCCGAAATTCAAAGGCAACTGAATTTCGGCAACCGGGGCATCGAAGTCGGAATGCCGCGAAACTCACCGAGTCAAAGCGTTTCGCCGTTTGCGGAAGAAAGTCTGATGTAGAACAAGTAGCAGAAGCATACATGCTCAAGAGGGATCACCCGAAATTCAAAGGCAACTGAATTTCGGCAACCGGGGCATCGAAGTCGGAATGCCGCGAAACTCACCGAGTCAAAGCGTTTCGCCGTTTGCGGAAGAAAGTCTGATGTAGAACAAGTAGCAGAAGCATACATGCTCAAGAGGGATCACCCGAAATTCAAAGGCAACTGAATTTCGGCAACCGGGGCATCGAAGTCGGAATGCCGCGAAACTCACCGAGTCAAAGCGTTTCGCCGTTTGCGGAAGAGAAGTCTGATGTAGAACAAGTAGCAGAAGCATACATGCTCAAGAGGGATCACCCGAAATTCAAAGGCAACTGAATTTCGGCAACCGGGGCATCGAAGTCGGAATGCCGCGAAACTCACCGAGTCAAAGCGTTTCGCCGTTTGCGGAAGAAGTCTGATGTAGAACAAGTAGCAGAAGCATACATGCTCAAGAGGGATCACCCGAAATTCAAAGGCAACTGAATTTCGGCAACCGGGGCATCGAAGTCGGAATGCCGCGAAACTCACCGAGTCAAAGCGTTTCGCCGTTTGCGGAAGAAAGTCTGATGTAGAACAAGTAGCAGAAGCATACATGCTCAAGAGGGATCACCCGAAATTCAAAGGCAACTGAATTTCGGCAACCGGGGCATCGAAGTCGGAATGCCGCGAAACTCACCGAGTCAAAGCGTTTCGCCGTTTGCGGAAGAAGTCTGATGTAGAACAAGTAGCAGAAGCATACATGCTCAAGAGGGATCACCCGAAATTCAAAGGCAACTGAATTTCGGCAACCGGGGCATCGAAGTCGGAATGCCGCGAAACTCACCGAGTCAAAGCGTTTCGCCGTTTGCGGAAGAAGTCTGATGTAGAACAAGTAGCAGAAGCATACATGCTCAAGAGGGATCACCCGAAATTCAAAGGCAACTGAATTTCGGCAACCGGGGCATCGAAGTCGGAATGCCGCGAAACTCACCGAGTCAAAGCGTTTCGCCGTTTGCGGAAGAAGTCTGATGTAGAACAAGTAGCAGAAGCATACATGCTCAAGAGGGATCACCCGAAATTCAAAGGCAACTGAATTTCGGCAACCGGGGCATCGAAGTCGGAATGCCGCGAAACTCACCGAGTCAAAGCGTTTCGCCGTTTGCGGAAGAAGTCTGATGTAGAACAAGTAGCAGAAGCATACATGCTCAAGAGGGATCACCCGAAATTCAAAGGCAACTGAATTTCGGCAACCGGGGCATCGAAGTCGGAATGCCGCGAAACTCACCGAGTCAAAGCGTTTCGCCGTTTGCGGAAGAAGTCTGATGTAGAACAAGTAGCAGAAGCATACATGCTCAAGAGGGATCACCCGAAATTCAAAGGCAACTGAATTTCGGCAACCGGGGCATCGAAGTCGGAATGCCGCGAAACTCACCGAGTCAAAGCGTTTCGCCGTTTGCGGAAGAAGTCTGATGTAGAACAAGTAGCAGAAGCATACATGCTCAAGAGGGATCACCCGAAATTCAAAGGCAACTGAATTTCGGCAACCGGGGCATCGAAGTCGGAATGCCGCGAAACTCACCGAGTCAAAGCGTTTCGCCGTTTGCGGAAGAAGTCTGATGTAGAACAAGTAGCAGAAGCATACATGCTCAAGAGGGATCACCCGAAATTCAAAGGCAACTGAATTTCGGCAACCGGGGCATCGAAGTCGGAATGCCGCGAAACTCACCGAGTCAAAGCGTTTCGCCGTTTGCGGAAGAAGTCTGATGTAGAACAAGTAGCAGAAGCATACATGCTCAAGAGGGATCACCCGAAATTCAAAGGCAACTGAATTTCGGCAACCGGGGCATCGAAGTCGGAATGCCGCGAAACTCACCGAGTCAAAGCGTTTCGCCGTTTGCGGAAGAAGTCTGATGTAGAACAAGTAGCAGAAGCATACATGCTCAAGAGGGATCACCCGAAATTCAAAGGCAACTGAATTTCGGCAACCGGGGCATCGAAGTCGGAATGCCGCGAAACTCACCGAGTCAAAGCGTTTCGCCGTTTGCGGAAGAAGTCTGATGTAGAACAAGTAGCAGAAGCATACATGCTCAAGAGGGATCACCCGAAATTCAAAGGCAACTGAATTTCGGCAACCGGGGCATCGAAGTCGGAATGCCGCGAAACTCACCGAGTCAAAGCGTTTCGCCGTTTGCGGAAGAAAGTCTGATGTAGAACAAGTAGCAGAAGCATACATGCTCAAGAGGGATCACCCGAAATTCAAAGGCAACTGAATTTCGGCAACCGGGGCATCGAAGTCGGAATGCCGCGAAACTCACCGAGTCAAAGCGTTTCGCCGTTTGCGGAAGAAGTCTGATGTAGAACAAGTAGCAGAAGCATACATGCTCAAGAGGGATCACCCGAAATTCAAAGGCAACTGAATTTCGGCAACCGGGGCATCGAAGTCGGAATGCCGCGAAACTCACCGAGTCAAAGCGTTTCGCCGTTTGCGGAAGAAGTCTGATGTAGAACAAGTAGCAGAAGCATACATGCTCAAGAGGGATCACCCGAAATTCAAAGGCAACTGAATTTCGGCAACCGGGGCATCGAAGTCGGAATGCCGCGAAACTCACCGAGTCAAAGCGTTTCGCCGTTTGCGGAAGAAGTCTGATGTAGAACAAGTAGCAGAAGCATACATGCTCAAGAGGGATCACCCGAAATTCAAAGGCAACTGAATTTCGGCAACCGGGGCATCGAAGTCGGAATGCCGCGAAACTCACCGAGTCAAAGCGTTTCGCCGTTTGCGGAAGAAGTCTGATGTAGAACAAGTAGCAGAAGCATACATGCTCAAGAGGGATCACCCGAAATTCAAAGGCAACTGAATTTCGGCAACCGGGGCATCGAAGTCGGAATGCCGCGAAACTCACCGAGTCAAAGCGTTTCGCCGTTTGCGGAAGAAGTCTGATGTAGAACAAGTAGCAGAAGCATACATGCTCAAGAGGGATCACCCGAAATTCAAAGGCAACTGAATTTCGGCAACCGGGGCATCGAAGTCGGAATGCCGCGAAACTCACCGAGTCAAAGCGTTTCGCCGTTTGCGGAAGAAGTCTGATGTAGAACAAGTAGCAGAAGCATACATGCTCAAGAGGGATCACCCGAAATTCAAAGGCAACTGAATTTCGGCAACCGGGGCATCGAAGTCGGAATGCCGCGAAACTCACCGAGTCAAAGCGTTTCGCCGTTTGCGGAAGGAAGTCTGATGTAGAACAAGTAGCAGAAGCATACATGCTCAAGAGGGATCACCCGAAATTCAAAGGCAACTGAATTTCGGCAACCGGGGCATCGAAGTCGGAATGCCGCGAAACTCACCGAGTCAAAGCGTTTCGCCGTTTGCGGAAGAAGTCTGATGTAGAACAAGTAGCAGAAGCATACATGCTCAAGAGGGATCACCCGAAATTCAAAGGCAACTGAATTTCGGCAACCGGGGCATCGAAGTCGGAATGCCGCGAAACTCACCGAGTCAAAGCGTTTCGCCGTTTGCGGAAGAAGTCTGATGTAGAACAAGTAGCAGAAGCATACATGCTCAAGAGGGATCACCCGAAATTCAAAGGCAACTGAATTTCGGCAACCGGGGCATCGAAGTCGGAATGCCGCGAAACTCACCGAGTCAAAGCGTTTCGCCGTTTGCGGAAGAAAGTCTGATGTAGAACAAGTAGCAGAAGCATACATGCTCAAGAGGGATCACCCGAAATTCAAAGGCAACTGAATTTCGGCAACCGGGGCATCGAAGTCGGAATGCCGCGAAACTCACCGAGTCAAAGCGTTTCGCCGTTTGCGGAAGAAGTCTGATGTAGAACAAGTAGCAGAAGCATACATGCTCAAGAGGGATCACCCGAAATTCAAAGGCAACTGAATTTCGGCAACCGGGGCATCGAAGTCGGAATGCCGCGAAACTCACCGAGTCAAAGCGTTTCGCCGTTTGCGGAAGAAGTCTGATGTAGAACAAGTAGCAGAAGCATACATGCTCAAGAGGGATCACCCGAAATTCAAAGGCAACTGAATTTCGGCAACCGGGGCATCGAAGTCGGAATGCCGCGAAACTCACCGAGTCAAAGCGTTTCGCCGTTTGCGGAAGAAAGTCTGATGTAGAACAAGTAGCAGAAGCATACATGCTCAAGAGGGATCACCCGAAATTCAAAGGCAACTGAATTTCGGCAACGGGGCATCGAAGTCGGAATGCCGCGAAACTCACCGAGTCAAAGCGTTTCGCCGTTTGCGGAAGAAAGTCTGATGTAGAACAAGTAGCAGAAGCATACATGCTCAAGAGGGATCACCCGAAATTCAAAGGCAACTGAATTTCGGCAACGGGGCATCGAAGTCGGAATGCCGCGAAACTCACCGAGTCAAAGCGTTTCGCCGTTTGCGGAAGAAGTCTGATGTAGAACAAGTAGCAGAAGCATACATGCTCAAGAGGGATCACCCGAAATTCAAAGGCAACTGAATTTCGGCAACCGGGGCATCGAAGTCGGAATGCCGCGAAACTCACCGAGTCAAAGCGTTTCGCCGTTTGCGGAAGAAGTGTGATGTAGAACAAGTAGCAGAAGCATACATGCTCAAGAGGGATCACCCGAAATTCAAAGGCAACTGAATTTCGGCAACGGGGCATCGAAGTCGGAATGCCGCGAAACTCACCGAGTCAAAGCGTTTCGCCGTTTGCGGAAGAAGTCTGATGTAGAACAAGTAGCAGAAGCATACATGCTCAAGAGGGATCACCGAAATTCAAAGGCAACTGAATTTCGGCAACGGGGCAGTCGGATGCCGCGAAATCACCGGCAACCGGGCCATCGAACGGAGGCAGCGCGCAGTGTGTCATACAAAGCGTTTAGCCGTTTTCGGTGAAGAAAGTTCTCGATGATCACCCAACTCCCAAGTCGCAACCAGAAGCATTCAATGCCTCAAGCACGGCCGCTCAAAGCACCCGAACAAAGCAAATTCTGCATTTAGGCCAAGTCATATGAATGTAGAACCAGGCAAGCATACATGCTCAAGAGGGACACCTGCCGCGAAAGCAATCTTATATGAGTCACCCTCAAGCGGTTTGGCGTTTGCGGAGAAAGCTTCTGATGTAGAACAAGTGATGCAACAATAGCAACATGCTCAAGAGGGATCACCGAAATTCAAAGGCAACTGAATTTCGGCAACGGGGCATCGAAGTCGGAATGCCGCGAAACTCACCGAGTCAAAGCGTTTCGTTTGCGGAAGAAAGTCTGATGTAGAACAAGTAGCAGAAGCATACATGCTCAAGAGGGATCACCCGAAATTCAAAGGCAACTGAATTTCGGCAACCGGGGCATCGAAGTCGGAATGCCGCGAAACTCACCGAGTCAAAGCGTTTCGCCGTTTGCGGAAGAAAGTTGATGTAGAACAAGTAGCAGAAGCATACATGCTCAAGAGGGATCACCCGAAATTCAAAGGCAACTGAATTTCGGCAACGGGGCATCGAAGTCGGAATGCCGCGAAACTCACCGAGTCAAAGCGTTTCGCCGTTTGCGGAAGAAGTCTGATGTAGAACAAGTAGCAGAAGCATACATGCTCAAGAGGGATCACCCGAAATTCAAAGGCAACTGAATTTCGGCAAACGGGGCATCGAAGTCGGAATGCCGCGAAACTCACCGAGTCAAAGCGTTTCGTTTGCGTTTGCGGAAGAAAGTATGATGTAGTAACAAGTTAAAGAAGAGAACCATACATGCGCTCCAAGAGGGATCAACACCGAAAATGCAAAGGCAACTGAATTTCGGCAATCGGGGCTTCGAAGTCGAAATGCCTCGAAACACAACGAGTCAAAGCGTTTCGCCGTTTGCGGAAAGAAGTCTGATGTAGAACAAGTAGCAGAAGCATACATGCTCAAGAGGGAGCACCTGAATTTCAAAGGCAACTGCATTATGGGCAATTGGGGGCCTCAGATTCGAAATGCCTTGAAACACACCGGAGTCAAAGCGTTTCGCGTCGTTGTGCTGAAAGTATAGATGATAGAACACAAGTAGAAGAACCATAACATGCTACAAGAAGGGATCACCCGAAAGTTCCAAAAGGCAACTGAAATTTCCGGCACATCCGGGACATCGAAGGCGGAATGCCGTCGAAAACTCACCGAGTCATATCGTTTCAGCCGTTTGCGGAAGAAAGTCTGATGTAGAACAAGTAGCAGAAGACATATAACATGCTCAAGAGGCGATGACCCGAAATTCAAAGAGCGGCAACTGAATTTCGATAACCGGGGCACTCGAAGTCGGAATTGAGCCACGAAACTCAACCGAGTCAAAGCGTTTCGCTGTTTGCGGAAGGAAGTATGATGTAAACAAGTAGTGCAGAACGCATGACATGCTCAAGAGGGATCACCCTCCCGAAAAAGTGCAAAGGCAACGCGAATTTCGGCACCGGGGCATCGAATGCGGAATGCTTCGCGACACTCACCCGAGTCAAAGCGTTTCGCCGTTTGTGCGAAGGAAGTAGAATGTAGAACAAGTATGCAGAAGCATACATGCTCAAAGTACGGATCAACCTGAAATTCCAACAGGCACACTGAATTTGACGGCAACCGGGGCAATCGACTCTGAATGCCGCGAAACTCACCGCGTCAAAGCGTTTCGCCGTTTGCGGAAGAAATTCTGATGTAAGAACAAGTAGCTAAGAAGCATACATGCACAAGAGGGATCACTCGCGAAATTCAAAGGCAACTGAACTTTCGGCAGACCGGGGCATCCGAAGTCGGAATGGCCTTCGAAACTCACCGAGTCATAGCGTTATCGCCGTTTGCGGACAGGAAGTCTGATGGAGAAAACGTAGGATAAGCATACATTGCTCTAGAGGCGAATTCAACCCGAAATATCAAAGGCAACTTATATTTCGGCCAACCCTAGACCGGGGCATCGAAGTCGGAATGCAGCGAAACTCAGCACGTGTCAAAGCGTTTCGCCGTTTGCGCGGTAAGAAAGTAATGATGTAGTAACAAGTAGCAGAAGCATAACATGCTCAAGAGGGATCACCCCGAAATTCAAAGAGCAACTGAATTTCGGCAAACAGGGGCAATCCGAAGTCGGCATGCCGCGAAACTCACCGAGTCAAAGCGTTTCGCTGTTTGCGGAAGAAAGTCTGATGTAGAACAAGTAGCAGAAGCATACATGCTCAAGAGGGATCTCACCGAAATTCAAGGCAACTGAATTTCGGCAACCGGGGCATCGAAGTCGGAATGCCGCGAAACTCACCGAGTCAAAGCGTTTCGTGTTTGCGGAAGAAAGTCTGATGTAGAACAAGTAGCAGAAGCATACATGCTCCAGAGGGATCACCCGAAATTCAAAGCAACTGAATTTCGGCAACCGGGGCATCGAAGTCGGAATGCATCGAAACTCACCGAGTCAAAGCGTTTCGCCGTTTGTGGAAGAAGTCTGATGTAAAACAAGTAGCAGAAGCATACATGCTCAAGAGGGATCACCCAAAATTCAAAGGCAACTGAATTTCGGCACCCGGGGTATCAAAGTCGGAATGCCGCGAAACTCACCGACTGAAAGCGTTTCGCCGTTGCGGAAGAAGAAGTCTGATGTAGAACAAGTAGCAGAAGCATACATGCTCAAGAGGGATCACCCGAAATTCAAAGGCAACTGAATTTCGGCAACCGGGGCAGCAAAGTCGGAATGCCGCGAAACTCACCGAGTCAAAGCGTTTCGCCGTTTGCGGAAGAAAGTCTGATGTAGAACAAGTAGCGGAAGCATCCATGCTCAAGACGGATCTCCCGAAATTCAAAGGCAACTGAATATCAGCAACCGGGGCATCGAAGATGGAATGCCACGAAACTCACCGAGTCAAAGCATGTGGCCGTTTGCGGAACAAGTATGATGAAGAACAAGTAGCGGAAGCATACGTTCTCAAGAGTGATCACCCGAAATTCTAAGGCAACTGAATTTCGGCAAACGGGGCATCGAAGTCGGTATACCGCGAAACTCACCGAGTCAATGCGTTTCTTCATTTGCGGAAGAAGTATGATGTAGAACAAGCAGCGGAAGCATACATGCTCAAGAGGGATCACCCGAAATTCAAAGGCAACTGAATTTCAGCAACCGGGGCATCGAAGGCGGAATGCTGCGAAACTCACCGATCAAAGCGTTTCGCTTTTGCGGAAAAAAGTATGATGTAGAACAAGTAGCAGAAGCATACATGCTCAAGAGGGATCACCCGAATTCAAAGGCAACTGTATTTCGGCAACCGGGGCATCGAAGATCGGAATGCGCGAAGCTCACCGAGTCAAAGCGATTCGCCGTTTGCGGAAGGAAGCTGATGTAGAACAAGTAGCAGAAGCATACATGCTCAAGAGGGATCACCCGAAATTCAAAGGCAACTGAATTTTGGCAACGGGGCATCGAAGTCGGAATGCCGCGAAACTCACCGAGTCATAGCGTTTTCGCCGTTTGCGGAAGAAAGTTGATGTAGAACAAGTAGCAAAAGCATACATGCTCAAGAGGGATCACCCGAAATTCAAAGGCAACTCAATTTCGGCAACCCGGGCATCGAAGTCGGAATGCCGCGAAACTCACCGAGTCAAAGCGTTTCGCCGTTTGCGGAAAGAAGTCTGATGTAGAACAAGTAGCTAAACCATACATGCTCAAGAGGGATCACCCGAAATTCAAAGGCAACTGAATTTCGGCAACCGGGGCATCGAAGTGTGAATGCCGCGAAACTCACCGAGTCAAAGCGTTTCGCCGGTTGCGGAAGAAGTCTGATGTAGAACAAGTAGCAGAGCATACATCTCAAGAGGGATCACCCGAAATTCAAAGGCAACTGAATTTCGGCAACCGGGCATCGAAGGCGGAATGCCGCGAAACTCACCGAGTCAAAGCGTTTCGCCGTTTGCGGACGAAGTCTGATGTAGAACAAGTAGCAGAAGCATACATGCTCAAGAGGGATCACAGAAATTCAAAGGCAACTGAATTTCGGCAACCGGGGCATCGAAGTCGGAATGCCACGAAACTCACGAGTCAAAGCGTTTCGCCGTTTGCGGAAGAAAGTATGATGTAGAACAAGTAGCAGAGGCATACATGCTCAAGAGGGATCACCCGAAATTCAAAGGCAACTGAATTTCGGCAACCGGGGCATCGAAGAGGAATGCCGCGAAACTCACCGACTCATAGCGTTTCGCCGTTTGCGGAAGAAGTCTGATGTAGAACAAGTAGACGAAGCATAACATGCTCAAGAGGGATCACCTACGAAAATTCAAAGGCAACTGAATTTCGGCAACCCGGGGACATCGCAAGGCCGAAATGCCGGCGAAAAAACCTCACCGAGTCAAACGCGCTACACATTTTGAGCGGAAAGAAAGTATGACGTAGAACAAGTAGCAGAAGACATACATGCTCAAGAGGAGATCACCCGACAAATTCAAAGGCAAACTGAAATTTCAGGCTCAACAGGGCATCGACAGTCAGGAATGACCTCGAAACTCACCGAGTCAAAGCGTTTCTGCGCCAGTTTGCGGAAGAAAAGTCTGATGTAGAACAAGTCGCAGTACAAAGCATGATCATGCTCAAGAGGGATCACACCAAAATTCAAAGGCAACTTGAATTTCGGCAACCAGGGACCATCGAAGTTCGGAATGCCGCGAAAACTCACCGAGTCAAAGCGTTTTCCGGCCGTTGTGCGGACGAAAGTCTGATGTAGAACAAGTAGGCAGAAGCATACATGCTCAAGAGGGATCAACTCCCGAAATTCAAAGGCAACCATTGAATTTCGGCAACCGGGGCATTCGAAGCATCGGAATGCCGCGAAACTCACACTGAGTTCAAAGCGTTACAAACAGCTTGCGGAAGGAAGGTATGACGTTCTGAACAAGTAGCAGAAGCATACATGTCTCAAGAGGGATCCACCCGAAATTCACAAGGCAACTGAATTTCGGCAACCAAGGCCATCGAAGTCGAGAATGCCGAGAAACTCACCGAGTCAAAGCGTACCGCGCCGTTTGCCAGAAGAAAGTCTGATGTAGAACAAGTAGTAGAAGCATACATGCTCCAGAGCGGATCCGCTACCGCACTTCACCCGAAATTCAAAATGCAACTGAATTTCGGCAAACCGAGGGGATGGGACAATCGAAAGTCAGACACATGCCGCTGAGAGAAACTCACCGAGTCAAAGCGTGT
>CM055351.1:270455-292848 GCA_029228515.1 Populus alba x Populus x berolinensis | reverse complement strand
CGTGTTATGTAGAACAAGTAGCAGAAGCATACATGCTCAAGAGGGATCACCCGAAATTCAAAGGCAACTGAATTTCGGCAACCGGGGCATCGAAGTCGGAATGCCGCGAAACTCACCGAGTCAAAGCATTTCGCCGTTTGCGGAAGAAGTCTGATGTAGAACAAGTAGCAGAAGCAGACATGCTCAAGAGGGATCACCCGAAATCAAAGGCAACTGAATTTCGGCAAACGGGGCATCGAAGTCGGAATGCCGCGAAACTCACCGAGTCAAAGCGTTTCGCCGTTTGCGGAAGAAGTCTGATGTAGAACAAGTAGCAGAAGCATACATGCTCAAGAGGGATCACCCGAAATTCAAAGGCAACTGAATTTCGGCAACCGGGGCATCGAAGTCGGAATGCCGCGAAACTCACCGAGTCAAAGCGTTTCGCCGTTTGCGGAAGAAGTCTGATGTAGAACAAGTAGCAGAAGCATACATGCTCAAGAGGGATCACCCGAAATTCAAAGGCAACTGAATTTCGGCAACCGGGGCATCGAAGTCGGAATGCCGCGAAACTCACCGAGTCAAAGCGTTTCGCCGTTTGCGGAAGAAGTCTGATGTAGAACAAGTAGCAGAAGCATACATGCTCAAGAGGGATCACCCGAAATTCAAAGGCAACTGAATTTCGGCAACCGGGGCATCGAAGTCGGAATGCCGCGAAACTCACCGAGTCAAAGCGTTTCGCCGTTTGCGGAAGAAGTCTGATGTAGAACAAGTAGCAGAAGCATACATGCTCAAGAGGGATCACCCGAAATTCAAAGGCAACTGAATTTCGGCAAACGGGGCATCGAAGTCGGAATGCCGCGAAACTCACCGAGTCAAAGCGTTTCGCCGTTTGCGGAAGAAGTCTGATGTAGAACAAGTAGCAGAAGCATACATGCTCAAGAGGGATCACCCGAAATTCAAAGGCAACTGAATTTCGGCAACCGGGGCATCGAAGTCGGAATGCCGCGAAACTCACCGAGTCAAAGCGTTTCGCCGTTTGCGGAAGAAGTCTGATGTAGAACAAGTAGCAGAAGCATACATGCTCAAGAGGGATCACCCGAAATTCAAAGGCAACTGAATTTCGGCAACCGGGGCATCGAAGTCGGAATGCCGCGAAACTCACCGAGTCAAAGCGTTTCGCGTTTGCGGAAGAAGTGTGATGTAGAACAAGTAGCAGAAGCATACATGCTCAAGAGGGATCACCCGAAATTCAAAGGCAACTGAATTTCGGCAACCGGGGCATCGAAGTCGGAATGCCGCGAAACTCACCGAGTCAAAGCGTTTCGCCGTTTGCGGAAGAAGTCTGATGTAGAACAAGTAGCAGAAGCATACATGCTCAAGAGGGATCACCCGAAATTCAAAGGCAACTGAATTTCGGCAACCGGGGCATCGAAGTCGGAATGCCGCGAAACTCACCGAGTCAAAGCGTTTCGCCGTTTGCGGAAGAAGTGTGATGTAGAACAAGTAGCAGAAGCATACATGCTCAAGAGGGATCACCCGAAATTCAAAGGCAACTGAATTTCGGCAACCGGGGCATCGAAGTCGGAATGCCGCGAAACTCACCGAGTCAAAGCGTTTCGCCGTTTGCGGAAGAAGTCTGATGTAGAACAAGTAGCAGAAGCATACATGCTCAAGAGGGATCACCCGAAATTCAAAGGCAACTGAATTTCGGCAACCGGGGCATCGAAGTCGGAATGCCGCGAAACTCACCGAGTCAAAGCGTTTCGCCGTTTGCGGAAGAAGTCTGATGTAGAACAAGTAGCAGAAGCATACATGCTCAAGAGGGATCACCCGAAATTCAAAGGCAACTGAATTTCGGCAAACGGGGCATCGAAGTCGGAATGCCGCGAAACTCACCGAGTCAAAGCGTTTCGCCGTTTGCGGAAGAAGTCTGATGTAGAACAAGTAGCAGAAGCATACATGCTCAAGAGGGATCACCCGAAATTCAAAGGCAACTGAATTTCGGCAACCGGGCATCGAAGTCGGAATGCCGCGAAACTCACCGAGTCAAAGCGTTTCGCCGTTTGCGGAAGAAGTGTGATGTAGAACAAGTAGCAGAAGCATACATGCTCAAGAGGGATCACCCGAAATTCAAAGGCAACTGAATTTCGGCAACCGGGGCATCGAAGTCGGAATGCCGCGAAACTCACCGAGTCAAAGCGTTTCGCCGTTTGCGGAAGAAGTCTGATGTAGAACAAGTAGCAGAAGCATACATGCTCAAGAGGGATCACCCGAAATTCAAAGGCAACTGAATTTCGGCAAACGGGGCATCGAAGTCGGAATGCCGCGAAACTCACCGAGTCAAAGCGTTTCGCCGTTTGCGGAAGAAGTCTGATGTAGAACAAGTAGCAGAAGCATACATGCTCAAGAGGGATCACCCGAAATTCAAAGGCAACTGAATTTCGGCAACCGGGGCATCGAAGTCGGAATGCCGCGAAACTCACCGAGTCAAAGCGTTTCGCCGTTTGCGGAAGAAGTCTGATGTAGAACAAGTAGCAGAAGCATACATGCTCAAGAGGGATCACCCGAAATTCAAAGGCAACTGAATTTCGGCAACGGGGCATCGAAGTCGGAATGCCGCGAAACTCACCGAGTCAAAGCGTTTCGCCGTTTGCGGAAGAAGTCTGATGTAGAACAAGTAGCAGAAGCATACATGCTCAAGAGGGATCACCCGAAATTCAAAGGCAACTGAATTTCGGCAACCGGGGCATCGAAGTCGGAATGCCGCGAAACTCACCGAGTCAAAGCGTTTCGCCGTTTGCGGAAGAAGTCTGATGTAGAACAAGTAGCAGAAGCATACATGCTCAAGAGGGATCACCCGAAATTCAAAGGCAACTGAATTTCGGCAACCGGGGCATCGAAGTCGGAATGCCGCGAAACTCACCGAGTCAAAGCGTTTCGCCGTTTGCGGAAGAAGTCTGATGTAGAACAAGTAGCAGAAGCATACATGCTCAAGAGGGATCACCCGAAATTCAAAGGCAACTGAATTTCGGCAACCGGGGCATCGAAGTCGGAATGCCGCGAAACTCACCGAGTCAAAGCGTTTCGCCGTTTGCGGAAGAAGTCTGATGTAGAACAAGTAGCAGAAGCATACATGCTCAAGAGGGATCACCCGAAATTCAAAGGCAACTGAATTTCGGCAACCGGGGCATCGAAGTCGGAATGCCGCGAAACTCACCGAGTCAAAGCGTTTCGCCGTTTGCGGAAGAAGTCTGATGTAGAACAAGTAGCAGAAGCATACATGCTCAAGAGGGATCACCCGAAATTCAAAGGCAACTGAATTTCGGCAACCGGGGCATCGAAGTCGGAATGCCGCGAAACTCACCGAGTCAAAGCGTTTCGCCGTTTGCGGAAGAAGTCTGATGTAGAACAAGTAGCAGAAGCATACATGCTCAAGAGGGATCACCCGAAATTCAAAGGCAACTGAATTTCGGCAACCGGGGCATCGAAGTCGGAATGCCGCGAAACTCACCGAGTCAAAGCGTTTCGCCGTTTGCGGAAAGAAGTCTGATGTAGAACAAGTAGCAGAAGCATACATGCTCAAGAGGGATCACCCGAAATTCAAAGGCAACTGAATTTCGGCAACCGGGCATCGAAGTCGGAATGCCGCGAAACTCACCGAGTCAAAGCGTTTCGCCGTTTGCGGAAGAAGAAGTCTGATGTAGAACAAGTAGCAGAAGCATACATGCTCAAGAGGGATCACCCGAAATTCAAAGGCAACTGAATTTCGGCAACCGGGGCATCGAAGTCGGAATGCCGCGAAACTCACCGAGTCAAAGCGTTTCGCCGTTTGCGGAAGAAGTCTGATGTAGAACAAGTAGCAGAAGCATACATGCTCAAGAGGGATCACCCGAAATTCAAAGGCAACTGAATTTCGGCAACCGGGGCATCGAAGTCGGAATGCCGCGAAACTCACCGAGTCAAAGCGTTTCGCCGTTTGCGGAAGAAGTCTGATGTAGAACAAGTAGCAGAAGCATACATGCTCAAGAGGGATCACCCGAAATTCAAAGGCAACTGAATTTCGGCAACCGGGGCATCGAAGTCGGAATGCCGCGAAACTCACCGAGTCAAAGCGTTTCGCGTTTGCGGAAGAAGTCTGATGTAGAACAAGTAGCAGAAGCATACATGCTCAAGAGGGATCACCCGAAATTCAAAGGCAACTGAATTTCGGCAACCGGGGCATCGAAGTCGGAATGCGCGAAACTCACCGAGTCAAAGCGTTTCGCCGTTTGCGGAAGAAGTCTGATGTAGAACAAGTAGCAGAAGCATACATGCTCAAGAGGGATCACCCGAAATTCAAAGGCAACTGAATTTCGGCAACCGGGGCATCGAAGTCGGAATGCCGCGAAACTCACCGAGTCAAAGCGTTTCGCCGTTTGCGGAAGAAGTCTGATGTAGAACAAGTAGCAGAAGCATACATGCTCAAGAGGGATCACCCGAAATTCAAAGGCAACTGAATTTCGGCAACCGGGGCATCGAAGTCGGAATGCCGCGAAACTCACCGAGTCAAAGCGTTTCGCCGTTTGCGGAAGAAGTCTGATGTAGAACAAGTAGCAGAAGCATACATGCTCAAGAGGGATCACCCGAAATTCAAAGGCAACTGAATTTCGGCAACCGGGGCATCGAAGTCGGAATGCCGCGAAACTCACCGAGTCAAAGCGTTTCGCCGTTTGCGGAAGGAAGTCTGATGTAGAACAAGTAGCAGAAGCATACATGCTCAAGAGGGATCACCCGAAATTCAAAGGCAACTGAATTTCGGCAACCGGGGCATCGAAGTCGGAATGCCGCGAAACTCACCGAGTCAAAGCGTTTCGCCGTTTGCGGAAGAAGTCTGATGTAGAACAAGTAGCAGAAGCATACATGCTCAAGAGGGATCACCCGAAATTCAAAGGCAACTGAATTTCGGCAACGGGGCATCGAAGTCGGAATGCCGCGAAACTCACCGAGTCAAAGCGTTTCGCCGTTTGCGGAAGAAGTCTGATGTAGAACAAGTAGCAGAAGCATACATGCTCAAGAGGGATCACCCGAAATTCAAAGGCAACTGAATTTCGGCAACCGGGGCATCGAAGTCGGAATGCCGCGAAACTCACCGAGTCAAAGCGTTTCGCCGTTTGCGGAAGAAGTCTGATGTAGAACAAGTAGCAGAAGCATACATGCTCAAGAGGGATCACCCGAAATTCAAAGGCAACTGAATTTCGGCAACCGGGGCATCGAAGTCGGAATGCCGCGAAACTCACCGAGTCAAAGCGTTTCGCCGTTTGCGGAAGAAGTCTGATGTAGAACAAGTAGCAGAAGCATACATGCTCAAGAGGGATCACCCGAAATTCAAAGGCAACTGAATTTCGGCAACCGGGGCATCGAAGTCGGAATGCCGCGAAACTCACCGAGTCAAAGCGTTTCGCCGTTTGCGGAAGAAGTCTGATGTAGAACAAGTAGCAGAAGCATACATGCTCAAGAGGGATCACCCGAAATTCAAAGGCAACTGAATTTCGGCAACCGGGGCATCGAAGTCGGAATGCCGCGAAACTCACCGAGTCAAAGCGTTTCGCCGTTTGCGGAAGAAGTCTGATGTAGAACAAGTAGCAGAAGCATACATGCTCAAGAGGGATCACCCGAAATTCAAAGGCAACTGAATTTCGGCAACCGGGGCATCGAAGTCGGAATGCCGCGAAACTCACCGAGTCAAAGCGTTTCGCCGTTTGCGGAAGAAGTCTGATGTAGAACAAGTAGCAGAAGCATACATGCTCAAGAGGGATCACCCGAAATTCAAAGGCAACTGAATTTCGGCAACCGGGGCATCGAAGTCGGAATGCCGCGAAACTCACCGAGTCAAAGCGTTTCGCCGTTTGCGGAAGAAGTCTGATGTAGAACAAGTAGCAGAAGCATACATGCTCAAGAGGGATCACCCGAAATTCAAAGGCAACTGAATTTCGGCAACCGGGGCATCGAAGTCGGAATGCCGCGAAACTCACCGAGTCAAAGCGTTTCGCCGTTTGCGGAAGAAGTCTGATGTAGAACAAGTAGCAGAAGCATACATGCTCAAGAGGGATCACCCGAAATTCAAAGGCAACTGAATTTCGGCAACCGGGGCATCGAAGTCGGAATGCCGCGAAACTCACCGAGTCAAAGCGTTTCGCCGTTTGCGGAAGAAGTCTGATGTAGAACAAGTAGCAGAAGCATACATGCTCAAGAGGGATCACCCGAAATTCAAAGGCAACTGAATTTCGGCAACCGGGGCATCGAAGTCGGAATGCCGCGAAACTCACCGAGTCAAAGCGTTTCGCCGTTTGCGGAAGAAGTCTGATGTAGAACAAGTAGCAGAAGCATACATGCTCAAGAGGGATCACCCGAAATTCAAAGGCAACTGAATTTCGGCAACCGGGGCATCGAAGTCGGAATGCCGCGAAACTCACCGAGTCAAAGCGTTTCGCCGTTTGCGGAAGAAGTCTGATGTAGAACAAGTAGCAGAAGCATACATGCTCAAGAGGGATCACCCGAAATTCAAAGGCAACTGAATTTCGGCAACCGGGGCATCGAAGTCGGAATGCCGCGAAACTCACCGAGTCAAAGCGTTTCGCCGTTTGCGGAAGAAGTCTGATGTAGAACAAGTAGCAGAAGCATACATGCTCAAGAGGGATCACCCGAAATTCAAAGGCAACTGAATTTCGGCAACCGGGGCATCGAAGTCGGAATGCCGCGAAACTCACCGAGTCAAAGCGTTTCGCCGTTTGCGGAAGAAGTCTGATGTAGAACAAGTAGCAGAAGCATACATGCTCAAGAGGGATCACCCGAAATTCAAAGGCAACTGAATTTCGGCAACCGGGGCATCGAAGTCGGAATGCCGCGAAACTCACCGAGTCAAAGCGTTTCGCCGTTTGCGGAAGAAGTCTGATGTAGAACAAGTAGCAGAAGCATACATGCTCAAGAGGGATCACCCGAAATTCAAAGGCAACTGAATTTCGGCAACCGGGGCATCGAAGTCGGAATGCCGCGAAACTCACCGAGTCAAAGCGTTTCGCCGTTTGCGGAAGAAGTCTGATGTAGAACAAGTAGCAGAAGCATACATGCTCAAGAGGGATCACCCGAAATTCAAAGGCAACTGAATTTCGGCAACCGGGGCATCGAAGTCGGAATGCCGCGAAACTCACCGAGTCAAAGCGTTTCGCCGTTTGCGGAAGAAGTCTGATGTAGAACAAGTAGCAGAAGCATACATGCTCAAGAGGGATCACCCGAAATTCAAAGGCAACTGAATTTCGGCAACCGGGGCATCGAAGTCGGAATGCCGCGAAACTCACCGAGTCAAAGCGTTTCGCCGTTTGCGAAGAAGAAGTCTGATGTAGAACAAGTAGCAGAAGCATACATGCTCAAGAGGGATCACCCGAAATTCAAAGGCAACTGAATTTCGGCAACGGGGCATCGAAGTCGGAATGCCGCGAAACTCACCGAGTCAAAGCGTTTCGCCGTTTGCGGAAGAAGTCTGATGTAGAACAAGTAGCAGAAGCATACATGCTCAAGAGGGATCACCCGAAATTCAAAGGCAACTGAATTTCGGCAACCGGGGCATCGAAGTCGGAATGCCGCGAAACTCACCGAGTCAAAGCGTTTCGCCGTTTGCGGAAGAAGTCTGATGTAGAACAAGTAGCAGAAGCATACATGCTCAAGAGGGATCACCCGAAATTCAAAGGCAACTGAATTTCGGCAACCGGGGCATCGAAGTCGGAATGCCGCGAAACTCACCGAGTCAAAGCGTTTCGCCGTTTGCGGAAGGAAGTCTGATGTAGAACAAGTAGCAGAAGCATACATGCTCAAGAGGGATCACCCGAAATTCAAAGGCAACTGAATTTCGGCAACCGGGGCATCGAAGTCGGAATGCCGCGAAACTCACCGAGTCAAAGCGTTTCGCCGTTTGCGGAAGAAGTCTGATGTAGAACAAGTAGCAGAAGCATACATGCTCAAGAGGGATCACCCGAAATTCAAAGGCAACTGAATTTCGGCAACCGGGGCATCGAAGTCGGAATGCCGCGAAACTCACCGAGTCAAAGCGTTTCGCCGTTTGCGGAAGGAAGTCTGATGTAGAACAAGTAGCAGAAGCATACATGCTCAAGAGGGATCACCCGAAATTCAAAGGCAACTGAATTTCGGCAACCGGGGCATCGAAGTCGGAATGCCGCGAAACTCACCGAGTCAAAGCGTTTCGCCGTTTGCGGAAGAAGTCTGATGTAGAACAAGTAGCAGAAGCATACATGCTCAAGAGGGATCACCCGAAATTCAAAGGCAACTGAATTTCGGCAACCGGGGCATCGAAGTCGGAATGCCGCGAAACTCACCGAGTCAAAGCGTTTCGCCGTTTGCGGAAGAAGTCTGATGTAGAACAAGTAGCAGAAGCATACATGCTCAAGAGGGATCACCCGAAATTCAAAGGCAACTGAATTTCGGCAACCGGGGCATCGAAGTCGGAATGCCGCGAAACTCACCGAGTCAAAGCGTTTCGCCGTTTGCGGAAGAAGTCTGATGTAGAACAAGTAGCAGAAGCATACATGCTCAAGAGGGATCACCCGAAATTCAAAGGCAACTGAATTTCGGCAACCGGGGCATCGAAGTCGGAATGCCGCGAAACTCACCGAGTCAAAGCGTTTCGCCGTTTGCGGAAGAAGTCTGATGTAGAACAAGTAGCAGAAGCATACATGCTCAAGAGGGATCACCCGAAATTCAAAGGCAACTGAATTTCGGCAACGGGGCATCGAAGTCGGAATGCCGCGAAACTCACCGAGTCAAAGCGTTTCGCCGTTTGCGGAAGAAGTCTGATGTAGAACAAGTAGCAGAAGCATACATGCTCAAGAGGGATCACCCGAAATTCAAAGGCAACTGAATTTCGGCAACCGGGGCATCGAAGTCGGAATGCCGCGAAACTCACCGAGTCAAAGCGTTTCGCCGTTTGCGGAAGAAGTCTGATGTAGAACAAGTAGCAGAAGCATACATGCTCAAGAGGGATCACCCGAAATTCAAAGGCAACTGAATTTCGGCAACCGGGGCATCGAAGTCGGAATGCCGCGAAACTCACCGAGTCAAAGCGTTTCGCCGTTTGCGGAAGAAGTCTGATGTAGAACAAGTAGCAGAAGCATACATGCTCAAGAGGGATCACCCGAAATTCAAAGGCAACTGAATTTCGGCAACCGGGGCATCGAAGTCGGAATGCCGCGAAACTCACCGAGTCAAAGCGTTTCGCCGTTTGCGGAAGAAGTCTGATGTAGAACAAGTAGCAGAAGCATACATGCTCAAGAGGGATCACCCGAAATTCAAAGGCAACTGAATTTCGGCAACCGGGGCATCGAAGTCGGAATGCCGCGAAACTCACCGAGTCAAAGCGTTTCGCCGTTTGCGGAAGAAGTCTGATGTAGAACAAGTAGCAGAAGCATACATGCTCAAGAGGGATCACCCGAAATTCAAAGGCAACTGAATTTCGGCAACCGGGGCATCGAAGTCGGAATGCCGCGAAACTCACCGAGTCAAAGCGTTTCGCCGTTTGCGGAAGAAGTCTGATGTAGAACAAGTAGCAGAAGCATACATGCTCAAGAGGGATCACCCGAAATTCAAAGGCAACTGAATTTCGGCAACCGGGGCATCGAAGTCGGAATGCCGCGAAACTCACCGAGTCAAAGCGTTTCGCCGTTTGCGGAAGAAGTCTGATGTAGAACAAGTAGCAGAAGCATACATGCTCAAGAGGGATCACCCGAAATTCAAAGGCAACTGAATTTCGGCAACCGGGGCATCGAAGTCGGAATGCCGCGAAACTCACCGAGTCAAAGCGTTTCGCCGTTTGCGGAAGAAGTCTGATGTAGAACAAGTAGCAGAAGCATACATGCTCAAGAGGGATCACCCGAAATTCAAAGGCAACTGAATTTCGGCAACCGGGGCATCGAAGTCGGAATGCCGCGAAACTCACCGAGTCAAAGCGTTTCGCCGTTTGCGGAAGAAGTCTGATGTAGAACAAGTAGCAGAAGCATACATGCTCAAGAGGGATCACCCGAAATTCAAAGGCAACTGAATTTCGGCAACCGGGGCATCGAAGTCGGAATGCCGCGAAACTCACCGAGTCAAAGCGTTTCGCCGTTTGCGGAAGAAGTCTGATGTAGAACAAGTAGCAGAAGCATACATGCTCAAGAGGGATCACCCGAAATTCAAAGGCAACTGAATTTCGGCAACCGGGGCATCGAAGTCGGAATGCCGCGAAACTCACCGAGTCAAAGCGTTTCGCCGTTTGCGGAAGAAGTCTGATGTAGAACAAGTAGCAGAAGCATACATGCTCAAGAGGGATCACCCGAAATTCAAAGGCAACTGAATTTCGGCAAACGGGGCATCGAAGTCGGAATGCCGCGAAACTCACCGAGTCAAAGCGTTTCGCCGTTTGCGGAAGAAGTCTGATGTAGAACAAGTAGCAGAAGCATACATGCTCAAGAGGGATCACCCGAAATTCAAAGGCAACTGAATTTCGGCAACCGGGGCATCGAAGTCGGAATGCCGCGAAACTCACCGAGTCAAAGCGTTTCGCCGTTTGCGGAAGAAGTCTGATGTAGAACAAGTAGCAGAAGCATACATGCTCAAGAGGGATCACCCGAAATTCAAAGGCAACTGAATTTCGGCAACCGGGGCATCGAAGTCGGAATGCCGCGAAACTCACCGAGTCAAAGCGTTTCGCCGTTTGCGGAAGAAGTCTGATGTAGAACAAGTAGCAGAAGCATACATGCTCAAGAGGGATCACCCGAAATTCAAAGGCAACTGAATTTCGGCAACCGGGCATCGAAGTCGGAATGCCGCGAAACTCACCGAGTCAAAGCGTTTCGCCGTTTGCGGAAGAAGTCTGATGTAGAACAAGTAGCAGAAGCATACATGCTCAAGAGGGATCACCCGAAATTCAAAGGCAACTGAATTTCGGCAACCGGGGCATCGAAGTCGGAATGCCGCGAAACTCACCGAGTCAAAGCGTTTCGCCGTTTGCGGAAGAAGTCTGATGTAGAACAAGTAGCAGAAGCATACATGCTCAAGAGGGATCACCCGAAATTCAAAGGCAACTGAATTTCGGCAACCGGGGCATCGAAGTCGGAATGCCGCGAAACTCACCGAGTCAAAGCGTTTCGCCGTTTGCGGAAGAAGTCTGATGTAGAACAAGTAGCAGAAGCATACATGCTCAAGAGGGATCACCCGAAATTCAAAGGCAACTGAATTTCGGCAACCGGGGCATCGAAGTCGGAATGCCGCGAAACTCACCGAGTCAAAGCGTTTCGCCGTTTGCGGAAGAAGTCTGATGTAGAACAAGTAGCAGAAGCATACATGCTCAAGAGGGATCACCCGAAATTCAAAGGCAACTGAATTTCGGCAACCGGGGCATCGAAGTCGGAATGCCGCGAAACTCACCGAGTCAAAGCGTTTCGCCGTTTGCGGAAGAAGTCTGATGTAGAACAAGTAGCAGAAGCATACATGCTCAAGAGGGATCACCCGAAATTCAAAGGCAACTGAATTTCGGCAACCGGGGCATCGAAGTCGGAATGCCGCGAAACTCACCGAGTCAAAGCGTTTCGCCGTTTGCGGAAGAAGTCTGATGTAGAACAAGTAGCAGAAGCATACATGCTCAAGAGGGATCACCCGAAATTCAAAGGCAACTGAATTTCGGCAACCGGGGCATCGAAGTCGGAATGCCGCGAAACTCACCGAGTCAAAGCGTTTCGCCGTTTGCGGAAGAAGTCTGATGTAGAACAAGTAGCAGAAGCATACATGCTCAAGAGGGATCACCCGAAATTCAAAGGCAACTGAATTTCGGCAACCGGGGCATCGAAGTCGGAATGCCGCGAAACTCACCGAGTCAAAGCGTTTCGCCGTTTGCGGAAGAAGTCTGATGTAGAACAAGTAGCAGAAGCATACATGCTCAAGAGGGATCACCCGAAATTCAAAGGCAACTGAATTTCGGCAACCGGGGCATCGAAGTCGGAATGCCGCGAAACTCACCGAGTCAAAGCGTTTCGCCGTTTGCGGAAGAAGTCTGATGTAGAACAAGTAGCAGAAGCATACATGCTCAAGAGGGATCACCCGAAATTCAAAGGCAACTGAATTTCGGCAACCGGGGCATCGAAGTCGGAATGCCGCGAAACTCACCGAGTCAAAGCGTTTCGCCGTTTGCGGAAGAAGTCTGATGTAGAACAAGTAGCAGAAGCATACATGCTCAAGAGGGATCACCCGAAATTCAAAGGCAACTGAATTTCGGCAACCGGGGCATCGAAGTCGGAATGCCGCGAAACTCACCGAGTCAAAGCGTTTCGCCGTTTGCGGAAGAAGTCTGATGTAGAACAAGTAGCAGAAGCATACATGCTCAAGAGGGATCACCCGAAATTCAAAGGCAACTGAATTTCGGCAACCGGGGCATCGAAGTCGGAATGCCGCGAAACTCACCGAGTCAAAGCGTTTCGCCGTTTGCGGAAGAAGTCTGATGTAGAACAAGTAGCAGAAGCATACATGCTCAAGAGGGATCACCCGAAATTCAAAGGCAACTGAATTTCGGCAACCGGGGCATCGAAGTCGGAATGCCGCGAAACTCACCGAGTCAAAGCGTTTCGCCGTTTGCGGAAGAAGTCTGATGTAGAACAAGTAGCAGAAGCATACATGCTCAAGAGGGATCACCCGAAATTCAAAGGCAACTGAATTTCGGCAACCGGGGCATCGAAGTCGGAATGCCGCGAAACTCACCGAGTCAAAGCGTTTCGCCGTTTGCGGAAGAAGTCTGATGTAGAACAAGTAGCAGAAGCATACATGCTCAAGAGGGATCACCCGAAATTCAAAGGCAACTGAATTTCGGCAACCGGGGCATCGAAGTCGGAATGCCGCGAAACTCACCGAGTCAAAGCGTTTCGCCGTTTGCGGAAGAAGTCTGATGTAGAACAAGTAGCAGAAGCATACATGCTCAAGAGGGATCACCCGAAATTCAAAGGCAACTGAATTTCGGCAACCGGGGCATCGAAGTCGGAATGCCGCGAAACTCACCGAGTCAAAGCGTTTCGCCGTTTGCGGAAGAAGTCTGATGTAGAACAAGTAGCAGAAGCATACATGCTCAAGAGGGATCACCCGAAATTCAAAGGCAACTGAATTTCGGCAACCGGGGCATCGAAGTCGGAATGCCGCGAAACTCACCGAGTCAAAGCGTTTCGCCGTTTGCGGAAGAAGTCTGATGTAGAACAAGTAGCAGAAGCATACATGCTCAAGAGGGATCACCCGAAATTCAAAGGCAACTGAATTTCGGCAACCGGGGCATCGAAGTCGGAATGCCGCGAAACTCACCGAGTCAAAGCGTTTCGCCGTTTGCGGAAGAAGTCTGATGTAGAACAAGTAGCAGAAGCATACATGCTCAAGAGGGATCACCCGAAATTCAAAGGCAACTGAATTTCGGCAACCGGGGCATCGAAGTCGGAATGCCGCGAAACTCACCGAGTCAAAGCGTTTCGCCGTTTGCGGAAGAAGTCTGATGTAGAACAAGTAGCAGAAGCATACATGCTCAAGAGGGATCACCCGAAATTCAAAGGCAACTGAATTTCGGCAACCGGGGCATCGAAGTCGGAATGCCGCGAAACTCACCGAGTCAAAGCGTTTCGCCGTTTGCGGAAGAAGTCTGATGTAGAACAAGTAGCAGAAGCATACATGCTCAAGAGGGATCACCCGAAATTCAAAGGCAACTGAATTTCGGCAACCGGGGCATCGAAGTCGGAATGCCGCGAAACTCACCGAGTCAAAGCGTTTCGCCGTTTGCGGAAGAAAGTCTGATGTAGAACAAGTAGCAGAAGCATACATGCTCAAGAGGGATCACCCGAAATTCAAAGGCAACTGAATTTCGGCAACCGGGGCATCGAAGTCGGAATGCCGCGAAACTCACCGAGTCAAAGCGTTTCGCCGTTTGCGGAAGGAAGTCTGATGTAGAACAAGTAGCAGAAGCATACATGCTCAAGAGGGATCACCCGAAATTCAAAGGCAACTGAATTTCGGCAACCGGGGCATCGAAGTCGGAATGCCGCGAAACTCACCGAGTCAAAGCGTTTCGCCGTTTGCGGAAGAAGTCTGATGTAGAACAAGTAGCAGAAGCATACATGCTCAAGAGGGATCACCCGAAATTCAAAGGCAACTGAATTTCGGCAACCGGGGCATCGAAGTCGGAATGCCGCGAAACTCACCGAGTCAAAGCGTTTCGCCGTTTGCGGAAGAAGTCTGATGTAGAACAAGTAGCAGAAGCATACATGCTCAAGAGGGATCACCCGAAATTCAAAGGCAACTGAATTTCGGCAACCGGGGCATCGAAGTCGGAATGCCGCGAAACTCACCGAGTCAAAGCGTTTCGCCGTTTGCGGAAGAAGTCTGATGTAGAACAAGTAGCAGAAGCATACATGCTCAAGAGGGATCACCCGAAATTCAAAGGCAACTGAATTTCGGCAACCGGGCATCGAAGTCGGAATGCCGCGAAACTCACCGAGTCAAAGCGTTTCGCCGTTTGCGGGAAGAAGTCTGATGTAGAACAAGTAGCAGAAGCATACATGCTCAAGAGGGATCACCCGAAATTCAAAGGCAACTGAATTTCGGCAACCGGGGCATCGAAGTCGGAATGCCGCGAAACTCACCGAGTCAAAGCGTTTCGCCGTTTGCGGAAGAAGTCTGATGTAGAACAAGTAGCAGAAGCATACATGCTCAAGAGGGATCACCCGAAATTCAAAGGCAACTGAATTTCGGCAACCGGGGCATCGAAGTCGGAATGCCGCGAAACTCACCGAGTCAAAGCGTTTCGCCGTTTGCGGAAGAAGTCTGATGTAGAACAAGTAGCAGAAGCATACATGCTCAAGAGGGATCACCCGAAATTCAAAGGCAACTGAATTTCGGCAACCGGGGCATCGAAGTCGGAATGCCGCGAAACTCACCGAGTCAAAGCGTTTCGCCGTTTGCGGAAGAAGTCTGATGTAGAACAAGTAGCAGAAGCATACATGCTCAAGAGGGATCACCCGAAATTCAAAGGCAACTGAATTTCGGCAACCGGGGCATCGAAGTCGGAATGCCGCGAAACTCACCGAGTCAAAGCGTTTCGCCGTTTGCGGAAGAAGTCTGATGTAGAACAAGTAGCAGAAGCATACATGCTCAAGAGGGATCACCCGAAATTCAAAGGCAACTGAATTTCGGCAACCGGGGCATCGAAGTCGGAATGCCGCGAAACTCACCGAGTCAAAGCGTTTCGCCGTTTGCGGAAGAAGTCTGATGTAGAACAAGTAGCAGAAGCATACATGCTCAAGAGGGATCACCCGAAATTCAAAGGCAACTGAATTTCGGCAACCGGGGCATCGAAGTCGGAATGCCGCGAAACTCACCGAGTCAAAGCGTTTCGCCGTTTGCGGAAGAAGTCTGATGTAGAACAAGTAGCAGAAGCATACATGCTCAAGAGGGATCACCCGAAATTCAAAGGCAACTGAATTTCGGCAACCGGGGCATCGAAGTCGGAATGCCGCGAAACTCACCGAGTCAAAGCGTTTCGCCGTTTGCGGAAGAAGTCTGATGTAGAACAAGTAGCAGAAGCATACATGCTCAAGAGGGATCACCCGAAATTCAAAGGCAACTGAATTTCGGCAACCGGGGCATCGAAGTCGGAATGCCGCGAAACTCACCGAGTCAAAGCGTTTCGCCGTTTGCGGAAGAAGTCTGATGTAGAACAAGTAGCAGAAGCATACATGCTCAAGAGGGATCACCCGAAATTCAAAGGCAACTGAATTTCGGCAACCGGGCATCGAAGTCGGAATGCCGCGAAACTCACCGAGTCAAAGCGTTTCGCCGTTTGCGGAAGAAGTCTGATGTAGAACAAGTAGCAGAAGCATACATGCTCAAGAGGGATCACCCGAAATTCAAAGGCAACTGAATTTCGGCAACCGGGGCATCGAAGTCGGAATGCCGCGAAACTCACCGAGTCAAAGCGTTTCGCCGTTTGCGGAAGAAGTCTGATGTAGAACAAGTAGCAGAAGCATACATGCTCAAGAGGGATCACCCGAAATTCAAAGGCAACTGAATTTCGGCAACCGGGGCATCGAAGTCGGAATGCCGCGAAACTCACCGAGTCAAAGCGTTTCGCCGTTTGCGGAAGAAGTCTGATGTAGAACAAGTAGCAGAAGCATACATGCTCAAGAGGGATCACCCGAAATTCAAAGGCAACTGAATTTCGGCAACCGGGCATCGAAGTCGGAATGCCGCGAAACTCACCGAGTCAAAGCGTTTCGCCGTTTGCGGAAGAAGTCTGATGTAGAACAAGTAGCAGAAGCATACATGCTCAAGAGGGATCACCCGAAATTCAAAGGCAACTGAATTTCGGCAACCGGGGCATCGAAGTCGGAATGCCGCGAAACTCACCGAGTCAAAGCGTTTCGCCGTTTGCGGAAGAAGTCTGATGTAGAACAAGTAGCAGAAGCATACATGCTCAAGAGGGATCACCCGAAATTCAAAGGCAACTGAATTTCGGCAACGGGGCATCGAAGTCGGAATGCCGCGAAACTCACCGAGTCAAAGCGTTTCGCCGTTTGCGGAAGAAGTCTGATGTAGAACAAGTAGCAGAAGCATACATGCTCAAGAGGGATCACCCGAAATTCAAAGGCAACTGAATTTCGGCAACCGGGGCATCGAAGTCGGAATGCCGCGAAACTCACCGAGTCAAAGCGTTTCGCCGTTTGCGGAAGAAGTCTGATGTAGAACAAGTAGCAGAAGCATACATGCTCAAGAGGGATCACCCGAAATTCAAAGGCAACTGAATTTCGGCAACCGGGGCATCGAAGTCGGAATGCCGCGAAACTCACCGAGTCAAAGCGTTTCGCCGTTTGCGGAAGAAGTCTGATGTAGAACAAGTAGCAGAAGCATACATGCTCAAGAGGGATCACCCGAAATTCAAAGGCAACTGAATTTCGGCAACCGGGGCATCGAAGTCGGAATGCCGCGAAACTCACCGAGTCAAAGCGTTTCGCCGTTTGCGGAAGAAGTCTGATGTAGAACAAGTAGCAGAAGCATACATGCTCAAGAGGGATCACCCGAAATTCAAAGGCAACTGAATTTCGGCAACCGGGGCATCGAAGTCGGAATGCCGCGAAACTCACCGAGTCAAAGCGTTTCGCCGTTTGCGGAAGAAGTCTGATGTAGAACAAGTAGCAGAAGCATACATGCTCAAGAGGGATCACCCGAAATTCAAAGGCAACTGAATTTCGGCAACCGGGGCATCGAAGTCGGAATGCCGCGAAACTCACCGAGTCAAAGCGTTTCGCCGTTTGCGGAAGAAGTCTGATGTAGAACAAGTAGCAGAAGCATACATGCTCAAGAGGGATCACCCGAAATTCAAAGGCAACTGAATTTCGGCAACCGGGGCATCGAAGTCGGAATGCCGCGAAACTCACCGAGTCAAAGCGTTTCGCCGTTTGCGGAAGAAGTCTGATGTAGAACAAGTAGCAGAAGCATACATGCTCAAGAGGGATCACCCGAAATTCAAAGGCAACTGAATTTCGGCAACCGGGGCATCGAAGTCGGAATGCCGCGAAACTCACCGAGTCAAAGCGTTTCGCCGTTTGCGGAAGAAGTCTGATGTAGAACAAGTAGCAGAAGCATACATGCTCAAGAGGGATCACCCGAAATTCAAAGGCAACTGAATTTCGGCAACCGGGGCATCGAAGTCGGAATGCCGCGAAACTCACCGAGTCAAAGCGTTTCGCCGTTTGCGGAAGAAGTCTGATGTAGAACAAGTAGCAGAAGCATACATGCTCAAGAGGGATCACCCGAAATTCAAAGGCAACTGAATTTCGGCAACGGGGCATCGAAGTCGGAATGCCGCGAAACTCACCGAGTCAAAGCGTTTCGCCGTTTGCGGAAGAAGTCTGATGTAGAACAAGTAGCAGAAGCATACATGCTCAAGAGGGATCACCCGAAATTCAAAGGCAACTGAATTTCGGCAACCGGGGCATCGAAGTCGGAATGCCGCGAAACTCACCGAGTCAAAGCGTTTCGCCGTTTGCGGAAGAAGTCTGATGTAGAACAAGTAGCAGAAGCATACATGCTCAAGAGGGATCACCCGAAATTCAAAGGCAACTGAATTTCGGCAACCGGGGCATCGAAGTCGGAATGCCGCGAAACTCACCGAGTCAAAGCGTTTCGCCGTTTGCGGAAGAAGTCTGATGTAGAACAAGTAGCAGAAGCATACATGCTCAAGAGGGATCACCCGAAATTCAAAGGCAACTGAATTTCGGCAACCGGGGCATCGAAGTCGGAATGCCGCGAAACTCACCGAGTCAAAGCGTTTCGCCGTTTGCGGAAGAAGTCTGATGTAGAACAAGTAGCAGAAGCATACATGCTCAAGAGGGATCACCCGAAATTCAAAGGCAACTGAATTTCGGCAACGGGGCATCGAAGTCGGAATGCCGCGAAACTCACCGAGTCAAAGCGTTTCGCCGTTTGCGGAAGAAGTCTGATGTAGAACAAGTAGCAGAAGCATACATGCTCAAGAGGGATCACCCGAAATTCAAAGGCAACTGAATTTCGGCAACCGGGGCATCGAAGTCGGAATGCCGCGAAACTCACCGAGTCAAAGCGTTTCGCCGTTTGCGGAAGAAGTCTGATGTAGAACAAGTAGCAGAAGCATACATGCTCAAGAGGGATCACCCGAAATTCAAAGGCAACTGAATTTCGGCAACCGGGCATCGAAGTCGGAATGCCGCGAAACTCACCGAGTCAAAGCGTTTCGCCGTTTGCGGAAGAAGAAGTCTGATGTAGAACAAGTAGCAGAAGCATACATGCTCAAGAGGGATCACCCGAAATTCAAAGGCAACTGAATTTCGGCAACCGGGGCATCGAAGTCGGAATGCCGCGAAACTCACCGAGTCAAAGCGTTTCGCCGTTTGCGGAAGAAGTCTGATGTAGAACAAGTAGCAGAAGCATACATGCTCAAGAGGGATCACCCGAAATTCAAAGGCAACTGAATTTCGGCAACCGGGCATCGAAGTCGGAATGCCGCGAAACTCACCGAGTCAAAGCGTTTCGCCGTTTGCGGAAGAAGTCTGATGTAGAACAAGTAGCAGAAGCATACATGCTCAAGAGGGATCACCCGAAATTCAAAGGCAACTGAATTTCGGCAACCGGGGCATCGAAGTCGGAATGCCGCGAAACTCACCGAGTCAAAGCGTTTCGCCGTTTGCGGAAGAAGTCTGATGTAGAACAAGTAGCAGAAGCATACATGCTCAAGAGGGATCACCCGAAATTCAAAGGCAACTGAATTTCGGCAACCGGGGCATCGAAGTCGGAATGCCGCGAAACTCACCGAGTCAAAGCGTTTCGCCGTTTGCGGAAGAAGTCTGATGTAGAACAAGTAGCAGAAGCATACATGCTCAAGAGGGATCATGCTAATTTCTAAGGCAACTAAACTTCGGCAACCGTGGCATGGAAGTCCGAATGCCACGAAACTCACCGAGGCAAAGTGTTTCGCCGTTTCCGGAAAAAGCCTGATGTACAACAAGTAGCAGAAGCATACATGCTCAAGAGGGATCACCCGAGATTCAAAGGCAACTGAATTTGGGCAACCGGGGCATCGAAGTCGGAATGCCGTGAAACTCACCGAGGCAAAGCGTTTCGCTGTTTGCGGAAGAAGTCTAATGTAGAACACGTAGCAGAAGCATACATGCTCGAGAGTGATCACCCGAAATTCAATGGCAACTGAATTTCTGCAACCAGGGCATCGAAGTCGGAATGCCGCGAAACTCTCGAGGTAAAGCGTTTCGCCGTTTGCGGAAGAAGTCTGATGTAGAACAAGTAGCAGAAGCATACATGCTCGAGAGGGATCACCCGAAATTTCAAAGGCGACTGAATTTCGGTAACTGGGGCATCGAAGTCGGAATGCCGCGAAACTCACCGAGTCAAAGCGTTTCGCCGTTTGCGGAAGAAGTCTGATGTAGAACAAGTAGCAGAAGCATACATGCTCAAGAGGGATCACCCGAAATTCAAAGGCAACTGAATTTCGGCAAACGGGGCATCGAAGTCGGAATGCCGCGAAACTCACCGAGTCAAAGCGTTTCGCCGTTTGCGGAAGAAGTCTGATGTAGAACAAGTAGCAGAAGCATACATGCTCAAGAGGGATCACCCGAAATTCAAAGGCAACTGAATTTCGGCAACCGGGGCATCGAAGTCGGAATGCCGCGAAACTCACCGAGTCAAAGCGTTTCGCCGTTTGCGGAAGAAAGTCTGATGTAGAACAAGTAGCAGAAGCATACATGCTCAAGAGGGATCACCCGAAATTCAAAGGCAACTGAATTTCGGCAACCGGGCATCGAAGTCGGAATGCCGCGAAACTCACCGAGTCAAAGCGTTTCGCCGTTTGCGGAAGAAGTGTGATGTAGAACAAGTAGCAGAAGCATCCATGCTCAAGAGGGATCACCCGAAATTCAAAGGCAACTGAATTTCGGCAACCGGGGGATCGATGTTGGAATTCCGCGAAACTCACCGAGTCAAAGCGTTTCGACGTTTGCGGAAGAAGTCTGATGTAGAACAAGTAGCAGAAGCATACATGCTCAAGAGGGGTCACCCGAAATTCAAAGGCAACTGAATTTCGGCAACCAGGGCATCGAAGTCGGAATGCCGCGAAACTCATCGAGTCAAAGCGTTTTGCCATTTGCAGAAGAAGTCTGATTTAGAACAAGTAGCAGAAGCATACATGCTCAAGAGGGATCACCCGAAATTCAAAGGCAACTGAATTTCGGCAACCGGGCATCGAAGTCGGAATGCCGCGAAACTCACCGAGTCAAAGCGTTTCGCCATTTGCGGAAGAAGTCTGATTTAGAACAAGTAGCAGAAGCATATATGCTCAAGAGGGATCACCCGAAATTCAAAGGCAACTGAATTTCGGCAACTAGGGCATCGAAGTCGGAATGCCGGGAAACTCATCGAGTCAAAGCGTTTCCCCGTTTTCGGAAGAAGTCTGATGTAGAACAAGTAGCAGAAGCATACATGCTTAAGAGGGATCACCCGAAATTCAAAGGCAACTGAATTTCGGCAACCGGGGCATCGAAGTCAGAATTCCACGAAACTCACCGAGTCAAAGCGTTTCGCCGTTTTCGGAAGAAGTCTGATGTAGAACAAGTTGCAGAAGCATACATGCTCAAGAGGGATCACCCGAAATTCAAAGGCAACTGAATTTCGGCAACCAGGGCATCGATGTTGGAATTCCGCGAAACTCACCGAGTCAAAGCGTTTCGCCGTTGGCGGAAGAAGTGTGATGTAGAACAAGTAGCAGAAGTATCCATGCTCAAGAGGGATCACCAGAAATTCAAAGGCAACTGAATTTCGGCAACCGGGGCATCGAAGTCGGAATGCCGCGAAACTCATCGAGTCAAAGCGTTTCGCCATTTGCGGAAGAATAGAAGATGTAGATGTAGAACAAGTAGCAGAAGCATACATGCTCAAGAGGGATCACCGAAATTCAAAGGCAACTGAATTTCGGCAACGGGGCCATCGAAGTCGGAATGCGCGAAACTCACCGAGTCAAAGCGTTTCGCGTTTGCGGAAGAAGTCTGATGTAGAACAAGTAGCAAAGCATACATGCTCAAGAGGGTCACCCGAAATTCAAAGGCAACTGAATTTCGGCAACCGGGCATCGAAGTCGGAATGCCGCGAAACTCACCGAGTCAAAAGCGTTTCGCCGTTCGCGGAAGATAGTGATGATAGAACAAGTAGCAGAAGCATACATGCTCAAGAGGGATCACCCGAAATTGAAAGGCAACTGAATTTCGGCAACCGGGGCATCGAAGTCGGAATGCCGCGAAACTCACCGAGTCAAAGCGTTTCGCCGTTTGCGGAAGAAGTCTGATGTAGAACAAGTAGCAGAGCATACATGCTCAAGAGGGATCACCCGAAATTCAAAGGCAACTGAATTTCGGCAACCGGGGCATCGAAGTCGGAATGCCGCGAAACTCACCGAGTCAAAGCGTTTCGCCGTTTGCGGAAGAAAGTGTGATGTAGAACAAGTAGCAGAAGCATACATGCTCAAGAGGATCACCCGAAATTCAAAGGCAACTGAATTTCGGCAAACCGGGGCAATCGAAGTCGGAATGCAGCGAAAACTCACCGAGTCAAAGTTTTCGCCGTTTGCGGAAGAAGTTGATGTAGAACAAGTAGCAGAAGCATACATGCTCAAGAGGGATCACCGAAATTCAAAGGCAACTGAATTTCGGCAACGGGGCATCGAAGTCGGAATGCCCCCGAAACTCACCGAGTCAAAGCGTTTCGCCTTTTTGAGGAAGAAGTTTGATGACGAAAATAGCAGAAGCATCATCATCTCAAGAGGGATCACCCG
>CM055351.1:233720-265140 GCA_029228515.1 Populus alba x Populus x berolinensis | reverse complement strand
TTGTTGCATGTATGCTTCTGCTACTTTTGTTCTACATCAACACTTCTTCGCAAACGGCGAAACGCTTTGACTCGGTGAGTTTCGCGGCATTCCGACTTCGATGCCCCGGTTGCCGAAATTCAGTTGCCTTTGAATTTCGGGTGATCCCTCTTGAGCATGTATGCTTCTGCTACTTGTTCTACATCAGACTTCTTCCGCAAACGGCGAAACGCTTTGACTCGGTGAGTTTCGCGGCATTCCGACTTCGATGCCCGGTTGCCGAAATTCAGTTGCCTTTGAATTTCGGGTGATCCCTCTTGAGCATGTATGCTTCTGCTACTTGTTCTACATCAGACTTCTTCCGCAAACGGCGAAACGCTTTGACTCGGTGAGTTTCGCGGCATTCCGACTTCGATGCCCCGTTGCCGAAATTCAGTTGCCTTTGAATTTCGGGTGATCCCTCTTGAGCATGTATGCTTCTGCTACTTGTTCTACATCAGACTTCTTCCGCAAACGGCGAAACGCTTTGACTCGGTGAGTTTCGCTTCCACATCCGACTTTGCCCCGGTTGCCGAAATTAATGCCTTTTGAATTTCGGGTGACCATCTCTTGAGCATCTTTTCACCTTTTCACTACATCCAAACAACCCTCCCGCAAATGGCGAAACGCTTGATGGTTTTCGCGGCATTCCGACTTCGATGCCCCGTTGCCGAAATTCAGTTGCCTTTGAATTTCGGGTGATCCCGCTGAGCATGGATGCTTTTCTAATACTTGTTCTACATCAGAGACTTCCTTCCGCAAATTGCGAAACGCTTTGACTCGGTGAGTTTCGCGGCTTACGACTTCGATGACCCGGTTGCCGAAATTTAGTTGCCTTTTGATTTTTTTCTGATCCCTCTTTGCTTGTATGCTTATGCTTTAATTGTTCGACATCATACTTCTGCCGCAAACTGCAAAACGCTTTGACTCTCGGTGAGTTTCGCGGGTTCCGAGGTCGTTGCCCCGGTCTGCCGAAATTCAGTAGCCTTTGAATTTCGGGTGATCCCTTTGGAGCATTGTATGCCTCGGCTACTTGTGTTCTACATTCAGACTTTCTTCCACAAACGGTTGATACGCTATGACTCGGTGAGGTTTCATGGCATTCCGTCTTCGAAGCCCCGGTTTGCCGAAATTCAGTTGTGGTTGAATTTCGGTGTGATCCCTCTTGAGCATGTATGCTTCTGCTACGTGTTCTACATCAGACTTCCTTCCTCAAACAATGAGAAACGCTTTGACTCGGTGAGTTTCGCGGCCATTCCGACTTCAGATGCCCCGGTTGCCGAAATTTCAGTTGCCTTTGGAATTTCGGGTGATCCCTCTTGAGCATGTATGCTTCTGCTACTTGTTCTACATCACGACTTTCTTCCGCAAACGGCGAAAACGCTTTGACTCGGTGAGTTTCGCGGCATTCCTCCTTCGATGCCCCGGTTGCCGCAATTCTGTTGCCTGTAAATTTTTGTGATCCCTCTTGAGCATGTATGCTTCTGCTACTTGTTCTACATCATACTTCCTTCCGCAAACTGCGAAACGCTTTGACTCGATGAGTTTCGCGGCATTTCGACTTCGATGCCCCGGTTGCCCAAATTCAGTTGCCTTTGAATTTCGGGTGATCCCTCTTAAGCATGTATGCTTTTGCTATTTGTTCTTCATCAGACTTCCTTCCGCAAACGGGGAAACGCTTTGACTCGGTGAGTTTCGCGGCATTCCTCCTTCGATGCCCCGGTTGCCGAAATTCAGTTGCCTTTGAATTTTTTGTGATCCCTCTTGAGCATGTATGCTTCTGCTACTTGTTCTACATCATACTTCCTTCCGCAAACTGCGAAACGCTTTGACTCCCCCTTTTCTTTTTTTTTCCCCCCCTTTTTTTATTCCCCCTCCTTTTTTTTCACCCCCCCCGCTTCTTTTTTCTCCTCCCTTTCTCTTTTTTTTCTTCCTTTTTCTCTTCTACTTTTCTAGTTGAGTTTCGCGGCATTTCGGACTTCGATTGCCCCGGTTGGCCGAAATTCTAGTTGCCTTTGGAATTTCGGGCGATCCCTCTTGAGCATGTATGCTTGTGCTTATTTGTTCTTCATCAGACTTCCTTCCGTTAAACGGGGAAACGCTTGTGACTCGATGTGTTTCGCCGGCATTGCGATTTCGATTGCCCCGGTTGCCGAAATTCAGTTGCCTTTGAATTTCGGGTGTTCCCTCTTGAGCATGTATGCTTCTTGCTACTTGTTTTACATCAGAATTTTTCCACAAACTCGAAAACGCTTTGACTCGGTGAGTTTCGCGGCATTCCTCCTGGATGCCCGGGTTGCCGAAATTCAGTTTGCCTTTGGAATTCGGGTGATACCTCTTGAGCATGTATGCTTCTGCTACTTGTTTAACTTCAGACTTCTTCCCCAAACCGCGAAACGCTAAGACTCGGTGTGTTTCATGGTCATTCCGACTTCGGTACCCCTGGTTGCCGAAATTCAGTTGCCTTTGAATTTCAGGAGTGATCCATCTTGAGCATGTATGCTTCTGCTACTTGTTCTACATCAGACTTTCGTACGCAAAACGGCGAAACGCTTTGACTCGTTGAGTTTCGCGGCATTCCGACTTCGATGCCCCGGTTTGCGAAATTCAGTTGGCTTTGAATTTCGGGTGATCCCTCTTGAGCATGTATGCCTCTGCTACTTGTTCTACATCAGACTTTCTTCCACGCATACGGTGAAAACGCTATGACTCGGTGAGTTTTCATGGCATTCCCGACTTCCGATGCCTGGTTGCGTGTAAATTCGTTTGTGTTTGGAATTGCGGGTGATCCCTCTTGAGCAAGGGATGCTTTTCTGCTACGTGTTCTACTTCTGACTTCCTTCCGCAATTGCGTAACGACGCGCTTTGACCTCGGTGAGTTTCGCGGGCATTCCGGCTTCGTATGCCCCGGTTGCCGAAAATTCAGTTGACTTTGAATTTCGGGTGATCCCTCCTTGAGCTTGTATGCCTCGTGCTAATTGTTTCTACATCAGACATTCTTCCGCAAATGGTGAAACGCTATGGACTCGGTGGTTTTCATGGCATTCCGACTTCGATGCCCCGGTTGCCGAAATTCTAGTTGGGTTTGAATTCTCGGGTGATCCCTCTCTGAGCATGGATGGTTCTCCTTACATGTTCTACATCAGACTTCATTCCGCAAATTGCGATACGCTTTGACTCGATGAGTTTCGCGGCATTCCGACTTCGTTGCCCGGTTGCGAAAATTCTAGTCGTGCCTTTGAATTAGGAGTGATCCCTCTTGAGCATGTATGCCTCTGCTACTTGTTCTACATTAGACTTTCTTCCAAAATTGTGAATACGCTATGACTCGGTGAGTTTCATGGCATTCCGGACTTCGAATGCCCTCCTGTTGCCACGAATAATTCAGTTGTGATTGAATTTTCGGGGTGGATCCCTCTTGAGCTTGTATGCTTCTACTACTTGTTCTACATCAGAATTTCTTCCTCAAACAGCGAAACCGCTTTGAGTCGGGGAACTTCAGCGGCATTTCGCCTTCGATGCCCCGGTTGCCGAAATTCTGTTGCCTTTGAATTTCGGGTGGTGATCCCTCGGAGCATGTATGCTTCTGCTACTTGTTCGACATCAGATTCCTCCCGCAAACTGCGATAACGCTTTGACTCGGTGAGTTTTGCGGGCATCTTCCGATTTAGATGTCCCGGTTGCCGAAATTTCAGTTGCCTTTGAATTTTTGGTGATCCCTATTTGAGCTTGTATGTTTCTGCTACATGTTCTACAGGAGGACTTTCTTCCGCAAACGGCGAAATCACTTTGACTCGGTGAGGTTTTCGCGGCATTTTCCAACTTCGATGCCCAGGTTGCCGAAATTCTGTTTTCCTTTGAATTTTTTGTGAACGCTATTGAGCATGTATGCTTCTGCTACTTGTTCTACATCAGATTTCTTCCACAAATGGTGAAACGCTATGTACTCGGTGAGTTTCATGGCATTCCGACTTCGATGCCCCCGTTGCCGAAATTCAGTTGTGATTGAAATTCGGGTGATCCCTATTGAGCATGGATGCTTACTTATACTTGTTCTACAGCAGACTTCCTTCCTGCAAATTGCGAAACGCCTTTGACTCGGTGAGTGTTGCGGCAATTGCAGATTTCGATGCCCCGGTTGCCGAATATTCAGTTGCTCTGTTTGAATTTTTTGTGATCCATCGTGTAGCATGTATGCTTCTGCATAATTGTTCTACAGGAGATTTCATCAGGCAACGGAGAAACGCTTTGACTCGGTGAGTTTCGCGGCATTCCGACTTCGATGCCCCGGTTGCCCCCAATTCAGTTGCCTTTGAATTTCGGGTGTTCCCTTCTTATAACTTGTATGCTTCATGCTACTTGTTCTACATAAGAACTTTCTGTCTCCGGCAAAACAGCGAAAAACGCTTTGAGTCGGTGACTTTCGCGGGCATTCCGCCTTCGATGCCCCCCGTTGCCGTAATTCAGTTGCCTTTGAATTTCGGGCGATCCCTCTTGAGCATGTTATGCTTCTGCTACTCTGTTCAACATCTTACATTCCTTCCGCAAACTGCGAAAATGCTTTCTGTCGGTGACTTTTCGCGGCTTTTCGCCTTCGTTGCCCCGGTTGCCGAAATTCAGTTCCATTTGAATTTAGGGTGATCCCTCTTTGGCATGTATGTTTCTGCTACTTGTTCTAACATCAGACTTTCTTCCACAAACGACGAAACGCTTTGACTCAGCGAGTTTCGCGGCATTCCAGCCTTCGATGCCCCGGTTTGCGAAATTCAGTTGCCTTTGAAATTTCGGGTGTGATCCCTCTTGAGAATGTTTGCTTCTGCTACTTGTTCTACATCAGAATTTTCTTCCGCCAAACGGCGAAACGCTTTGGACTCGGTGAGTTTCGCGGCATTCCTATTCCGAAGCCCGGGTTGCCGAAATTCAGTTGACCTTTCGGCTTTCGGGTGATTCCCTCTGAAGCATGTTTGCCTATGCTACTTGTTCTACATCAGACTTTCTTCCGCAAAAGGCGAAACGCTATGACTCAGGTGAGGTTATTGGCATTCCAACTTCGATGCACCGGTTGCCGAAATTCAGTGGTGCTTTTGAATTTCGGTTGTTGAAACCATCTTGAGCATGGATGCTTCTTGCTTCTTGTTCTTACATCAGATTACTTCCGCAAATTGCGATTAACGCTTTGACTCTGGTGGTGTTTCGCGGCATTCCGGCTTCGATGCCCCTTTGCCGAAATTCTGTTGCCTTTGAATTTCGGGTGATCCCTCATGAGCATGTTATGCTTCTACTACTGGTTCTACATCCACACAGGCTTCTTCCCCAAACGGCGAAACGCTATGAGTCGGTGAGTTTCATGGCATTCCGACTTCGACTGCCCCGGTTGCCGAAATTCAGTTTGCCATTGAATTTTCGGGTGATTCCCTCTTTGGCATGTATGCCTTGCTGCTACTTGTTCTACTTCAGGACCTTCTCTTCCCCTAACGGCGAAACGATATGGACTCGGGTGTGTTTCATGGCATTCCGACTTCGTTGCCCGGTTGCCGAAATTCAGTTGCTGTTTGAATTTCGGGTGATCCCTCTTGAGCATGTATGCCACTGCTACTTGTTCTACCCATCAGACTTTCTTCACAAATGTGGAAACACGCTATGACTTGGTGAGTTTTCAATGGCTATTCCGACTTCGATGCCCGGTTGCCGAAATTCAGTTGTGTTGAATTTCGGGTGATCCCTCTTGTGCATGGATGCTTCTCGCTACGTGTTCTACATTCAGACTTCACCTTACGCATAATTGCGAAACGCTGTGACTCGGTGAGTTTCGCGGCATTCCGGCTTCGTACCCCCGGTTGCACAAAATTCAGTTGGTTTTGAATTTCGGGTGTATCCCATCTTGAGCATTTATGCTTCAGCTACTTGTTATACATCATACATCCTTCCGCAAACTGCGGAAACGCTTTGAATTCGATGAGTTTCGCGGCATTTCGACTTCGATGCCCCGGTGGCCCATATCTAGGTGCCTTTGAATTTCGGGTGATCCCTCTTGATGCATGTATGCTTTTGCTAGTAGTTCTTCATAAGATCTTCCTTCCGCAAAACGGGGAATCGCTTTGACTGCGGTAAGTTTCGCCGGCATTGCGACTTCGTTTGCCCTGGTTGCAAACATTCCGTTGCCTTTGAATTTCGGGTGATCCCTCTTGAGCATGTATGCTTCTCCTACTTGTTCTACATCATATTCCTTTCGCAAACTGACGAAACGCTTTGACGCGGTGAGTTTTGTGGCATTTCGTTTTCAATGCACCCGGTTGCCGAAATTCAGTTGCCTTTGAATTTCGGGTGATCCCTCTTGAGCATGTATGCTTCTGCTACTTGTTCTACATCAGACTTCTTCCGCAAACGGCGAAACGCTTTGACTCGGTGAGTTTCGCGGCATTCCGACTTCGATGCCCCGGTTGCCGAAATTCAGTTGCCTTTGAATTTCGGGTGATCCCTCTTGAGCATGTATGCTTCTGCTACTTGTTCTACATCAGACTTCTTCCGCAAACGGCGAAACGCTTTGACTCGGTGAGTTTCGCGGCATTCCGACTTCGATGCCCCGGTTGCCGAAATTCAGTTGCCTTTGAATTTCGGGTGATCCCTCTTGAGCATGTATGCTTCTGCTACTTGTTCTACATCAGACTTCTTCCGCAAACGGCGAAACGCTTTGACTCGGTGAGTTTCGCGGCATTCCGACTTCGATGCCCCGGTTGCCGAAATTCAGTTGCCTTTGAATTTCGGGTGATCCCTCTTGAGCATGTATGCTTCTGCTACTTGTTCTACATCAGACTTCTTCCGCAAACGGCGAAACGCTTTGACTCGGTGAGTTTCGCGGCATTCCGACTTCGATGCCCCGGTTGCCGAAATTCAGTTGCCTTTGAATTTCGGGTGATCCCTCTTGAGCATGTATGCTTCTGCTACTTGTTCTACATCAGACTTCTTCCGCAAACGGCGAAACGCTTTGACTCGGTGAGTTTCGCGGCATTCCGACTTCGATGCCCCGGTTGCCGAAATTCAGTTGCCTTTGAATTTCGGGTGATCCCTCTTGAGCATGTATGCTTCTGCTACTTGTTCTACATCAGACTTCTTCCGCAAACGGCGAAACGCTTTGACTCGGTGAGTTTCGCGGCATTCCGACTTCGATGCCCCGGTTGCCGAAATTCAGTTGCCTTTGAATTTCGGGTGATCCCTCTTGAGCATGTATGCTTCTGCTACTTGTTCTACATCAGACTTCTTCCGCAAACGGCGAAACGCTTTGACTCGGTGAGTTTCGCGGCATTCCGACTTCGATGCCCCGGTTGCCGAAATTCAGTTGCCTTTGAATTTCGGGTGATCCCTCTTGAGCATGTATGCTTCTGCTACTTGTTCTACATCAGACTTCTTCCGCAAACGGCGAAACGCTTTGACTCGGTGAGTTTCGCGGCATTCCGACTTCGATGCCCCGGTTGCCGAAATTCAGTTGCCTTTGAATTTCGGGTGATCCCTCTTGAGCATGTATGCTTCTGCTACTTGTTCTACATCAGACTTCTTCCGCAAACGGCGAAACGCTTTGACTCGGTGAGTTTCGCGGCATTCCGACTTCGATGCCCGGTTGCCGAAATTCAGTTGCCTTTGAATTTCGGGTGATCCCTCTTGAGCATGTATGCTTCTGCTACTTGTTCTACATCAGACTTCTTCCGCAAACGGCGAAACGCTTTGACTCGGTGAGTTTCGCGGCATTCCGACTTCGATGCCCCGGTTGCCGAAATTCAGTTGCCTTTGAATTTCGGGTGATCCCTCTTGAGCATGTATGCTTCTGCTACTTGTTCTACATCAGACTTCTTCCGCAAACGGCGAAACGCTTTGACTCGGTGAGTTTCGCGGCATTCCGACTTCGATGCCCCGGTTGCCGAAATTCAGTTGCCTTTGAATTTCGGGTGATCCCTCTTGAGCATGTATGCTTCTGCTACTTGTTCTACATCAGACTTCTTCCGCAAACGGCGAAACGCTTTGACTCGGTGAGTTTCGCGGCATTCCGACTTCGATGCCCCGGTTGCCGAAATTCAGTTGCCTTTGAATTTCGGGTGATCCCTCTTGAGCATGTATGCTTCTGCTACTTGTTCTACATCAGACTTCTTCCGCAAACGGCGAAACGCTTTGACTCGGTGAGTTTCGCGGCATTCCGACTTCGATGCCCCGGTTGCCGAAATTCAGTTGCCTTTGAATTTCGGGTGATCCCTCTTGAGCATGTATGCTTCTGCTACTTGTTCTACATCAGACTTCTTCCGCAAACGGCGAAACGCTTTGACTCGGTGAGTTTCGCGGCATTCCGACTTCGATGCCCCGGTTGCCGAAATTCAGTTGCCTTTGAATTTCGGGTGATCCCTCTTGAGCATGTATGCTTCTGCTACTTGTTCTACATCAGACTTCTTCCGCAAACGGCGAAACGCTTTGACTCGGTGAGTTTCGCGGCATTCCGACTTCGATGCCCCGGTTGCCGAAATTCAGTTGCCTTTGAATTTCGGGTGATCCCTCTTGAGCATGTATGCTTCTGCTACTTGTTCTACATCAGACTTCTTCCGCAAACGGCGAAACGCTTTGACTCGGTGAGTTTCGCGGCATTCCGACTTCGATGCCCCGGTTGCCGAAATTCAGTTGCCTTTGAATTTCGGGTGATCCCTCTTGAGCATGTATGCTTCTGCTACTTGTTCTACATCAGACTTCTTCCGCAAACGGCGAAACGCTTTGACTCGGTGAGTTTCGCGGCATTCCGACTTCGATGCCCGGTTGCCGAAATTCAGTTGCCTTTGAATTTCGGGTGATCCCTCTTGAGCATGTATGCTTCTGCTACTTGTTCTACATCAGACTTCTTCCGCAAACGGCGAAACGCTTTGACTCGGTGAGTTTCGCGGCATTCCGACTTCGATGCCCCGGTTGCCGAAATTCAGTTGCCTTTGAATTTCGGGTGATCCCTCTTGAGCATGTATGCTTCTGCTACTTGTTCTACATCAGACTTCTTCCGCAAACGGCGAAACGCTTTGACTCGGTGAGTTTCGCGGCATTCCGACTTCGATGCCCCGGTTGCCGAAATTCAGTTGCCTTTGAATTTCGGGTGATCCCTCTTGAGCATGTATGCTTCTGCTACTTGTTCTACATCAGACTTCTTCCGCAAACGGCGAAACGCTTTGACTCGGTGAGTTTCGCGGCATTCCGACTTCGATGCCCGGTTGCCGAAATTCAGTTGCCTTTGAATTTCGGGTGATCCCTCTTGAGCATGTATGCTTCTGCTACTTGTTCTACATCAGACTTCTTCCGCAAACGGCGAAACGCTTTGACTCGGTGAGTTTCGCGGCATTCCGACTTCGATGCCCGGTTGCCGAAATTCAGTTGCCTTTGAATTTCGGGTGATCCCTCTTGAGCATGTATGCTTCTGCTACTTGTTCTACATCAGACTTCTTCCGCAAACGGCGAAACGCTTTGACTCGGTGAGTTTCGCGGCATTCCGACTTCGATGCCCCGGTTGCCGAAATTCAGTTGCCTTTGAATTTCGGGTGATCCCTCTTGAGCATGTATGCTTCTGCTACTTGTTCTACATCAGACTTCTTCCGCAAACGGCGAAACGCTTTGACTCGGTGAGTTTCGCGGCATTCCGACTTCGATGCCCCGGTTGCCGAAATTCAGTTGCCTTTGAATTTCGGGTGATCCCTCTTGAGCATGTATGCTTCTGCTACTTGTTCTACATCAGACTTCTTCCGCAAACGGCGAAACGCTTTGACTCGGTGAGTTTCGCGGCATTCCGACTTCGATGCCCCGGTTGCCGAAATTCAGTTGCCTTTGAATTTCGGGTGATCCCTCTTGAGCATGTATGCTTCTGCTACTTGTTCTACATCAGACTTCTTCCGCAAACGGCGAAACGCTTTGACTCGGTGAGTTTCGCGGCATTCCGACTTCGATGCCCCGGTTGCCGAAATTCAGTTGCCTTTGAATTTCGGGTGATCCCTCTTGAGCATGTATGCTTCTGCTACTTGTTCTACATCAGACTTCTTCCGCAAACGGCGAAACGCTTTGACTCGGTGAGTTTCGCGGCATTCCGACTTCGATGCCCCGGTTGCCGAAATTCAGTTGCCTTTGAATTTCGGGTGATCCCTCTTGAGCATGTATGCTTCTGCTACTTGTTCTACATCAGACTTCTTCCGCAAACGGCGAAACGCTTTGACTCGGTGAGTTTCGCGGCATTCCGACTTCGATGCCCCGGTTGCCGAAATTCAGTTGCCTTTGAATTTCGGGTGATCCCTCTTGAGCATGTATGCTTCTGCTACTTGTTCTACATCAGACTTCTTCCGCAAACGGCGAAACGCTTTGACTCGGTGAGTTTCGCGGCATTCCGACTTCGATGCCCCGGTTGCCGAAATTCAGTTGCCTTTGAATTTCGGGTGATCCCTCTTGAGCATGTATGCTTCTGCTACTTGTTCTACATCAGACTTCTTCCGCAAACGGCGAAACGCTTTGACTCGGTGAGTTTCGCGGCATTCCGACTTCGATGCCCCGGTTGCCGAAATTCAGTTGCCTTTGAATTTCGGGTGATCCCTCTTGAGCATGTATGCTTCTGCTACTTGTTCTACATCAGACTTCTTCCGCAAACGGCGAAACGCTTTGACTCGGTGAGTTTCGCGGCATTCCGACTTCGATGCCCGGTTGCCGAAATTCAGTTGCCTTTGAATTTCGGGTGATCCCTCTTGAGCATGTATGCTTCTGCTACTTGTTCTACATCAGACTTCTTCCGCAAACGGCGAAACGCTTTGACTCGGTGAGTTTCGCGGCATTCCGACTTCGATGCCCCGGTTGCCGAAATTCAGTTGCCTTTGAATTTCGGGTGATCCCTCTTGAGCATGTATGCTTCTGCTACTTGTTCTACATCAGACTTCTTCCGCAAACGGCGAAACGCTTTGACTCGGTGAGTTTCGCGGCATTCCGACTTCGATGCCCCGGTTGCCGAAATTCAGTTGCCTTTGAATTTCGGGTGATCCCTCTTGAGCATGTATGCTTCTGCTACTTGTTCTACATCAGACTTCTTCCGCAAACGGCGAAACGCTTTGACTCGGTGAGTTTCGCGGCATTCCGACTTCGATGCCCCGGTTGCCGAAATTCAGTTGCCTTTGAATTTCGGGTGATCCCTCTTGAGCATGTATGCTTCTGCTACTTGTTCTACATCAGACTTCTTCCGCAAACGGCGAAACGCTTTGACTCGGTGAGTTTCGCGGCATTCCGACTTCGATGCCCCGGTTGCCGAAATTCAGTTGCCTTTGAATTTCGGGTGATCCCTCTTGAGCATGTATGCTTCTGCTACTTGTTCTACATCAGACTTCTTCCGCAAACGGCGAAACGCTTTGACTCGGTGAGTTTCGCGGCATTCCGACTTCGATGCCCGGTTGCCGAAATTCAGTTGCCTTTGAATTTCGGGTGATCCCTCTTGAGCATGTATGCTTCTGCTACTTGTTCTACATCAGACTTCTTCCGCAAACGGCGAAACGCTTTGACTCGGTGAGTTTCGCGGCATTCCGACTTCGATGCCCCGGTTGCCGAAATTCAGTTGCCTTTGAATTTCGGGTGATCCCTCTTGAGCATGTATGCTTCTGCTACTTGTTCTACATCAGACTTCTTCCGCAAACGGCGAAACGCTTTGACTCGGTGAGTTTCGCGGCATTCCGACTTCGATGCCCCGGTTGCCGAAATTCAGTTGCCTTTGAATTTCGGGTGATCCCTCTTGAGCATGTATGCTTCTGCTACTTGTTCTACATCAGACTTCTTCCGCAAACGGCGAAACGCTTTGACTCGGTGAGTTTCGCGGCATTCCGACTTCGATGCCCCGGTTGCCGAAATTCAGTTGCCTTTGAATTTCGGGTGATCCCTCTTGAGCATGTATGCTTCTGCTACTTGTTCTACATCAGACTTCTTCCGCAAACGGCGAAACGCTTTGACTCGGTGAGTTTCGCGGCATTCCGACTTCGATGCCCCGGTTGCCGAAATTCAGTTGCCTTTGAATTTCGGGTGATCCCTCTTGAGCATGTATGCTTCTGCTACTTGTTCTACATCAGACTTCTTCCGCAAACGGCGAAACGCTTTGACTCGGTGAGTTTCGCGGCATTCCGACTTCGATGCCCCGGTTGCCGAAATTCAGTTGCCTTTGAATTTCGGGTGATCCCTCTTGAGCATGTATGCTTCTGCTACTTGTTCTACATCAGACTTCTTCCGCAAACGGCGAAACGCTTTGACTCGGTGAGTTTCGCGGCATTCCGACTTCGATGCCCCGGTTGCCGAAATTCAGTTGCCTTTGAATTTCGGGTGATCCCTCTTGAGCATGTATGCTTCTGCTACTTGTTCTACATCAGACTTCTTCCGCAAACGGCGAAACGCTTTGACTCGGTGAGTTTCGCGGCATTCCGACTTCGATGCCCCGGTTGCCGAAATTCAGTTGCCTTTGAATTTCGGGTGATCCCTCTTGAGCATGTATGCTTCTGCTACTTGTTCTACATCAGACTTCTTCCGCAAACGGCGAAACGCTTTGACTCGGTGAGTTTCGCGGCATTCCGACTTCGATGCCCCGGTTGCCGAAATTCAGTTGCCTTTGAATTTCGGGTGATCCCTCTTGAGCATGTATGCTTCTGCTACTTGTTCTACATCAGACTTCTTCCGCAAACGGCGAAACGCTTTGACTCGGTGAGTTTCGCGGCATTCCGACTTCGATGCCCCGGTTGCCGAAATTCAGTTGCCTTTGAATTTCGGGTGATCCCTCTTGAGCATGTATGCTTCTGCTACTTGTTCTACATCAGACTTCTTCCGCAAACGGCGAAACGCTTTGACTCGGTGAGTTTCGCGGCATTCCGACTTCGATGCCCCGGTTGCCGAAATTCAGTTGCCTTTGAATTTCGGGTGATCCCTCTTGAGCATGTATGCTTCTGCTACTTGTTCTACATCAGACTTCTTCCGCAAACGGCGAAACGCTTTGACTCGGTGAGTTTCGCGGCATTCCGACTTCGATGCCCCGGTTGCCGAAATTCAGTTGCCTTTGAATTTCGGGTGATCCCTCTTGAGCATGTATGCTTCTGCTACTTGTTCTACATCAGACTTCTTCCGCAAACGGCGAAACGCTTTGACTCGGTGAGTTTCGCGGCATTCCGACTTCGATGCCCCGGTTGCCGAAATTCAGTTGCCTTTGAATTTCGGGTGATCCCTCTTGAGCATGTATGCTTCTGCTACTTGTTCTACATCAGACTTCTTCCGCAAACGGCGAAACGCTTTGACTCGGTGAGTTTCGCGGCATTCCGACTTCGATGCCCCGGTTGCCGAAATTCAGTTGCCTTTGAATTTCGGGTGATCCCTCTTGAGCATGTATGCTTCTGCTACTTGTTCTACATCAGACTTCTTCCGCAAACGGCGAAACGCTTTGACTCGGTGAGTTTCGCGGCATTCCGACTTCGATGCCCCGGTTGCCGAAATTCAGTTGCCTTTGAATTTCGGGTGATCCCTCTTGAGCATGTATGCTTCTGCTACTTGTTCTACATCAGACTTCTTCCGCAAACGGCGAAACGCTTTGACTCGGTGAGTTTCGCGGCATTCCGACTTCGATGCCCCGGTTGCCGAAATTCAGTTGCCTTTGAATTTCGGGTGATCCCTCTTGAGCATGTATGCTTCTGCTACTTGTTCTACATCAGACTTCTTCCGCAAACGGCGAAACGCTTTGACTCGGTGAGTTTCGCGGCATTCCGACTTCGATGCCCCGGTTGCCGAAATTCAGTTGCCTTTGAATTTCGGGTGATCCCTCTTGAGCATGTATGCTTCTGCTACTTGTTCTACATCAGACTTCTTCCGCAAACGGCGAAACGCTTTGACTCGGTGAGTTTCGCGGCATTCCGACTTCGATGCCCCGGTTGCCGAAATTCAGTTGCCTTTGAATTTCGGGTGATCCCTCTTGAGCATGTATGCTTCTGCTACTTGTTCTACATCAGACTTCTTCCGCAAACGGCGAAACGCTTTGACTCGGTGAGTTTCGCGGCATTCCGACTTCGATGCCCCGGTTGCCGAAATTCAGTTGCCTTTGAATTTCGGGTGATCCCTCTTGAGCATGTATGCTTCTGCTACTTGTTCTACATCAGACTTCTTCCGCAAACGGCGAAACGCTTTGACTCGGTGAGTTTCGCGGCATTCCGACTTCGATGCCCCGGTTGCCGAAATTCAGTTGCCTTTGAATTTCGGGTGATCCCTCTTGAGCATGTATGCTTCTGCTACTTGTTCTACATCAGACTTCTTCCGCAAACGGCGAAACGCTTTGACTCGGTGAGTTTCGCGGCATTCCGACTTCGATGCCCCGGTTGCCGAAATTCAGTTGCCTTTGAATTTCGGGTGATCCCTCTTGAGCATGTATGCTTCTGCTACTTGTTCTACATCAGACTTCTTCCGCAAACGGCGAAACGCTTTGACTCGGTGAGTTTCGCGGCATTCCGACTTCGATGCCCCGGTTGCCGAAATTCAGTTGCCTTTGAATTTCGGGTGATCCCTCTTGAGCATGTATGCTTCTGCTACTTGTTCTACATCAGACTTCTTCCGCAAACGGCGAAACGCTTTGACTCGGTGAGTTTCGCGGCATTCCGACTTCGATGCCCCGGTTGCCGAAATTCAGTTGCCTTTGAATTTCGGGTGATCCCTCTTGAGCATGTATGCTTCTGCTACTTGTTCTACATCAGACTTCTTCCGCAAACGGCGAAACGCTTTGACTCGGTGAGTTTCGCGGCATTCCGACTTCGATGCCCCGGTTGCCGAAATTCAGTTGCCTTTGAATTTCGGGTGATCCCTCTTGAGCATGTATGCTTCTGCTACTTGTTCTACATCAGACTTCTTCCGCAAACGGCGAAACGCTTTGACTCGGTGAGTTTCGCGGCATTCCGACTTCGATGCCCCGGTTGCCGAAATTCAGTTGCCTTTGAATTTCGGGTGATCCCTCTTGAGCATGTATGCTTCTGCTACTTGTTCTACATCAGACTTCTTCCGCAAACGGCGAAACGCTTTGACTCGGTGAGTTTCGCGGCATTCCGACTTCGATGCCCCGGTTGCCGAAATTCAGTTGCCTTTGAATTTCGGGTGATCCCTCTTGAGCATGTATGCTTCTGCTACTTGTTCTACATCAGACTTCTTCCGCAAACGGCGAAACGCTTTGACTCGGTGAGTTTCGCGGCATTCCGACTTCGATGCCCCGGTTGCCGAAATTCAGTTGCCTTTGAATTTCGGGTGATCCCTCTTGAGCATGTATGCTTCTGCTACTTGTTCTACATCAGACTTCTTCCGCAAACGGCGAAACGCTTTGACTCGGTGAGTTTCGCGGCATTCCGACTTCGATGCCCCGGTTGCCGAAATTCAGTTGCCTTTGAATTTCGGGTGATCCCTCTTGAGCATGTATGCTTCTGCTACTTGTTCTACATCAGACTTCTTCCGCAAACGGCGAAACGCTTTGACTCGGTGAGTTTCGCGGCATTCCGACTTCGATGCCCCGGTTGCCGAAATTCAGTTGCCTTTGAATTTCGGGTGATCCCTCTTGAGCATGTATGCTTCTGCTACTTGTTCTACATCAGACTTCTTCCGCAAACGGCGAAACGCTTTGACTCGGTGAGTTTCGCGGCATTCCGACTTCGATGCCCCGGTTGCCGAAATTCAGTTGCCTTTGAATTTCGGGTGATCCCTCTTGAGCATGTATGCTTCTGCTACTTGTTCTACATCAGACTTCTTCCGCAAACGGCGAAACGCTTTGACTCGGTGAGTTTCGCGGCATTCCGACTTCGATGCCCCGGTTGCCGAAATTCAGTTGCCTTTGAATTTCGGGTGATCCCTCTTGAGCATGTATGCTTCTGCTACTTGTTCTACATCAGACTTCTTCCGCAAACGGCGAAACGCTTTGACTCGGTGAGTTTCGCGGCATTCCGACTTCGATGCCCCGGTTGCCGAAATTCAGTTGCCTTTGAATTTCGGGTGATCCCTCTTGAGCATGTATGCTTCTGCTACTTGTTCTACATCAGACTTCTTCCGCAAACGGCGAAACGCTTTGACTCGGTGAGTTTCGCGGCATTCCGACTTCGATGCCCCGGTTGCCGAAATTCAGTTGCCTTTGAATTTCGGGTGATCCCTCTTGAGCATGTATGCTTCTGCTACTTGTTCTACATCAGACTTCTTCCGCAAACGGCGAAACGCTTTGACTCGGTGAGTTTCGCGGCATTCCGACTTCGATGCCCCGGTTGCCGAAATTCAGTTGCCTTTGAATTTCGGGTGATCCCTCTTGAGCATGTATGCTTCTGCTACTTGTTCTACATCAGACTTCTTCCGCAAACGGCGAAACGCTTTGACTCGGTGAGTTTCGCGGCATTCCGACTTCGATGCCCCGGTTGCCGAAATTCAGTTGCCTTTGAATTTCGGGTGATCCCTCTTGAGCATGTATGCTTCTGCTACTTGTTCTACATCAGACTTCTTCCGCAAACGGCGAAACGCTTTGACTCGGTGAGTTTCGCGGCATTCCGACTTCGATGCCCGGTTGCCGAAATTCAGTTGCCTTTGAATTTCGGGTGATCCCTCTTGAGCATGTATGCTTCTGCTACTTGTTCTACATCAGACTTCTTCCGCAAACGGCGAAACGCTTTGACTCGGTGAGTTTCGCGGCATTCCGACTTCGATGCCCGGTTGCCGAAATTCAGTTGCCTTTGAATTTCGGGTGATCCCTCTTGAGCATGTATGCTTCTGCTACTTGTTCTACATCAGACTTCTTCCGCAAACGGCGAAACGCTTTGACTCGGTGAGTTTCGCGGCATTCCGACTTCGATGCCCCGGTTGCCGAAATTCAGTTGCCTTTGAATTTCGGGTGATCCCTCTTGAGCATGTATGCTTCTGCTACTTGTTCTACATCAGACTTCTTCCGCAAACGGCGAAACGCTTTGACTCGGTGAGTTTCGCGGCATTCCGACTTCGATGCCCCGGTTGCCGAAATTCAGTTGCCTTTGAATTTCGGGTGATCCCTCTTGAGCATGTATGCTTCTGCTACTTGTTCTACATCAGACTTCTTCCGCAAACGGCGAAACGCTTTGACTCGGTGAGTTTCGCGGCATTCCGACTTCGATGCCCCGGTTGCCGAAATTCAGTTGCCTTTGAATTTCGGGTGATCCCTCTTGAGCATGTATGCTTCTGCTACTTGTTCTACATCAGACTTCTTCCGCAAACGGCGAAACGCTTTGACTCGGTGAGTTTCGCGGCATTCCGACTTCGATGCCCCGGTTGCCGAAATTCAGTTGCCTTTGAATTTCGGGTGATCCCTCTTGAGCATGTATGCTTCTGCTACTTGTTCTACATCAGACTTCTTCCGCAAACGGCGAAACGCTTTGACTCGGTGAGTTTCGCGGCATTCCGACTTCGATGCCCCGGTTGCCGAAATTCAGTTGCCTTTGAATTTCGGGTGATCCCTCTTGAGCATGTATGCTTCTGCTACTTGTTCTACATCAGACTTCTTCCGCAAACGGCGAAACGCTTTGACTCGGTGAGTTTCGCGGCATTCCGACTTCGATGCCCCGGTTGCCGAAATTCAGTTGCCTTTGAATTTCGGGTGATCCCTCTTGAGCATGTATGCTTCTGCTACTTGTTCTACATCAGACTTCTTCCGCAAACGGCGAAACGCTTTGACTCGGTGAGTTTCGCGGCATTCCGACTTCGATGCCCCGGTTGCCGAAATTCAGTTGCCTTTGAATTTCGGGTGATCCCTCTTGAGCATGTATGCTTCTGCTACTTGTTCTACATCAGACTTCTTCCGCAAACGGCGAAACGCTTTGACTCGGTGAGTTTCGCGGCATTCCGACTTCGATGCCCCGGTTGCCGAAATTCAGTTGCCTTTGAATTTCGGGTGATCCCTCTTGAGCATGTATGCTTCTGCTACTTGTTCTACATCAGACTTCTTCCGCAAACGGCGAAACGCTTTGACTCGGTGAGTTTCGCGGCATTCCGACTTCGATGCCCCGGTTGCCGAAATTCAGTTGCCTTTGAATTTCGGGTGATCCCTCTTGAGCATGTATGCTTCTGCTACTTGTTCTACATCAGACTTCTTCCGCAAACGGCGAAACGCTTTGACTCGGTGAGTTTCGCGGCATTCCGACTTCGATGCCCCGGTTGCCGAAATTCAGTTGCCTTTGAATTTCGGGTGATCCCTCTTGAGCATGTATGCTTCTGCTACTTGTTCTACATCAGACTTCTTCCGCAAACGGCGAAACGCTTTGACTCGGTGAGTTTCGCGGCATTCCGACTTCGATGCCCCGGTTGCCGAAATTCAGTTGCCTTTGAATTTCGGGTGATCCCTCTTGAGCATGTATGCTTCTGCTACTTGTTCTACATCAGACTTCTTCCGCAAACGGCGAAACGCTTTGACTCGGTGAGTTTCGCGGCATTCCGACTTCGATGCCCCGGTTGCCGAAATTCAGTTGCCTTTGAATTTCGGGTGATCCCTCTTGAGCATGTATGCTTCTGCTACTTGTTCTACATCAGACTTCTTCCGCAAACGGCGAAACGCTTTGACTCGGTGAGTTTCGCGGCATTCCGACTTCGATGCCCCGGTTGCCGAAATTCAGTTGCCTTTGAATTTCGGGTGATCCCTCTTGAGCATGTATGCTTCTGCTACTTGTTCTACATCAGACTTCTTCCGCAAACGGCGAAACGCTTTGACTCGGTGAGTTTCGCGGCATTCCGACTTCGATGCCCGGTTGCCGAAATTCAGTTGCCTTTGAATTTCGGGTGATCCCTCTTGAGCATGTATGCTTCTGCTACTTGTTCTACATCAGACTTTCTTCCGCAAACGGCGAAACGCTTTGACTCGGTGAGTTTCGCGGCATTCCGACTTCGATGCCCCGGTTGCCGAAATTCAGTTGCCTTTGAATTTCGGGTGATCCCTCTTGAGCATGTATGCTTCTGCTACTTGTTCTACATCAGACTTCTTCCGCAAACGGCGAAACGCTTTGACTCGGTGAGTTTCGCGGCATTCCGACTTCGATGCCCCGGTTGCCGAAATTCAGTTGCCTTTGAATTTCGGGTGATCCCTCTTGAGCATGTATGCTTCTGCTACTTGTTCTACATCAGACTTCTTCCGCAAACGGCGAAACGCTTTGACTCGGTGAGTTTCGCGGCATTCCGACTTCGATGCCCCGGTTGCCGAAATTCAGTTGCCTTTGAATTTCGGGTGATCCCTCTTGAGCATGTATGCTTCTGCTACTTGTTCTACATCAGACTTCTTCCGCAAACGGCGAAACGCTTTGACTCGGTGAGTTTCGCGGCATTCCGACTTCGATGCCCCGGTTGCCGAAATTCAGTTGCCTTTGAATTTCGGGTGATCCCTCTTGAGCATGTATGCTTCTGCTACTTGTTCTACATCAGACTTTCTTCCGCAAACGGCGAAACGCTTTGACTCGGTGAGTTTCGCGGCATTCCGACTTCGATGCCCCGGTTGCCGAAATTCAGTTGCCTTTGAATTTCGGGTGATCCCTCTTGAGCATGTATGCTTCTGCTACTTGTTCTACATCAGACTTCTTCCGCAAACGGCGAAACGCTTTGACTCGGTGAGTTTCGCGGCATTCCGACTTCGATGCCCCGGTTGCCGAAATTCAGTTGCCTTTGAATTTCGGGTGATCCCTCTTGAGCATGTATGCTTCTGCTACTTGTTCTACATCAGACTTCTTCCGCAAACGGCGAAACGCTTTGACTCGGTGAGTTTCGCGGCATTCCGACTTCGATGCCCCGGTTGCCGAAATTCAGTTGCCTTTGAATTTCGGGTGATCCCTCTTGAGCATGTATGCTTCTGCTACTTGTTCTACATCAGACTTCTTCCGCAAACGGCGAAACGCTTTGACTCGGTGAGTTTCGCGGCATTCCGACTTCGATGCCCCGGTTGCCGAAATTCAGTTGCCTTTGAATTTCGGGTGATCCCTCTTGAGCATGTATGCTTCTGCTACTTGTTCTACATCAGACTTCTTCCGCAAACGGCGAAACGCTTTGACTCGGTGAGTTTCGCGGCATTCCGACTTCGATGCCCCGGTTGCCGAAATTCAGTTGCCTTTGAATTTCGGGTGATCCCTCTTGAGCATGTATGCTTCTGCTACTTGTTCTACATCAGACTTCTTCCGCAAACGGCGAAACGCTTTGACTCGGTGAGTTTCGCGGCATTCCGACTTCGATGCCCCGGTTGCCGAAATTCAGTTGCCTTTGAATTTCGGGTGATCCCTCTTGAGCATGTATGCTTCTGCTACTTGTTCTACATCAGACTTCTTCCGCAAACGGCGAAACGCTTTGACTCGGTGAGTTTCGCGGCATTCCGACTTCGATGCCCCGGTTGCCGAAATTCAGTTGCCTTTGAATTTCGGGTGATCCCTCTTGAGCATGTATGCTTCTGCTACTTGTTCTACATCAGACTTCTTCCGCAAACGGCGAAACGCTTTGACTCGGTGAGTTTCGCGGCATTCCGACTTCGATGCCCCGGTTGCCGAAATTCAGTTGCCTTTGAATTTCGGGTGATCCCTCTTGAGCATGTATGCTTCTGCTACTTGTTCTACATCAGACTTCTTCCGCAAACGGCGAAACGCTTTGACTCGGTGAGTTTCGCGGCATTCCGACTTCGATGCCCCGGTTGCCGAAATTCAGTTGCCTTTGAATTTCGGGTGATCCCTCTTGAGCATGTATGCTTCTGCTACTTGTTCTACATCAGACTTCTTCCGCAAACGGCGAAACGCTTTGACTCGGTGAGTTTCGCGGCATTCCGACTTCGATGCCCCGGTTGCCGAAATTCAGTTGCCTTTGAATTTCGGGTGATCCCTCTTGAGCATGTATGCTTCTGCTACTTGTTCTACATCAGACTTCTTCCGCAAACGGCGAAACGCTTTGACTCGGTGAGTTTCGCGGCATTCCGACTTCGATGCCCCGGTTGCCGAAATTCAGTTGCCTTTGAATTTCGGGTGATCCCTCTTGAGCATGTATGCTTCTGCTACTTGTTCTACATCAGACTTCTTCCGCAAACGGCGAAACGCTTTGACTCGGTGAGTTTCGCGGCATTCCGACTTCGATGCCCCGGTTGCCGAAATTCAGTTGCCTTTGAATTTCGGGTGATCCCTCTTGAGCATGTATGCTTCTGCTACTTGTTCTACATCAGACTTCTTCCGCAAACGGCGAAACGCTTTGACTCGGTGAGTTTCGCGGCATTCCGACTTCGATGCCCCGGTTGCCGAAATTCAGTTGCCTTTGAATTTCGGGTGATCCCTCTTGAGCATGTATGCTTCTGCTACTTGTTCTACATCAGACTTCTTCCGCAAACGGCGAAACGCTTTGACTCGGTGAGTTTCGCGGCATTCCGACTTCGATGCCCGGTTGCCGAAATTCAGTTGCCTTTGAATTTCGGGTGATCCCTCTTGAGCATGTATGCTTCTGCTACTTGTTCTACATCAGACTTCTTCCGCAAACGGCGAAACGCTTTGACTCGGTGAGTTTCGCGGCATTCCGACTTCGATGCCCCGGTTGCCGAAATTCAGTTGCCTTTGAATTTCGGGTGATCCCTCTTGAGCATGTATGCTTCTGCTACTTGTTCTACATCAGACTTCTTCCGCAAACGGCGAAACGCTTTGACTCGGTGAGTTTCGCGGCATTCCGACTTCGATGCCCCGGTTGCCGAAATTCAGTTGCCTTTGAATTTCGGGTGATCCCTCTTGAGCATGTATGCTTCTGCTACTTGTTCTACATCAGACTTCTTCCGCAAACGGCGAAACGCTTTGACTCGGTGAGTTTCGCGGCATTCCGACTTCGATGCCCCGGTTGCCGAAATTCAGTTGCCTTTGAATTTCGGGTGATCCCTCTTGAGCATGTATGCTTCTGCTACTTGTTCTACATCAGACTTCTTCCGCAAACGGCGAAACGCTTTGACTCGGTGAGTTTCGCGGCATTCCGACTTCGATGCCCCGGTTGCCGAAATTCAGTTGCCTTTGAATTTCGGGTGATCCCTCTTGAGCATGTATGCTTCTGCTACTTGTTCTACATCAGACTTCTTCCGCAAACGGCGAAACGCTTTGACTCGGTGAGTTTCGCGGCATTCCGACTTCGATGCCCCGGTTGCCGAAATTCAGTTGCCTTTGAATTTCGGGTGATCCCTCTTGAGCATGTATGCTTCTGCTACTTGTTCTACATCAGACTTCTTCCGCAAACGGCGAAACGCTTTGACTCGGTGAGTTTCGCGGCATTCCGACTTCGATGCCCCGGTTGCCGAAATTCAGTTGCCTTTGAATTTCGGGTGATCCCTCTTGAGCATGTATGCTTCTGCTACTTGTTCTACATCAGACTTCTTCCGCAAACGGCGAAACGCTTTGACTCGGTGAGTTTCGCGGCATTCCGACTTCGATGCCCCGGTTGCCGAAATTCAGTTGCCTTTGAATTTCGGGTGATCCCTCTTGAGCATGTATGCTTCTGCTACTTGTTCTACATCAGACTTCTTCCGCAAACGGCGAAACGCTTTGACTCGGTGAGTTTCGCGGCATTCCGACTTCGATGCCCCGGTTGCCGAAATTCAGTTGCCTTTGAATTTCGGGTGATCCCTCTTGAGCATGTATGCTTCTGCTACTTGTTCTACATCAGACTTCTTCCGCAAACGGCGAAACGCTTTGACTCGGTGAGTTTCGCGGCATTCCGACTTCGATGCCCCGGTTGCCGAAATTCAGTTGCCTTTGAATTTCGGGTGATCCCTCTTGAGCATGTATGCTTCTGCTACTTGTTCTACATCAGACTTCTTCCGCAAACGGCGAAACGCTTTGACTCGGTGAGTTTCGCGGCATTCCGACTTCGATGCCCCGGTTGCCGAAATTCAGTTGCCTTTGAATTTCGGGTGATCCCTCTTGAGCATGTATGCTTCTGCTACTTGTTCTACATCAGACTTCTTCCGCAAACGGCGAAACGCTTTGACTCGGTGAGTTTCGCGGCATTCCGACTTCGATGCCCCGGTTGCCGAAATTCAGTTGCCTTTGAATTTCGGGTGATCCCTCTTGAGCATGTATGCTTCTGCTACTTGTTCTACATCAGACTTCTTCCGCAAACGGCGAAACGCTTTGACTCGGTGAGTTTCGCGGCATTCCGACTTCGATGCCCCGGTTGCCGAAATTCAGTTGCCTTTGAATTTCGGGTGATCCCTCTTGAGCATGTATGCTTCTGCTACTTGTTCTACATCAGACTTCTTCCGCAAACGGCGAAACGCTTTGACTCGGTGAGTTTCGCGGCATTCCGACTTCGATGCCCCGGTTGCCGAAATTCAGTTGCCTTTGAATTTCGGGTGATCCCTCTTGAGCATGTATGCTTCTGCTACTTGTTCTACATCAGACTTCTTCCGCAAACGGCGAAACGCTTTGACTCGGTGAGTTTCGCGGCATTCCGACTTCGATGCCCCGGTTGCCGAAATTCAGTTGCCTTTGAATTTCGGGTGATCCCTCTTGAGCATGTATGCTTCTGCTACTTGTTCTACATCAGACTTCTTCCGCAAACGGCGAAACGCTTTGACTCGGTGAGTTTCGCGGCATTCCGACTTCGATGCCCGGTTGCCGAAATTCAGTTGCCTTTGAATTTCGGGTGATCCCTCTTGAGCATGTATGCTTCTGCTACTTGTTCTACATCAGACTTCTTCCGCAAACGGCGAAACGCTTTGACTCGGTGAGTTTCGCGGCATTCCGACTTCGATGCCCCGGTTGCCGAAATTCAGTTGCCTTTGAATTTCGGGTGATCCCTCTTGAGCATGTATGCTTCTGCTACTTGTTCTACATCAGACTTCTTCCGCAAACGGCGAAACGCTTTGACTCGGTGAGTTTCGCGGCATTCCGACTTCGATGCCCCGGTTGCCGAAATTCAGTTGCCTTTGAATTTCGGGTGATCCCTCTTGAGCATGTATGCTTCTGCTACTTGTTCTACATCAGACTTCTTCCGCAAACGGCGAAACGCTTTGACTCGGTGAGTTTCGCGGCATTCCGACTTCGATGCCCCGGTTGCCGAAATTCAGTTGCCTTTGAATTTCGGGTGATCCCTCTTGAGCATGTATGCTTCTGCTACTTGTTCTACATCAGACTTCTTCCGCAAACGGCGAAACGCTTTGACTCGGTGAGTTTCGCGGCATTCCGACTTCGATGCCCCGGTTGCCGAAATTCAGTTGCCTTTGAATTTCGGGTGATCCCTCTTGAGCATGTATGCTTCTGCTACTTGTTCTACATCAGACTTCTTCCGCAAACGGCGAAACGCTTTGACTCGGTGAGTTTCGCGGCATTCCGACTTCGATGCCCCGGTTGCCGAAATTCAGTTGCCTTTGAATTTCGGGTGATCCCTCTTGAGCATGTATGCTTCTGCTACTTGTTCTACATCAGACTTCTTCCGCAAACGGCGAAACGCTTTGACTCGGTGAGTTTCGCGGCATTCCGACTTCGATGCCCCGGTTGCCGAAATTCAGTTGCCTTTGAATTTCGGGTGATCCCTCTTGAGCATGTATGCTTCTGCTACTTGTTCTACATCAGACTTCTTCCGCAAACGGCGAAACGCTTTGACTCGGTGAGTTTCGCGGCATTCCGACTTCGATGCCCCGGTTGCCGAAATTCAGTTGCCTTTGAATTTCGGGTGATCCCTCTTGAGCATGTATGCTTCTGCTACTTGTTCTACATCAGACTTCTTCCGCAAACGGCGAAACGCTTTGACTCGGTGAGTTTCGCGGCATTCCGACTTCGATGCCCCGGTTGCCGAAATTCAGTTGCCTTTGAATTTCGGGTGATCCCTCTTGAGCATGTATGCTTCTGCTACTTGTTCTACATCAGACTTTCTTCCGCAAACGGCGAAACGCTTTGACTCGGTGAGTTTCGCGGCATTCCGACTTCGATGCCCCGGTTGCCGAAATTCAGTTGCCTTTGAATTTCGGGTGATCCCTCTTGAGCATGTATGCTTCTGCTACTTGTTCTACATCAGACTTCTTCCGCAAACGGCGAAACGCTTTGACTCGGTGAGTTTCGCGGCATTCCGACTTCGATGCCCCGGTTGCCGAAATTCAGTTGCCTTTGAATTTCGGGTGATCCCTCTTGAGCATGTATGCTTCTGCTACTTGTTCTACATCAGACTTCTTCCGCAAACGGCGAAACGCTTTGACTCGGTGAGTTTCGCGGCATTCCGACTTCGATGCCCCGGTTGCCGAAATTCAGTTGCCTTTGAATTTCGGGTGATCCCTCTTGAGCATGTATGCTTCTGCTACTTGTTCTACATCAGACTTCTTCCGCAAACGGCGAAACGCTTTGACTCGGTGAGTTTCGCGGCATTCCGACTTCGATGCCCCGGTTGCCGAAATTCAGTTGCCTTTGAATTTCGGGTGATCCCTCTTGAGCATGTATGCTTCTGCTACTTGTTCTACATCAGACTTCTTCCGCAAACGGCGAAACGCTTTGACTCGGTGAGTTTCGCGGCATTCCGACTTCGATGCCCCGGTTGCCGAAATTCAGTTGCCTTTGAATTTCGGGTGATCCCTCTTGAGCATGTATGCTTCTGCTACTTGTTCTACATCAGACTTCTTCCGCAAACGGCGAAACGCTTTGACTCGGTGAGTTTCGCGGCATTCCGACTTCGATGCCCCGGTTGCCGAAATTCAGTTGCCTTTGAATTTCGGGTGATCCCTCTTGAGCATGTATGCTTCTGCTACTTGTTCTACATCAGACTTCTTCCGCAAACGGCGAAACGCTTTGACTCGGTGAGTTTCGCGGCATTCCGACTTCGATGCCCCGGTTGCCGAAATTCAGTTGCCTTTGAATTTCGGGTGATCCCTCTTGAGCATGTATGCTTCTGCTACTTGTTCTACATCAGACTTCTTCCGCAAACGGCGAAACGCTTTGACTCGGTGAGTTTCGCGGCATTCCGACTTCGATGCCCCGGTTGCCGAAATTCAGTTGCCTTTGAATTTCGGGTGATCCCTCTTGAGCATGTATGCTTCTGCTACTTGTTCTACATCAGACTTCTTCCGCAAACGGCGAAACGCTTTGACTCGGTGAGTTTCGCGGCATTCCGACTTCGATGCCCCGGTTGCCGAAATTCAGTTGCCTTTGAATTTCGGGTGATCCCTCTTGAGCATGTATGCTTCTGCTACTTGTTCTACATCAGACTTCTTCCGCAAACGGCGAAACGCTTTGACTCGGTGAGTTTCGCGGCATTCCGACTTCGATGCCCCGGTTGCCGAAATTCAGTTGCCTTTGAATTTCGGGTGATCCCTCTTGAGCATGTATGCTTCTGCTACTTGTTCTACATCAGACTTCTTCCGCAAACGGCGAAACGCTTTGACTCGGTGAGTTTCGCGGCATTCCGACTTCGATGCCCCGGTTGCCGAAATTCAGTTGCCTTTGAATTTCGGGTGATCCCTCTTGAGCATGTATGCTTCTGCTACTTGTTCTACATCAGACTTCTTCCGCAAACGGCGAAACGCTTTGACTCGGTGAGTTTCGCGGCATTCCGACTTCGATGCCCCGGTTGCCGAAATTCAGTTGCCTTTGAATTTCGGGTGATCCCTCTTGAGCATGTATGCTTCTGCTACTTGTTCTACATCAGACTTCTTCCGCAAACGGCGAAACGCTTTGACTCGGTGAGTTTCGCGGCATTCCGACTTCGATGCCCCGGTTGCCGAAATTCAGTTGCCTTTGAATTTCGGGTGATCCCTCTTGAGCATGTATGCTTCTGCTACTTGTTCTACATCAGACTTCTTCCGCAAACGGCGAAACGCTTTGACTCGGTGAGTTTCGCGGCATTCCGACTTCGATGCCCCGGTTGCCGAAATTCAGTTGCCTTTGAATTTCGGGTGATCCCTCTTGAGCATGTATGCTTCTGCTACTTGTTCTACATCAGACTTCTTCCGCAAACGGCGAAACGCTTTGACTCGGTGAGTTTCGCGGCATTCCGACTTCGATGCCCCGGTTGCCGAAATTCAGTTGCCTTTGAATTTCGGGTGATCCCTCTTGAGCATGTATGCTTCTGCTACTTGTTCTACATCAGACTTCTTCCGCAAACGGCGAAACGCTTTGACTCGGTGAGTTTCGCGGCATTCCGACTTCGATGCCCCGGTTGCCGAAATTCAGTTGCCTTTGAATTTCGGGTGATCCCTCTTGAGCATGTATGCTTCTGCTACTTGTTCTACATCAGACTTCTTCCGCAAACGGCGAAACGCTTTGACTCGGTGAGTTTCGCGGCATTCCGACTTCGATGCCCCGGTTGCCGAAATTCAGTTGCCTTTGAATTTCGGGTGATCCCTCTTGAGCATGTATGCTTCTGCTACTTGTTCTACATCAGACTTCTTCCGCAAACGGCGAAACGCTTTGACTCGGTGAGTTTCGCGGCATTCCGACTTCGATGCCCCGGTTGCCGAAATTCAGTTGCCTTTGAATTTCGGGTGATCCCTCTTGAGCATGTATGCTTCTGCTACTTGTTCTACATCAGACTTCTTCCGCAAACGGCGAAACGCTTTGACTCGGTGAGTTTCGCGGCATTCCGACTTCGATGCCCGGTTGCCGAAATTCAGTTGCCTTTGAATTTCGGGTGATCCCTCTTGAGCATGTATGCTTCTGCTACTTGTTCTACATCAGACTTCTTCCGCAAACGGCGAAACGCTTTGACTCGGTGAGTTTCGCGGCATTCCGACTTCGATGCCCCGGTTGCCGAAATTCAGTTGCCTTTGAATTTCGGGTGATCCCTCTTGAGCATGTATGCTTCTGCTACTTGTTCTACATCAGACTTCTTCCGCAAACGGCGAAACGCTTTGACTCGGTGAGTTTCGCGGCATTCCGACTTCGATGCCCCGGTTGCCGAAATTCAGTTGCCTTTGAATTTCGGGTGATCCCTCTTGAGCATGTATGCTTCTGCTACTTGTTCTACATCAGACTTCTTCCGCAAACGGCGAAACGCTTTGACTCGGTGAGTTTCGCGGCATTCCGACTTCGATGCCCCGGTTGCCGAAATTCAGTTGCCTTTGAATTTCGGGTGATCCCTCTTGAGCATGTATGCTTCTGCTACTTGTTCTACATCAGACTTCTTCCGCAAACGGCGAAACGCTTTGACTCGGTGAGTTTCGCGGCATTCCGACTTCGATGCCCCGGTTGCCGAAATTCAGTTGCCTTTGAATTTCGGGTGATCCCTCTTGAGCATGTATGCTTCTGCTACTTGTTCTACATCAGACTTCTTCCGCAAACGGCGAAACGCTTTGACTCGGTGAGTTTCGCGGCATTCCGACTTCGATGCCCGGTTGCCGAAATTCAGTTGCCTTTGAATTTCGGGTGATCCCTCTTGAGCATGTATGCTTCTGCTACTTGTTCTACATCAGACTTCTTCCGCAAACGGCGAAACGCTTTGACTCGGTGAGTTTCGCGGCATTCCGACTTCGATCCCGGTTGCCGAAATTCAGTTGCCTTTGAATTTCGGGTGATCCCTCTTGAGCATGTATGCTTCTGCTACTTGTTCTACATCAGACTTCTTCCGCAAACGGCGAAACGCTTTGACTCGGTGAGTTTCGCGGCATTCCGACTTCGATGCCCGGTTGCCGAAATTCAGTTGCCTTTGAATTTCGGGTGATCCCTCTTGAGCATGTATGCTTCTGCTACTTGTTCTACATCAGACTTCTTCCGCAAACGGCGAAACGCTTTGACTCGGTGAGTTTCGCGGCATTCCGACTTCGATGCCCGGTTGCCGAAATTCAGTTGCCTTTGAATTTCGGGTGATCCCTCTTGAGCATGTATGCTTCTGCTACTTGTTCTACATCAGACTTCTTCGCAAACGGCGAAACGCTTTGACTCGGTGAGTTTCGCGGCATTCCGACTTCGATGCCCCGGTTGCCGAAATTCAGTTGCCTTTGAATTTCGGGTGATCCCTCTTGAGCATGTATGCTTCTGCTACTTGTTCTACATCAGACTTCTTCCGCAAACGGCGAAACGCTTTGACTCGGTGAGTTTCGCGGCATTCCGACTTCGATGCCCGGTTGCCGAAATTCAGTTGCCTTTGAATTTCGGGTGATCCCTCTTGAGCATGTATGCTTCTGCTACTTGTTCTACATCACACTTCTTCCGCAAACGGCGAAACGCTTTGACTCGGTGAGTTTCGCGGCATTCCGACTTCGATGCCCGGTTGCCGAAATTCAGTTGCCTTTGAATTTCGGGTGATCCCTCTTGAGCATGTATGCTTCTGCTACTTGTTCTACATCAGACTTCTTCGCAACGGCGAACGAAAGCTTTGACTCGGTGAGTTTCGCGGCATTCCGACTTCGATGCCCCGGTTGCCGAAATTCAGTTGCCTTTGAATTTCGGGTGATCCCTTGAGCATGTATGCTTCTGCTACTTGTTCTACATCAGACTTCTTCCGCAAACGGCGAAACGCTTTGACTCGGTGAGTTTCGCGGCATTCCGACTTCGATGCCCCGGTTGCCGAAATTCAGTTGCCTTTGAATTTCGGGTGATCCCTCTTGAGCATGTATGCTTCTGCTACTTGTTCTACATCAGACTTCTTCCGCAAACGGCGAAACGCTTTGACTCGGTGAGTTTCGCGGCATTCCGACTTCGATGCCCCGGTTGCCGAAATTCAGTTGCCTTTGAATTTCGGGTGATCCTCTTGAGCATGTATGCTTCTGCTACTTGTTCTACATCAGACTTTCTTCCGCAAACGGCGAAACGCTTTGACTCGGTGAGTTTCGCGGCATTCCGACTTCGATGCCCCGGTTGCCGAAATTCAGTTGCCTTTGAATTTCGGGTGATCCCTCTTGAGCATGTATGCTTCTGCTACTTGTTCTACATCAGACTTCTTCCGCAAACGGCGAAACGCTTTGACTCGGTGAGTTTCGCGGCATTCCGACTTCGATGCCCCGTTGCCGAAATTCAGTTGCCTTTGAATTTCGGGTGATCCCTCTTGAGCATGTATGCTTCTGCTACTTGTTCTACATCAGACTTCTTCCGCAAACGGCGAAAACGCTTTGACTCGGTGAGTTTCGCGGCATTCCGACTTCGATGCCCCGTTGCCGAAATTCAGTTGCCTTTGAATTTCGGGTGATCCCTCTTGAGCATGTATGCTTCTGCTACTTGTTCTACATCAGACTTCTTCCGCAAACGGCGAAACGCTTTGACTCGGTGAGTTTCGCGGCATTCCGACTTCGATGGCCCGGTTGCCGAAATTCAGTTGCCTTTTGAATTTCGGGTGATCCCTCTTGAGCATGTATGCTTCTGCTACTTGTTCTACATCAGACTTTCTTCCGCAAACGGCGAAACGCTTTGACTCGGTGAGTTTCGCGGCATTCCGACTTCGATGCCCCCGGTTGCCGAAATTCAGTTGCCTTTGAATTTCGGTGATCCCTCTTGAGCATGTATGCTTCTGCTACTTGTTCTACATACACGACTTCTTCCGCAAACGCGAAACGCTTTGACTCGGTGAGTTTCGCGGCATTCCGACTTCGATGCCCCGGTTGCCGAAATTCAGTTGCCTTTGAATTTCGGGTGATCCCTCTTGAGCATGTATGCTTCTGCTACTTGTTCTACATCAGACTTCTTCCGCAAACGGCGAAACGCTTTGACTCGGTGAGTTTCGCGGCATTCCGACTTCGATGCCCCGGTTGCCGAAATTCAGTTGCCTTTGAATTTCGGGTGATCCTCTTGAGCATGTATGCTTCTGCTACTTGTTTCCATACATTCTATCTCGCAAAATGGCGAAACGCTTTGACTCGGTGAGTTTCGCGGCATTCCGACTTCGATGCCCCGTTGCGAAATTCAGTTGCCTTTGAATTTCGGGTGATCCTCTTGAGCATGTATGCTTCTGCTACTTGTTTACATCAGACTTCTTCCGCAAAGGCGAAACGCTTTGACTCGGTGAGTTTCGCGGCATTCCGACTTCGATGCCCGGTTGCCGAAATTCAGTTGCCTTTGAATTTCGGGTGATCCCTCTTGAGCATGTATGCTTCTGCTACTTGTTCTACATCAGACTTTCTTCCGCAAACGGCGAAACGCTTTGACTCGGTGTTTCGCGGCATTCCGACTTCGATGCCCCGGTTGCCGAAATTCAGTTGCCTTTGAATTTCGGGTGATCCCTCTTGAGCATGTATGCTTCTGCTACTTGTTCTACATCAGACTTCTTCCGCAAACGGCGAAACGCTTTGACTCGGTGAGTTTCGCGGCATTCGATTCGATGCCCCGTTGCGAAATTCAGTTGCCTTTGAATTTCGGGTGATCCCTCTTGAGCATGTATCTTTGCTACTTGTTCTACATCAGAACTTCTTCCGCAAACGGCGAAACGCTTTGACTCGGTGAGTTTCGCGCCATTCCGACTTCGAATCCCCTTT
>CM055351.1:213795-218795 GCA_029228515.1 Populus alba x Populus x berolinensis | reverse complement strand
AAGCTTGATAGGCGCGCGTGCAGCAGCCGCAGCGACCCTATGAGACGAGCGCCGTTCTTGTTAAGGCCCCACGCCCGACGCCGGCGGATAAGCAGCCCCAACGCGCCCAACGGCTTGGAGCGGGTCCTCGGGTAACAGATGAGTGGCCATAATCGTGCCTGGTCTCAGCGCTAATGTTCCGATGGGCGCTTGGTTGGATGATGGCTATTGGTCTGCAACGAGCGCAGAGCAAATCAGAGTTGGCGTGAGGCGCGCGCAGCCGCGATGAGCCTTCGATAAGCATGCCCCAACGCGCCCAATCGGGCTTTAGCGGTGTCACAGGGACGGTGGCCGTAAAACGTGATCGTCGAAGGCCAAGTCCGTTTGGGCGCGTTGGGGCTGCCTATTGGTTGGCTACGAGCGCTGACAAAATTCAGAGTGCGTGCGCTGCAAAGCCTAGAGCAGGCAGGCTAGCGGAATAAGCCAGCCCCACACGCGCCCAACTGCTGGTTGGAGCGGGTCACAGCGGATCGGTGGCCGACATCGTGGACGATCGCGCCAAGCAGTGTTGGGTCTCGTTGGGGCTGTGGGCCATATAGGTGTAGTGGCAGCGAGCAGCTTGGGCAAATCATATAGTGCGTGCGTCGTCGCGGCTGTTAACCGGGCAGCCAGCGGATAAGCATCCCCAACGCGGCCAACGGCTTGGAGCGAGAGTCACAAGGACGGTGGCCTTAATCGGGTCCGAGCGTCGCCTGGGTCCGGAAAACGTTCCATCAGATGGTGCGCGTTAACTTTTTCTGGATGCACTATGAAATGCAGACCCCACGTTAGTCCGAGCATAGCAGCAGCCCACAAATCCCACCGCGGCAGGCGCCTATGGCGCACGAGCCTAGGCGGCGCCCAGTGGCGCCCTCCAAGTGGCAACCCCCCTAATAAGAGCTATAAGTGTTATTGCAGCTCTGGCAGGGGCTTTAGAGCACTACTAGGTCCCTAGCTGTCACCCCCCCTACTGAAAAAAATTCATTTTCTTGGTATTTTGCGAGCTTGAAATTTTGCACATATGTTGGCAATAATCCAATCCAACTTTTTATAATTTTCCCAAGGATTGTTTGTTGCGTCTGAGGAGATCGGGAAAGTATTTTTTATTTTCTATTTTCCTACCATTAAAAATCAAGAGATAAATACGCAAAAATAGGAACCGGGCCCAGGAAATTCGAACCTCCAAATTCTGGCTGGAGCATGCCTCACAAAAAATATCGGGCTGATATTTATACTGGATTGGTTTCATTGTGGAAAGAGCACGATGAAATCAATGGGATTAGGTTTTCTTGGCAGGGATGCGAGAAAACCGGCAGCGCGCATTATTGCAGCGGCCGTAGTCGTCGTCGGGCTGGCCCAGCAGCGCCTAGCCTCTCCCGCTCGGGGGGCAGGCATGAGCGCAGGGGCCCCGGGCCCGAAGGCAGCCCCCCGCGAGGCAAGACAGCAAGCCAGCGGGGGCTGTCCGCGCTGCCGATTTTTCCCACTGCTGGCATCGCTGCCGCTGCCCGGGCCCGAAGGCAGCCCCCCCGCGGGCACGACAGCAAGCAGCGGGGGCTGTCCGCGCTGCCGATTTTTCCCACTGCTGGCATCGCTGCCGCTGCCCCGGGCCCGAAGGCAGCCCCCCCGCGGGCACGACAGCAAGCCAGCGGGGGCTGTCCGCGCTGCCGATTTTTCCCACTGCTGGCATCGCTGCCGCTGCCCCGGGCCCGAAGGCAGCCCCCCCGCGGGCACGACAGCAAGCCAGCGGGGCTGTCCGCGCTGCCGATTTTTCCCACTGCTGGCATCGCTGCCGCTGCCCCGGGCCCGAAGGCAGCCCCCCCGCGGGCACGACAGCAAGCCAGCGGGGGCTGTCCGCGCTGCCGATTTTTCCCACTGCTGGCATCGCTGCCGCTGCCCCGGGCCCGAAGGCAGCCCCCCCGCGGCGACGACAGCAAGCCAGCGGGGGCTGTCCGCGCTGCCGATTTTTCCCACTGATGCATCGCTGCCGCTGCCCGGGCCCGAAGGCAGCCCCCCCGCGGGCACGACAGCAAGCCAGCGGGGGCTGTCCGCGCTGCCGATTTTTCCCACTGCTGGCATCGCTGCCGCTGCCCCGGGCCCGAAGGCAGCCCCCCGCGGGCACGACAGCAAGCCAGCGGGGGCTGTCCGCGCTGCGATTTTTCCCACTGCTGGCATCGCTGCCGCTGCCCGGGCCCGAAGGCAGCCCCCCCGCGGGCACGACAGCAAGCCAGCGGGGGCTGTCCGCGCTTCCGATTTTTCCCACTGCTGGCAATCGCTGCCGCTGCCCCGGGCCCGAAGGCAGCCCCCCCGCGGGCACGACAGCAAGCCAGCGGGGGCTGTCCGCGCTGCCGATTTTTCCACTGCTGGCATCGCTGCCGCTGCCCCGGGCCCGAAGGCAGCCCCCACGCGGGCACGACAGCAAGCCAGCGGGGGCTGTTCCGCGCTGCCGATTTTTCCCACTGCTGGCATCGCTGCCGCTGCCCGGGCTCCGAAGGCAGCCCCCCGCGGCACGACAGCAAGCCAGCGGGGGCTGTCCGCGCTTGCCGATTTTTCCCACTGCTGGCATCGCTGCCGCTGCCCCGGGCCCGAAGCAGCCCCCCGCGGGCACGACAGCAAGCCAGCGGGGGCTGTCCGCGCTGCCGATTTTTCCCACTGCTGGCATCGCTGCCGCTGCCCCGGGCCGAAGGCAGCCCCCCGCGGGCACGACAGCAAGCCAGCGGGGGCTGTCCGCGCTGCCGATTTTTCCCACTGCTGGCATCGCTGCCGCTGCCCGGGCCCGAAGGCAGCCCCCCCGCGGGCACGACAGCAAGCCAGAGGGGGCTGTCCGCGCTGCCGATTTTTCCCACTGCTGGCATCGCTGCCGCAGAGTGTGCGTAGCCTCTCCCGCGCGGGGGGCAGGCAAGAGCGCAGGGGGGCAAGGCCCGAAGGCAGCCCCCCGCGGGTAAGATAGCCAGCCAGCAGGGGCTGTCCCCGCGTCAGCCCCCGTTGCGCAGCGCGGCATGGAAATCATTGCCGCGCGCGCGCGCGCCCAATCGCCCAAGAGCCAAGGGCCCCCAAGGGCCCCAGGCCCCCAGGCCCTCAGGCCCCAGCGCCCGCGCAAGCGCAGACGCGGGCGCGGGGCGGGCGGGCGCGCTGCGCGTGTGATTTTTATAGGGCGGTGGTCGGAATCGGGTCGTCGCCGGCCGGAAAACGGGTCATCGATGGCGGCGTTACTTCGGGCCGTGAGGCCCCCCACGTGTGTAGCAGCAGCTCGCAAATCCCCCGCGGCAGGCCTATGGGCGCCAGCCAGCGCGCCCCATGGCCAGTCGGGGGGCACCCCCCTAAAGAGCTATAAGTGTTATTGCAGCTCTGGCAGGGGCAGACACTACTAGGTCCCAGCTGTCACCCCCCCTCTAAAAAAATTCATTTCTTGGTATTTTGAGCTGAAATTTTGCACATAGGTTGGCAAAAATCCAATCCACCTTTATAAATTTTCCCAGATTTTTTCGAGGTCGGGAAGTATTTTTTTTTATTTTCCTACCATTAAAAATCAAGGAAATACGCAAAAATAGGAACCGGCCCGGAATGACCCCAAATTCGGCTGGCAGCCTCACAAAAATATGGCTGATTTTACTGGATTGATTTCACGTGGAAAGCATGACGTTTTCTTGGCGGGATGCGGGAAAACCGGCAGCGCGCATGCCGCGGCCACCGGAGGAGCCCCGGGAAAACTCTTGCTTTCACGGTCTTGGCCTCCCCTCCACCATGGCCGGCCTCTAATCCCCCCATCAGCAGTTGTGGCCGATAGGGCAGTGATTTGAACGACGCCGCCGGGTAATCGCACCCGGCCGACGCGGGGAGGAAGAGATCTCTTCTTCCAAGATAGCGAACAACACATCGGGAGTTATGTTGATAGGGCAGAGAATTTGAATGACTCGTTGCGGGCAGCCAGCTGATAGGGCCTCCAGCTGCACAAATCCGCGCTGCCGATTTTTCCGACGTTGCCGATTTGTCTGAACAGCCCCTCGTTCGTCCGCGCTGCCCATTCCAACACTGCCTGCTGTGTCTGAACAGCCCTGTTTCGTCAGCGCGTCCCCTTGACGAATTTTCCTGCCTGGCCTCGACAGCCCAGCGTCCAGCCCGTGTTCGTCAACAAATCTGCGCTGCCGATTTTCCCCGACGGGCCTCCAGCTGCGGATCTCCGCGCTGCCGATTTTTTCCCACTGTTGGCATCGCTGCCGCTGCCTAGGCCCCCAGTCTTTTTCGTCACGCCTAGGACTATAAACAGTCCAGACTCATCGCCAGCACCGGCTGCCGATTCTGCCGACTTCTCCAATTTCGTCGGCGCTGCCGATTCCAACACTGCCCGCTGTGTCTGAACAGCCCCTGCTTCGTCAGCGCATCCCCTTGACGATTTTACCTGCCTGGCCTGGACAGCCCAGCGTCCAGCCCATGTTCGTCAAAAAATCTGCGCTGCCGATTTTTCCCACTGTTGGCATAGCTGCCACTGCCCCAGTGTGTGTCTAGGCCCCCAGTCGTTTCCGTCAAGCCTGGGACTATAAATCGTCCGGACTCATCGCCAGCACCGGCTGCCGATTCTGCCGACTTCTCCGATTTCGTCGGCGCTGCCGATTCCAACACTGCCTGCTGTGTCTGAACAGCCCCTGTTTCGTCAGCGCGTCCCCTTGACGAATTTTCCTGCCTGGCCTAGACAGCCCAGCGTCCAGCCCGTGTTCGTCAACAAATCTGCGCTGCCGATTTTTCCCCGACGGGCCTCCAGCTGCGGATCTCCGCGCTGCCGATTTTTCCCACTGTTGGCATCGCTGCCCCTGCCTAGGCCCCAGTCTTTTTCGTCACGCCTAGGACTATAAACAGTCCAGACTCATCGCCAGCACCGGCTGCCGATTCTGCCGATTTCGTCGGCGCTGCGATTCCAGCACTGCCGCTGTGTCTGAACAGCCCCTGCTTCGTCAGCGCATCCCTTGACGATTTTCCTGCCTGGCCTG
>CM055351.1:201295-203795 GCA_029228515.1 Populus alba x Populus x berolinensis | reverse complement strand
TGCCGATTTTTCCCACTGCTGGCATCGCTGCCGCTGCCCCGGGCCCGAAGGCAGCCCCCCCGCGGGCACGACAGCAAGCCAGCGGGGGCTGTCCGCGCTGCCGATTTTTCCCACTGCTGGCATCGCTGCCGCTGCCCCGGGCCCGAAGGCAGCCCCCCCGCGGGCACGACAGCAAGCCAGCGGGGGCTGTCCGCGCTGCCGATTTTTCCCACTGCTGGCATCGCTGCCGCTGCCCCGGGCCCGAAGGCAGCCCCCCGCGGGCACGACAGCAAGCCAGCGGGGGCTGTCCGCGCTGCCGATTTTTCCCACTGCTGGCATCGCTGCCGCTGCCCCGGGCCCGAAGGCAGCCCCCCCGCGGGCACGACAGCAAGCCAGCGGGGGCTGTCCGCGCTGCCGATTTTTCCCACTGCTGGCATCGCTGCCGCTGCCCCGGGCCCGAAGGCAGCCCCCCCGCGGGCACGACAGCAAGCCAGCGGGGGCTGTCCGCGCTGCCGATTTTTCCCACTGCTGGCATCGCTGCCGCTGCCCCGGGCCCGAAGGCAGCCCCCCGCGGGCACGACAGCAAGCCAGCGGGGGCTGTCCGCGCTGCCGATTTTTCCCACTGCTGGCATCGCTGCCGCTGCCCCGGGCCCGAAGGCAGCCCCCCCGCGGGCACGACAGCAAGCCAGCGGGGGCTGTCCGCGCTGCCGATTTTTCCCACTGCTGGCATCGCTGCCGCTGCCCCGGGCCCGAAGGCAGCCCCCCGCGGGCACGACAGCAAGCCAGCGGGGGCTGTCCGCGCTGCCGATTTTTCCCACTGCTGGCATCGCTGCCGCAGAGTGTGCGTAGCCTCTCCCGCGCGGGGGGCAGGCAAGAGCGCAGGGGGGCAAGGCCCGAAGGCAGCCCCCCCGCGGGTAAGATAGCCAGCCAGCAGGGGCTGTCCCCGCGTCAGCCCCCGTTGCGCAGCGCGGCATGGAAATCATTGCGCGCGCGCGCGCGCCCAATCGCCCAAGAGCCCAAGGGCCCCCAAGGGCCCCAGGCCCTCAGGCCCCAGCGCCCCAGCGCCAAGCGCAGACGCGGGCGCGGGCGCGGGCGGGCGCGCGCGCGCGTGTGATTTTTATAGGGCGGTGGTCGGAATCGGGTCGTCGCCGGCCGGAAAACGGGTCATCGATGGCGGCGTTACTTCGGGCCGTGAGGCCCCCCACGTGTGTAGCAGCAGCTCGCAAATCCCCCGCGGCAGGCCTATGGGCGCCAGCCAGCGCGCCCCATGGCCAGTCGGGGGGCACCCCCTAAAGAGCTATAAGTGTTATTGCAGCTCTGGCAGGGGCAGACACTACTAGGTCCCAGCTGTCACCCCCCCTCTAAAAAATTCATTTCTTGGTATTTTGAGCTGAAATTTTGCACATAGGTTGGCAAAAATCCAATCCACCTTTATAAATTTTCCCAGATTTTTTCGAGGTCGGGAAGTATTTTTTTTTATTTTCCTACCATTAAAAATCAAGGAAATACGCAAAAATAGGAACCGGCCCGGAATGACCCCAAATTCGGCTGGCAGCCTCACAAAAATATGGCTGATTTTACTGGATTGATTTCACGTGGAAAGCATGACGTTTTCTTGGCGGGATGCGGGAAAACCGGCAGCGCGCATGCCGCGGCCACCGGAGGAGCCCCGGGAAAACTCTTGCTTTCACGGTCTTGGCCTCCCCTCACCACCATGGCCGGCCTCTAATCCCCCCCATCAGCAGTTGTGGCCGATAGGGCAGTGATTTGAACGACGCCGCCGGGTAATCGCACCGGCCGACGCGGGGAGGAAGAGATCTCTTCTTCCAAGATAGCGAACAACACATCGGGAGTTATGTTGATAGGGCAGAGAATTGAATGACTCGTTGCGGGCAGCCAGCTGATAGGGCCTCCAGCTGCACAAATCCGCGCTGCCGATTTTTCCGACGTTGCCGATTTGTCTGAACAGCCCCTCGTTCGTCCGCGCTGCCGATTCCAACACTGCCTGCTGTGTCTGAACAGCCCCTGTTTCGTCAGCGCGTCCCCTTGACGAATTTTCCTGCCTGGCCTCGACAGCCCAGCGTCCAGCCCGTGTTCGTCAACAAATCTGCGCTGCCGATTTTCCCCGACGGGCCTCCAGCTGCGGATCTCCGCGCTGCCGATTTTTCCCACTGTTGGCATCGCTGCCGCTGCCTAGGCCCCCAGTCTTTTTCGTCACGCCTAGGACTATAAACAGTCCAGACTCATCGCCAGCACCGGCTGCCGATTCTGCCGACTTCTCCCATTTCGTCGGCGCTGCCGATTCCAACACTGCCCGCTGTGTCTGAACAGCCCCTGCTTCGTCAGCGCATCCCCTTGACGATTTTTCCTGCCTGGCCTGGACAGCCCAGCGTCCAGCCCATGTTCGTCAAAAAATCTGCGCTGCCGATTTTTCCCACTGTTGGCATAGCTGCCACTGCCCCAGTGTGTGTCTAGGCCCCCAGTCGTTTCCGTCAAGCCTGGGACTATAAATCGTCCGGAC
>CM055351.1:191295-193795 GCA_029228515.1 Populus alba x Populus x berolinensis | reverse complement strand
GGGACAAGCAAACAAAGGATAGGGGAACGCGGGGGATCTCGAAGGGACACGCAACAAGACGCGGGGAGCGCGGCGGATCTTCGAAGGGACAGGACAGATGGGGGGGGAGCAACAGGGACAATCATTCGGGGGGCCATCTGCCTCAGCTCGGAAGACGGAGGCCAGGCCTCGGCAGCGGGCACATCGGCCAGGAGATTGGGAGATGGCGAGGGTGTGCCAGCACCTTGGCACTGAGCGCAGCAATGGAATGCGGCACGCCCACGCGGTTACAGCTCTCCTCGCAATCCCCATGCTCAGCGGTCCGCACCAGACACGTCTGGCCAGGCCTCCAAGCTCTGCGAGCAACAGGCTGAGGCCACCGCTGCCGTGACGTTCGCGCCAAAGCCGTTGGGCGCGTTTGGGCTGCCACGCACCTTGGCGAACGAGGGGAATCCTGTTAAGGCCCCTCACCCGAGACCGCGGAATTAAGCAGCCCCAACGCGCCCATCGGCTTGAAGCGGGTCACGGCAGCGGTGGCTCGGAAATAAGGACGTCGCCGTTACGTTTTGAGCGCCAAGCCGTTGTGGCGCGTTTGGGCCGCCAGCACCCTTGGCACGATGGGAATCCTGTTAAGGCCCCACGCCCGAGGGACCGCGGATAAGCAGCTACCAACTGCGTCCCCAACGGCTTTGGATGAGCGGGTGACGGGCAGGGAGTATTCGGCCACCGCACACCGGGACGGTCGTCGCGGCACGCTGAGGAGGCGCGCGTCAGATGCCAGCAACCTTGGAACGAGCGCGGCTTTTTAAGGCCCCACGCCCACGCCGCGGATAAGCTAGCCCCATCGCGCCCAAAGGCTTGGAGCGGGGTCCGGGAGGGACGGTGGCCGGATTCGTGACGTCGCGACAAGCCGTTGGCGCGTAGGTGGCTGCCTAGTGTTGGCACGAGCGCTGCAAAATCAAGAGTGCGTGCGCAGCCCGCAGCCCGGGATAAGGCAGCCCCCATCAGCGCCCAACGGCGTGAAGCGGGTAGGTAACAGGGACGGTGGCCGGGAATTCGTGACGTAGCGCCAAGCGTTGGGCGCGTTGGGGCTGCCTATTGGTTGGGCACGAGCGCTGGCAAATCAGAGGTGCAGTGCGCGCCCGCAGACGCGGATAAGCAGCCCCAACGCGCCCAACGGCTTGGAGCGGGTCACAAGGGACGGTGGCCGGGAAAAATCGTGACGTCGCGCCAAGCCGTTGGGCGCTGTTGGCCCTGCCTATTGGTTGGCACGAGCGCATGGCCAAAATCAGTGTTGCCCAGACGTGCTGTGCGCGCCCGCAGCGCGGAAGCTCAGGCCCCAACGCGACCAACGGCTTGGAGCGGGGTCACAGGGACGGTGGCAGGAATCGTGACGTCGAGCCAAAGCCGTTGGGCAGCGTTCGGGGCTGCCTATTGGTTGGCACGAGCGCTGGCCAATTCAGAGTGCAGTGCGCGCCCGCAGCCGCGGATATGCAGCCCCAACGCTGCCCATCGGCTTGGAGCGGGTCACAGGGACGTTGGCCGGAATCGTGACGTCGCGCCAAGCCGTTGGGCGCGTTGAGGGCTGCTGATTGGTTGGCACGAGCGACTTGCAAATCAGAGTGCGTGCGCGCCCGCAGCCGCGGATAAGCAGCCTCAAAGCGCCCAACGGCTTGGAGCGGGTCACTGGGACGGTGGCCGGAATCGGGTAGTCGCCGGCAGGGAAAAGGGTCATCGAGGGCGGCGTTACCTTGGGCCATGAGGCCCACCCACGTTTGTCCTGTGCATAGCAGCAGCCCACAAATCCCCCGCGGCAGGCCTATGGGCGCCAGCCAGCGGCGCCCCATGGCCAGCCAGGGGGCACCCCCCTAATGAGCTATAAGGGTTATTGCAGCTCTGGCAGGGGTAGACACTACTAGGTCCCAGCTGTAACCCCCCCTCTAAAAAAATTCATTTCTTTGGTATTTTGAGCTGAAATTTTGCACATATGTTGGAAAAAATCCAATCCAACTTTTATAAATTTTCCCAGATTTTTTCGAGGTCGGGAAGTATATTTTTTTTATTTTACTACCATTAAAAATCAAGGAAATACGCAAAAATAGGAAACCGGCCCGGAATGACCCCAAATTCGGATGGCAGGCCTCACAAAAATATGGCTGATTTTACTGGATTGGTTTCATGTGGAAAAATAAAAGGCCTACCGGGGGGAAAAAACAGTTTTATTGGCGGGATGCGAGAAAACCAGCAGCGCGCATGCGCGGCCAGCGTCGTTCTGGCTGGCCACAGCAGCGCCTAGCCTCTCCCGCGCGGGGGGCAGGCAAGAGCGCAGGGGCCCCGGGCCCGAAGGCAGCCCCCCGCGGGCAAGACAGCAAGCCAGCGGGGGCTGTCCGCGCTGCCGATTTTTCCCACTGCTGGCATCGCTGCCGCTGCCCCGGGCCCGAAAAGGCAGCCCCCCCGCGGGCAACAAGACAGCCAAGCCAGCGGGGGCTGTCCGCGCTGCCGATTTTTCCCACTGCTGGCA
>CM055351.1:172035-191195 GCA_029228515.1 Populus alba x Populus x berolinensis | reverse complement strand
CCCCCCCCCCCCTCTTTAACTTATTCCAATAGTCTCAAGAAGGCGTTATGTATATAGTCTTTAAGTGGGTGTTTACTGATAGTATGCATCCACCAACTTTTAGTCAGGTTAATGCACGTGAATGCGTGGGTTTGAGCTCGCTTTTGCGTGCCTGCAATCGTGTGGAATGTGTTAGCAGGTATTGTGACTCTTTTTTTATCATTTAACTCTATATTTGTTTCTTAGGTGAATGAGTTGTACATTGAACTTGACCATCAAAGGACAGCAGCTAGTTTTTCTTCAGCAACTGGAAGAGGTGTTATCGTTAGAAATTCTGAACTCGCCAATGGAACTCATCCCATGGCTGATTCAAATGCAAACATGACTGCATTGGGCCATAAGCTAGAGTCCTTGGAAGTGGAACCTGCTGTGGTAGTTCAATACTCTCCAGAAGCTGGCTCTGGAGAAATTGTGCAAATCCCATTGGATGATAATGAAGTTCCGGATTTGGAGAATGAAGTTCCGGATTTGGAGATGCAAGCTGCCGAGACTGACGATAAGAGTGGTGCTGTGCCACTTACGGATGCTCCACTAATCGGAGCTCCTTTCCGGTTAATATCATTTGTTGCAAAATACGTTAGTGGTGGTGACTTGGTCAACAGATGATTCAAATTAGGGCATTGGCTAGGATATATGATGTTTCGTTATTCCCATGCATCTTCTTGTCCATTTTCATTTTTCTATGATGGGCAAGTGGGAGCCATTACTTTTTATTATTATTATTATTATTATCCCCACACCGAACATGTTAACTGTAGTGTCGATAGACCATTTTCTTTTGTCCTAAACTTACGTATATTTTTTTCTTGTTTTTTATATGGGTGTGTTTGGGAGAATATTTTTAAAATATTTTATTTAATTAATTTTTTGGATATTTTTTAATTGTTTTGATGCTTTATGTTAAAATAAAATTTAAAAAATAAAAAAACATTATTTATTATATTTTTAAATAAAAAAAAATTTAATCACAATTCTAAACAACTTCAAAATAACAAATCGTATAGTCCACTGCTCTTGCATGACGTGTCGGCTTTTTAAAATAACAAAGGCAGTTTAAGCGACATCGTAGTGGTAACATCACTTGGGCTTGATGGCTCAATAAGTTGTGTCGTTTATTTTCTGCAGAAAACTAGCTCCGCATTCTCGTAGTTTACACTCGTGCAGCCAATCATATCCCCCCACCTCATCCCTGGAAAATAAAAAATCTCCGCGCACTGGTTCACTAAGTAAATAACTGTAAGAAATCACAGCCGTCGGATTTAATTAACTCAGATCAAGCTTGCAGTACAGTGCTCAATAAAGTTTAAAAAAAAAACCACCAAACTGTAAAAAAGCGAATGGGTATCAGCAGGCAGCAGCCAATAAGAAAGGGAAGATGAAGTCACGAAACCAATAAAACAAAAACACGTGGCAAATATACGTAGCCGTTAATTGAGGCCGTTAAATTAAAAAGGTCAGTCTTTTCCGGCATGTTCATCGTTGTCGTTTGCGATCTCTGTTTCTATTTCTAGTTTGTTTTCCTGCTCACTGAAGGAAAAAAAAAAGAGGAAGCCACTTAATCGGAAATGGAAGCACACGGTGGAGGCGGCGGAAGCGGAAGCCTCCGGCGAGTGTTAGTGTTGGCATTTTGCGTAGCCGGCATCTGGTCGGCTTATATATATCAAGGTGTTCTTCAAGAAACTCTGTAAGTTCGTTTTCTGACGTTGTGTTTATTTAGTGATATATATATTTGATAGCATTCTTTAAATTTGAATATAATTTGATGTAGATCGACGAAGAGATTTGGTTCAGATGGGAAGAGATTTGAGCAACTAGCATTCCTAAATCTGGCGCAAAATGTAGTTTGTTTGATATGGTCATACATGAGTAAGTGATTTTTATTTTATTTTTGGTTCTAAATCACAATGCTATTGCTGATTCTATTAAATGATTAAACTGAACATAACATAAAAAACAGTGATAAAGATATGGTCGACGAGGAGTGGTAGCAGCAGCAGCAGCATGGGTGCTCCGTGGTGGACATACTGGAGCCCTGGCATTACAAATACAATCGGGCCAGCCTTGGGTATTGAAGCCCTAAAGTATATCAGTTACCCTGCCCAGGTCCTGGCAAAATCATCCAAAATGATACCAGGTAGGCCGGTTGATTATCACCAAACTACGATGCTGTGGTGTTTTGATAATGGATATCTCTGTGACGGATGGGATATGATTTTGGTTTGTGGCAGTGATGTTGATGGGTAGTCTGGTGTATGGTATAAAGATACACCCTTCCTGAGTATCTTTGCACTTTCCTTGTTGCTGGAGGAGTATCCACATTTGCTCTCGTGAAGGTGACCAGAAGTAAAATATCATCTGCTGAGTTATTATTATTAATTACTTGATTCTTCTTACTTGTTTCTTGGGGTTGGAACCATTTCAGACTAGCTCGAAGACCATCAATAAACTAGCACATCCAAATGCACCCCTCGGATATGGCCTTTGTTTCTTGAACCTTGCATTTGATGGATTTACTAACGCTACTCAGGACTCACTAAAAGCCAGGTATGTATAAATATACCTTCATCTCTAACCCTCTTGGCTATTTCTAAGCTTCTGGCTGCGTATCGTCATCATGTTATTACAGCTTAAAAGTGTCAGCACACTTGGTTAAAAGTCAACCTGTTGGAGAAACATTCAGTTTATGCACAGAAAATCTTAGCCAAGTTAGGAGTATTCAGGAGAGAACTTGCACCTATAGTCCTCTGGTGTCCTCTATTCAACAGCCCTCAGCTCTCTCTGTCTCTCTTGTTTTTGGTAGCTTTAGAATAAGTTCCTGGAGGAGATACTCTTTTGGTCAAGAGTTTGGCCTTTGTCACAAACGATCTCTTATAAATCTCAATTGGTGCATCCATTTTAGTTTTTACTCAAAATATCTTCATTTCTCAATAATTTTCTGGGTTGATCAGGTATCCAAAGACAAGCGCATGGGATATAATGCTGGGAATGAATTTGTGGGGAACAATATACAACCTGATCTACATGTTTGGCTGGCCACATGGTATTGGATATGAGGCAATCGAATTCTGCAAGCAGCATCCAGAAGCAGCATGGGACATTTTTCTCTACTGCCTGTGTGGCGCTGTGGGTCAGAATTTTATCTTTCTAACCATTAGCCGCTTTGGATCTCTAGCTAACACGACCATTACCACAACCCGCAAGTTTGTCAGCATTGTGGTTTCTTCAGTGCTGAGCGGCAACCCCCTATCAGCAAAACAATGGGGATGCGTCGTCATGGTGTTCTCTGGGTTATCATATCAGATTTATCTCAAGTGGAGAAAGTTGCAGAAACTGCAAAAGAAGAGAAAGCCTTTGTGACTATAACAGTTTTGAACTTTATATGTAATTTTTCTTTTCTTTTAATTTGTTAAATCATCATTTTGTATCCGTAAAGATCAACGGTTTCAAATTCACAGAACTAGTAGAAATTGTAAAATGTAATTGAATAGATACTTTATCAAGGCAGTGAGTTGAAGTTTTGAATGCCGCCTTCCGTGGACTTTTTAATCTGTGAAGCGCCTGACCTTGTTTATATTTGGACGTGTTTCATCTGAATAATTCTAGGAAAACTAAAATCGTTTGGGGAATTCATGTGTTGATCTCTGATGGGTTGCATATTATTTAAATGGATGATATGTGGTTTTAGTAATTTGGTGACAATTACTAAAAACAAATATGTAAGGATTTTTTTTTTAATTTTCTTGATTCTCCACAATTAATTAATAGTTAGGTTGTTTAAAATGTTTTTTAAACACAATATGAAAAATACAAGATAAATTCGGATTGTAAAATCATAAGTAAAATTTAAATTAACAATACCAACTAAGTAGTAAATAATAATATAACACAATTAAAATAAAAATAAAATAAACAATAAAAAAGTTCAAGAATCTTGAAATACATAAAAAGCAAAAAATAAAGCTCATTTTTATATAAAACAATTATAGACATTTAAGGATAATATCTTTAAAAATCAATAAAATAAAATAAAAACTTATATTAAAAAAAACCTATAAAATCCATAATCAAGGCTATAAAACCAAGATAAATTTATAGAAAAAAAAATTAAAAATAATCACAAAACTAAAAAAGGGTCTAAGGCTGCTCGAGTCGACCGCCTGACTTACAGGTCAAGTTATAAGATTAGGATAACATGAAAAAAAAATAAAACAAAAAAAATAACAAAACCTAATGTTTTTTAAAAAATTAATATTGAATCATGAGATGAAAAGGATTAGAAAAATAACAATTATAAACTAAAAATTACTTGGGCCCACTTGGTCAACTCGTCAACCTAACAATTAAAGTTTAATGTGCGAAAGTTTTAGGTGTCAACATTAAAAAAGTATTTTTTATTTAAAAATAAATATTTTCATCAATATAAATAATATATTTGATAATTTTAAAACATTTTACTTTTTCACTCTTGGTTGTAACTTGTAAGTAGCATGTTAGTTTTGAATTTATTTAAGGAAAATTATCATCACTCTTGTTTAATTATTTTCTTACTTTATCTCGAAGATTATAGTTTTCATCCAATAAGTTGATAACATTTTGTGTACTCATTTATACACACTAAAAAAATCAACAAAAAAATCATATGATTGTGATTGTAGTTTCCAGGTTGTGGGTTAGACTGATGAGGAGGATGGGGCGGGTGTCTCTGACTTCTTGAGTTCCATTGGGCATCATTTGGATAGCCATTTGGCATAGCTTGAAGAGAGGAATAGGGTTTTACCATTGAAAGAAAAGTGTTGAAGAGAGCGTATCTTGAAGAGTGGATAAAGCATTTTTGACTTTTGATCGAAACTAAGAAGAGATAAAGAGAGAGAAGGGAAGAAGGACGATGAAGAGATTGGAAAAAGAAACTAGAATGTTGTTTAATTTGAAAAGGAAAGAAAAATATAGAAATTGGCTCAAACAACATCTTTTAAGTCTAATTTGAAGACTTTCCTGACCTTCAACCTCTACAGAATTGAGCCTGTTAAACATCCTGGATCCAACAATTAGATCAATGAACATGTAGGGACCAAACAGAAAAAGACACGGTAGAACTGATGAACCTGGTCAGAATTTGGTCTGAATGAATGTTGCTTGGTTAGATCAGTGAGTGAGTGGACATAAATTTCTGAGAGCATCTCATACATACCCTGACATTGATATTTCAACTTTATTTTATGCTGGGAAATTCTGCAAAGCTGAAAAGGACATTAAATTCTGCAAACCTTTAGGTTGGAAAGAGATCAAATTGGAAGAACAAGAAATATTCTCTTCCTTCCATGTTGCCCACAATCCTGTTTAGATTCATATTTTATGGCAGTCTTTGTCAGGAGGCTCCATTTTCACCATATTAAGCTACAAAGTAAGAAACAATTAGCGTGTTTAACTTTCAAATAAAATCTTGACAATAATAAGAGTTTCAGCATTTACAAAAATCTTCTTTTCCATACAAAAATAATAATAAGAGAGCCAAATTCAACTGGATTTGCACATTCTGTATAAAGCATGGAGCCTGTCTCTGAAAAACCATGCCTTCGCCTCTATTTGAAGATGAGAGAAATCATAAAATTCCCAGATTGAACCTGGTCCGTCTAATGGTTTTTGTGGAGAGTGGTCACAGGTTTTTCTTTTTTGGTTTCCAAATAATCATTTGTTTTCTTTTTGAAGATAAGAGCTTCAAGAATTACAGCAAGTCCAAATGTGTATAAAAGAATAGAATCTTTAGTAGATCACACTTTAGGGTAATATGTATAAACTCCTAGAATCTGAAAAAGAGATTCCTAGAGAAATTGAAGAGGAAAGAGTGAATAGAGAGATCATAGAAAAGAGCGGACTTGTTCTCTCAATCACAATCTCCTATCCATTTAGCCCACTGTCGCGTCCAGGTGCATTAAGTTCTTGCTAGCCGCTGCATAAAACAGCTCCTATAAATAGTGTGGCTGGTAACCATTACTAAGCATGCAAGCTAACATAGCATAGATCAAGTGTCCCCTAGAGTTCCTCTGAGCACTTCATTGGGAATCTCCGATCAAATGAAAGAGTATTATCATTCCTACTGAAGTGTTTGGGGGAACTCCTGGTGTCATTTGATGTTAATATTTCATTATGAAAAGCTCAGAAAACAAGAAATCAGGCTTCGTGTTACTACGAGAACTTAAGCAAGTAGAACTTGTACACTGAAACCCCACAAAATGGTGCACAGGTTAGAGCTAATTCTTTCCATTGTATGTCTCAGAACAACATCACTGGTAGGCAATGTCTTTTTCTTTTCTTTTCTTTTCTTTTCTTTAAAAAAATTAATTCATGACATATTTGTACATATCCCATCTTTGAGGCTGTATATTTTGACACCAGCTTTCACTATATTTGCTGTCATCATTATTTGACACAAATTTAAGAACCTCCAATTGATGGAGGAGCATCAATGAATTTGGATTAAATGCTTCCAACAAGAGCTTAAAAGAACCTGAGCTCAGCCCAAGGAAATCAACAAAAGATGAAAATTCTCACAACAGGTCCTGATTTCAGTTTCAAATTCAAACGTCAAACTTGTATCCAGACCAAATTACTAGTCAAGCCACGTGTCATTAAGAAGATGTGAATGTCGAGTTTCCAACGCATCAAATTGTGAGAGATTCGGATCTTCATACCAAGATTGTGGCCATTTTAGTGACAAGAGTGCAGGCTGCTGAAATGAGAATTCAGAAGAACCAAAACCCTTCTGCCAGCGTTTCTGCAACCAGCAAGACTGCCCTCTTTGTCAACAGACATCATAGCAGCTCTCACATTTTTTACTCTAAATCACTTTCACATGTAAAGCCCTTACAAGTCAATATTTGACAAGATTTTTAAGAATATATATCTTCACTTTGCTAATGAATCAAGTATGCAAAATATGAATCAAAATCTTCCAGTTACAATATCACTGTCTGCAATCAAGGAAGACCATAATGGCTAGTATATGATTGGCAATTGCAGAAGTCATCCTGCATGTTGTAGAATTCTGATTACATCTTCTGTGAATATATTTCTTTCCTTTAGTACAAGTAGCTGTACCTATAGATTTTTCATAACTAATCATGACAGCACTGGAGGTACGGGTCCCCCAGGTAAATTAAGTCTTTGGACATACAAATATCTTATACACTTTAGGGACCCAAATAAAAGAGACTTCCATTAGAAAATCACACGTATGGACAGATTTGGCAGTGAAATCTGTCACTATGAATTTCTTTTCAGCCTCACCTAAAACTTAGCCTAGGATGGAAAACGTTTGTCCAGGTGGAAACTTTCTTGCTTTGTTTCTTTTCCTTGGAGGGATTGATTCCGAGTATAAAACAATTTATGTTTCAAGAATGTGGTAAGTTAAAACTTGCATTTAATGGAATTAAATTCGAGTGTGACTGTTTGAAGCTATTTTCAAGCTCTTAATTCTAACAAGAGGGAAAGGAGGCGCAGTAACTGAGTACCGTCAGTCAGAATTTAAAGACAGCAATTAAACAAAAAATATAAAATACCTTTAAATGGAAGAAAAGAGCGGAAGGATAGGAATTCTAATTAGCAAGTTTATTCTCTCTAAACTCTCTTAAAAATAATGATGATGAGAGTCTCATCACTTTAGGATTTATAAAGCTTAACTAATATGCAACAAACCCTACTCAACCAGGAAACAAAATTAAAAATCAAAAATCCAAAATTATAAAATGTAAAAATATTAAAAATCTAACACAAACAAGAAATCCAAAAATAAAAAGAAAAAAACATAAAAAAAAATACCAAAACCTACGGGCCACTACGAGATTTTTTAATATCTAGAAGATTTGATGGTCCTATGTTACGATATATTTGTTATTATTAGAAACACAATCTCTGAAAACTACTGGTAAAAATTTGTAATGTGGATTCAATAGTCGGATTAAATTAAAGTTATATGATTTTTTTGGATTGTTATTCTAACATGTCGTGACTAGGCCATTCTTTTTGGACTTTGACTTATCTCATTAGTCTATTAAATACATTTATAATCTATCCATAATAATCTGTCTGGGAGGGAACAAATCCTACATGTAAACTCACATTTAACAATTCAGAATCAACATATTAACACAGGCCGACCTACATCACTAATGCTTGGTGTTGTTTTGGGTGTCATGCTAGCAAGATGGTTCTTATGTATTAAACTCTTTGCTGTTGAACTTTTCTAGACAAGGCAATGACGATACCATAAATACACAATGGTTGATGCTTGAGGCCAATTCACTGAGGTATATTATGTAGCGGACGTAACATCACAGCATTATTAGTGGCTAAAGACTTTGAGAGGTTTGCCAACAATGAAAAATATAGACACAAACTGGAAGGTGGTTGGTGGAGTCGGCTTATGGCTTTTCAGAAGTTGGCCAGAAGATGAATGTTTAAGCTACTTGTTGATAAATGTTATTTATCCCTGTAGTATAATTGAGGCCCATTGTCTTTTTTGTCAAGTATAAGGTCTTGAGATTTGAAAACAAATGTCAAGCTATCTAGTTTCTCCTATAAATTAATAATTGTATGTATACTTGTACAGGAGATTGGAAACTCACTGCTAGAATAGTAATCAATCTGCTGGACTGCAAGATTTTTCCCCCCAGCATATTTGAATTATGTTTTGATATTCTATCACTTCTAGAACCACTAAAGAGCTCGAAGATAGCTCCTTCAAGCTCGAAATTTTCTTGAAACCTGCATTAGGCACGTCGACAACTTGGACTATATTTTATATAAAAAAGAGCAAGCAGAACCATTGTTTCTTATGCAGCTACCTCTTTCGTCTTCTTTTTAAAGATATGAAAATTCTCAGTGTAGAATCAGTTTTCACAATTTACCAGAATAATTATTTGTTAATTTCCAAAGACAGGTTGACTGGTTCAGGTTAGTACTCTTATAAGTACAGTTTTATAAATTGACGCTCCGAATGGCTCACGAAATTGGTATACAACGTGCCAGTGTGGTGAAAATCCATAGGAAAATTGCCCAGCTATAATGCAAGAATAGGCTGGACTTGCCATGCTCAACAAGTTCTTGAAGTATGGTGACAATCGGACATAATCTGTTAGCTTCTGTTTTAAATCAGTGTCAAAGTAAGTAATTTGGTCAGGGAAACTCCAGGGACAATCGAACGTGCTCTCTGTTACACCATACACAAAACATCTGCCTATTAATATGCTGAAAGGTTTCTTATATATATTCTGTCAATGGTAGGGGGGACCGAACATTAAAGAGATGACAGAAAACTGAACCTGGCCGGAATTTCAGACTGGGTGAAGGTTGTTTAGGCGAGAGATATGTTGTGGCCTATGGAATTTCCTACAACCTTTTGTAAATACCTTGACTTGTATCTTTCCAACTTTTGCAACATTTCCAGGAAAAATCTTCATGTTCAACTCCAATTGCTAGATTCTGCAGAAGCTGAAAAGGAAATCAAAGGTTGGATAGAGATCCAGTAATGGGAAAAGGGAAATTATTCTGAACGTTCCATATGGTGCTCACAGTTCCAGTCTAGATTCATGTTATATGCTTCGATGCAGGAAAGCCAAAGACAGGGGGGAAAAAGCTTATCCTTGTTAGGACGGCTCCATTTTTTCATACCAAGTGACCAGATAATAAGCAAAAAGAGAGCAATTTTAATTATCAGATGCTTCAAAGGGGTACCTTATCAATATTGGTGCCAAAAAGAAAATATAAAACTTTTTTGTTGATCCACAGTTTTAGTATAAAGAAATACACTAGTCACCGGTGTTTCATGCTTCTCCACGAGTTGGATTGAAAAAAAATAAAAATATATTTATTAATGGAGAAACAAATTATAAAAATATTTAATTTTTAATAAACACAATATTAAAAAACTAAATAAAATACTATATTATTGTTTACAAGCGGAATCTATGAGGGGAGCTGCCCTGAATTCAACAATTCCTTTTACGATTTTTTTAATATGGTCCCTAGAATCTAATAAGATTACCTAGATATATCTAGATAATCTAGAAAGGAGAGGCTGGGATAGGAGATCATAGAATTGGAAAGGAAGTCGCATGATATTGTTCTTCTTGCTCACAATTCTCATCCATTAATATTATCCCATTTTTTGCGGTCCAGGTTCTCCGCGTACTTGCTAGCTGCTGCGACAAGAAAAAGAGCTCCTATAAATATCAAGGCTGATGAGCATTCCATGCATACACTAAAACCAAGAAGGATCTGCATAGCATACCATAGATCAAGTTGTACCCCTAGAGTTCCTCTGAAGCACTTTCATTGGGAATTTCCGCGATCAGATGAAAGAGTATTATCATTCCCCTCCCAACCCCCCCCCTCCCCCCACCTCCCCTCTCCCCTTCCCCTCCACCTCCCACCACCCCTCCCCCTTCCCACACACCCTTCCCGCCCCGCCCTCATCCCCACCCTCCTCTTCCACCCAACCCCCCCTACTCCCACTTCAACTTCAAATCCAACCCTCCCCCTCCCCCCAAACCACCCCCAACTCCCTCACCCCCCCCCACTCCCCCACAAAATCTACCATCCCCACCCCCCCTCCCACACTACCCCCCCTCCCCCCCCCCCCCCCCCCCCCCACTCCTCAACCTCCTCAAACTCCCCCCAAAAAACCACCCCCCCCCACACCCCCACACTCCCCCCCACCACCCCCCCCCCCCCCCCCTATCCCACCCATTCCCCTACTTGAAGTGTTTGGGGGAACTCCTGGTGTCATTTTGATGCTTACAAGATCAGCATTCAAGCAATTCTGTCAGCTCGTCCTCACCGGTGAACTAATCTTCTTCCCTATTTTCTTTCCTAGCTAGCTAGTGATGGTATATATATATATATATATATTATGATACTGATAAGCTGTCAACACATCCTGCTTTTTGCGATTCATTTGTGGCACCAAGGTGATTCGTAGCTGCAAAAAAATTTCTGGTAAGTCCTCATCATGCAAACGTATGTTATTAAGCTAAGAGAGAATTTGTAGACTGAAACGTCCAACCCCACAAAAAGGTGCCACAAGGCCAGAGCTGACTCTTCTCGTTGTTTCTGCCAAAAAACATCACTGCAGGTAAGCAATGTCTGGAGTTTAGAACACAAGATTCACAGCAAGTTCTTACATCCCGTCCCTTTGATAATTGCAGCAGACGGTTCTAACATTCTTGGATGATTTCACAGCAATTTCCGAGTCATCGATATTCTCGCCTGACCAGCAATTTAAGGAACCTTCAACTCACAATCATTATGAGAAATGGCTATAAAACCAAAAATTTAGCAATCACTAGCCTTCTCCATCAAGGGTTAACATATACTCGGCGACTTTCTGTCTCTCCTAGCCAGGAATTGCTGAGATTGTGGAGTCCCTCCATTCTATGGTTGCTCGACTAGCTACAACACACTTAGTTTTTTACTTAAAATGAAGGCAGAAAAAATAACGAAGATAAGTGCAGGGAGCCAGCCAGCCTTTCTTTTGACAAGGCTTCTTAAGCTATTGTGGAGCATTCATCGAAAAATTGGTAACTCAATAATCTGACAAGAATCTTAAGGCTGACAATTGAAATAATAATCTTAAACTAGTTTTTTAATGAATGATTAAGCTATATAATTTTTCATAATGATTATGTTAGAATAAAAATTATTGTTTATGCTTTTATCCCACAAAACTATTCATTTACCATCATATCCATGCATTCGGTACTCTTCAAAGGTGCGCTACCAAGAAATTGTCTCTATAAACAATAGAACTACCGACCATAATTTTTTTCATAAGATAATTTCAGATGATTATAGTGACAAAATATTTTGATTGGCAATTCCCAATTATGATAGTTACAAAATAATTTTCATTCGATAAATAACACAAAATTATTAACAGAATAAAATATTTTAAAAAATAAAAAGAATTTATTGTCGATAAAATTGTCTCATAAAATAACTCATTATTAATAATTGATGGAATAACCGACAATGTATAAATTCCGACAAATCTAAAGAGTGATTATAATCGGCCAATCTTTATTCTCCCCCCTCTCCTTCTCCTCTTTCTCTTTTTCTTTCTCTACAAATCAGAACACTAGCCCCTCCCTTTTATTTTGGCATAAATCTAAGTCTCATCATTAAAAAATTTTAAATCAGCCACTTAATAATTTTATATAGTGTCAACATCATTATCTTGATATATTTTTTTTCTAAATATCTCATACACCAACTAAATAAATCTACCTATTTATGTGTTTTTTATTATTTTTAGTGAAGCAAATTGTTACAGGTGGTACTTTGATTGAAGAAGGTTTACTGAAGCAAGAAGGAAGAATTTACTGAATAAGAGAGTTTTAATAAAAATGATTGTTGCTTTTTCTACCGTTGGATGCAACGCTGTGTTTTATCTTTAGTTTTAGTCTATGCGCGCCATTTCATTAAACAACATTCTCACATATCTAGAGGGCAGCTCTGCAACCAGAATTTCATGCAATTTTAATGTATATTTTTATTTTAAATTAAATTTTTAATTTTTTTTGAATCGTTTTGATATGTTGATATAAAAAATAAATTTTAAAAAATAAAAAATCTCATTTAAATACATTGCCAATTAAAAACACTTTTACCTTATTTTTATACTCCTCCTAAGTTTATGGGTTTTTCTCCTTATGAATAATTTCTGTATATGCTTTTAAATACTATTGAAGTTCAGAATTCATAATATTCTCCTCATTTGATCATTAATTTAAACTATTGTTATTCTAAATACAAAAATTATTGTTATTAAATTTTCAACTTAATATTGATACATGAAATAGAATTGATTGTATTTTTATTTATAAAAAAAATTAAATATATATATATACACACATAATTTTTAAATTAGTTAAATTAATGAACAATTATTAACAACACCTTGTAAGTTGTAACAGTTTAAGTTTTTTAATTTGATGCATGTTAATAGACTGCTGGTGGGCTTTAGGTTTTGCAAAGCCTAGCCCACTTGCATGGCATGTTCTTTCGTTTACTTCGTGTTCTGGATATACACCATACAATGCTTATATTGCTTCGTACAAAGCTATAAAGATACTTGCGCCTGCCTATTATCCTATCACATAAAAACAAAGTTACAAAAAAAATAAATATTAAGATCTCTAACTTATTAGTCATATCATGTAGCTTTAGGTCCCCAGACCGCACATCTAATCTAATATTTTTTCAATTTTATTATTCAAAATTAGATTTTATTGAATTTTTATGTTATTTTTTTTTAATTTTACATTTAATAATTTGTTGATTTTCTTTATTTTTTTTCCATATAATTAAATAATAAAACCATATTATTGAAGCTTATAACCCTTTCATGGTTTAATGAATTAACTCTAAATTGACTTGACTTAATCTAATATATCATATTTCAGTTGTATTTTTGAACCATAAGTCTAGTTCTTTTTTGTAATTTTTTTGTTTTAATTTATTATTTGTTTTAATTTATTTGTTGCTGCCAAGGCAAAATAATTTTTTGGGATTTTTTTATCTTGAAATTATTTCAATACAATGAAGCTAAAAATAACCAGAAATAAAATGAAGAGTTTTCAAGTTTAACTCATTATCATCCAATTTAATAATAATATTAAAAATTCCATACAGCAAGCTTATGAAAGCTTAGAACATCTTACAGACTTCGACTATTGCTATCTTACTTGACTTCCTATAATTTTTTTTTCTCTTTTTTGGTTTCTGAAATAAGAAACCTTGCTACAATTCAAGGAAAATGAACATGATGGATGGTTGCAAACTGATGGAGCGAGAACCTCATTCACAAGGCATGCATATACTGTAAACAAAAATTCCAACACCGAAATCATCATTTCATTGCAGAGAATACACTGCCCTCTTTATATTTATCTGTTCTTAGTGTTTAAAGTTTACAACAAGTTCATTAATTACAAAGTACGCAAATAAATTAAAAAGGGAAAAATAAATCATTCAATAAAGATCCTCTATTAATTAAATGTTACAAACAGGCCGAAAGGTTCAGGCAGAGACTCGGAACCATTATCAAAGAAGGGCCCTTGATCGGATTTATCATCATTACTGTGCAACCAGTTTGTGTTCTTCAAGTCCTCAGTAATATTGCATCATATCGAGAGCTTTTCATAGATGTCAATACGTCACTCATTTTTGCAGAGAATCGCCCATCATTTGCTTCATGCCCGATTTCTGCAGCCCTGCTAAAAGTGGGTTTCATCATCCAAAACATCTCCGTTTCGTGAAATTCCGTTGTTGATGGATTCTTGCGTGCTCCCGAAAACGGAAAAACAGATTGGGCTTTAGGAGTGGTGATTCTAATGCTCTGAGGGAAGAGGGGTGGTGCTTGAAAGTGATCGAGCGCTTCCTGTGCCATTTCTGATGTCCTACATCAGTAAGTTGATATACTGTTAGGATTAATCATAAGATAGAACTGTCTCGTGAAGAAAGAAGGTAAAAAAATAGTTTCACTACAACAGTAACCTAACATGAAAATCTCTTGTTGAGGAAATATAAGCTGCTGTTTTCTTGCCTGTGTCACCTAACTTAATAGACAATAATCATCAATCTAGGCTCTCGGGCACAAGATTAGGCAAATCATCCCAGTCACCACTTCAAAGCTATCAGGGTATGAAATTTGAACCAACAACCATGGAACAAAAAAGTAAAAAGTGCATGCTGCTAGTTCAATGGCAGCCCCAGCATTAGACATTTTGATTGAGTTGGGTGCAACACAACATAGAAAGCTAGTTTATCACAACATGGAAGGAAGAGTACACCATACCATATGCCTGATGGCCATATCCAGAGACTTCTTAGATATAGTCCTCCCAAACCCAGTGCTATCTGAAGGCAGCTGAATGAATGAGCTTTACAGGTCGTCTTATTCCTACTTCTGACACATGTGAGACCTTTCGAGGCTCAGGTGTATCAGCAACATGCCCATTACTATGCACACGGCCCTTTCCAGATGCCTCTGTGAGTCTTTCCCTTGTGACAATTGTAGATGAATTTCTTCTTGGTGCATTCAAAGAGCCCATGGTTTCTGGGTTCCCCTTCATAGCTGAAGAAACACCTGTCCTGGACCCTACCTGCAGAAAGTGGCCTCCCCTGCAAAGTTGTTCCTGAGGTTTGGAGGTGTGTCTAGAGGAAAATCAGGAGGAATAACTGGTTGCTGTGGTGGCCGAACTCGAGGACTCGGGGAACTTGGTCGGGATGCTGGCCCGGGAAATGCGACCATATTGAGAGAACACGACCAGCAGAAGTTGAAGGACTTGATGCAGCAGATGAGGAAGGTGCTGGTTTCCGACGTGTAGGAAGTTGATGGACCAGAATGTGATCGAGTGGGTGCTGCACTAAAGTTTGCAGGACTTTTGCCCCCTAGAACTTGGAGTGGAGGGCCTCGAGTTTTGGGAGGGTGGAGTCTTGTCAACTGATGAGCTGGTGGAAGCAGGTCGAACTCTTGACGGGGTTGAGGACCGTGATGGTGTTGGGCGGGCTGGTGGTGTGGAAGGTCTGGCTACAGGTGGCGTTCGGGTTATTGGGGATGATGGGTCTAGTATACAGATGAAGACAGAGGCTGAGCTGGTATTTAGGATTGAAGAGGACCTATTCGAGGACTAGGTACTGTATTGTGAAGAAGATATAGAAGGTCGAGTCACTGAACTGCTTCTAGTTGGTCTTGAGGAATGGTAACTCTCATGATTGTGAAACTGAAAGCTGAGAGAGAGAGAGAGAATTAGGCTTAAACTTCCATGCTGGACTTTGTGTCATCCCACTAATCGCAATAAATTCCTTCCAAAATAGAAAGAAATATTCTTGCTCAACCAGGGGTAATTCAACAAGCATAAAATGATCTAAAATTGAGGCAAATACTGACAGTGCATAGGCTTAAGAGAAAGAAAAGATGAGCATCATAACCCTAGAAACCGCCTTGGTAGTAGAAGTTGATCTAAGCCAAAGAACTTGCTTCGTGGAGCCACTGAAGTTGGTTTTGATTCACTTCCTTCCGATGAAGGAGAAAGAGGAGTTCCAGGGGGGGTTAAAAGCCTGATGACATAAAAAGAAATAAGTATGGGTTTATGGTATATGAACATGCTAGTTTCTTGGTTTTCAATACAAGAGTAATCAAGCTTAAGCCTATGGATGTTTATTCAACACAAAAAGAACATTTAACTGCTAATACTTCAAGCTCTAAATTAATGCGCTAAATCCTTTTCAGTCAAGTGCAAATAAATTAACAGCAGGACAATGTCTTTTGGTTTATAAATTCAACTTATATTAAAAATGTCAACGTTTTTTTATCTATAAGACAGCGCTTGCACTGAAATATTCTGAATGGTATTTCAAGAAACTTGTCCAACTGCCATTTTGATAGTTCCTTCCTGATACTCTTCTCTATCTTGCACAATAAAATTGCTCACCAATCGAAATAAGCAGTGCAAAGTTGTCCTGCAACTCTTAGAAGCTTCAGAACAAAGCAGGTCAGAGATTTCCATTTTGAATTCATTAAAAGCTAGAACGCAAAACTCTATAAGAGATCTCCTAGGTGCCATCAACATAAGAATCAGAATTCCATTTATTTTTATTTTTTTATCTTCTTGCTTGCCTAAATTGTACTATCCATTCCAAAATATCTTTAATCAAAGGCAGAAAAGGGGGACTGATTTATCCAAAGTTAAAGGACTTCCCAGGACAATCTGATCCTTTAGCAAACCATGTTTCCCCTGGAACTATATCAATCCAACATACCTACATATATCAATAACGATAACAAATCTGTTGAAAATTTTCAATTATTTTCAAAAATAAAGGAACAAGAAAATCTGAAAAAAACTTCAACATGTTTATGCCGAATCTGGAAAGCGTCAGAGATTTACCAATCATAATCATGCTTCCCTCCCTCCGTAGATGATAACAGATTCATCGATCCCGCTCCTTGCAAATTTAGCTGAGCCAACTGCAAAGTCTCACCCCAATTTCACTGAAACTGTAACCAATAACAACCACTTACAAATCAAAAGACCACCACACATTTTCCCCCCCCAGAACAGACTATATATATAGAAACAGAGAGAAAATCACAGCCATACTAGATAAGCAAAATTCAGTGCTGGCTAAATTAAAATAAAATTGGGAATTAAGAGAAAAACCCCATATTAGAAAATACCATATCAATAAATTCAGAAATCAATAAATAATGAATCCGAATCCATTAGAACTAAACACAAAAACCAAGAGAAGAGGCAAAGTAGTTCTAGCAATAGAAATGACAACGTTTTGAATTTTATCTTCTTTCTCTTTCTGTTTCTTTTATTATATATAGTGTTCAATAAATATTTTAGTCTGAGACATCATTTTCCATTTCCAAATCTCTCAATTCGTCAGTAAAATGACCAGATTATCCTCTTCCTCATTTCCCCACCTCAATCGAATGATTGCGAGAAACACAGAACACCACCGAGTGCATTTCCGGCAACACAACTGAAAGAAAACCCATAACATACCATCATAAGATTCATCGTAGGAGACAGAGAGACCGCGGCGGTTCTTGGATAGGAGATCCAAGTTCTCGTCCGTGCCATTATTATTTTTAGAGAAACCACCCCCACCCGACGCATTAAGACCACGGCGGTGGTACTGGGAATCCCACCGGAATATTCCTCCCTCCCCCTAGTGATTCTCTCAAACTCCCATTATTGCTTCCTAGAATTATTATTATTACTACTATTATTATTACTATTCATCATTTCTTTCCTTCTTTTTTTTCTTTAGCTAAGCTACTACCAGCAAAAATCCACAATATTAGCTCTCTAAAGCAGCAAAATGCATGTCAGAGATAGAGAGAGAGAGGAGAGAGAGAGGATGACAAGATCTGCTGCAGGAAAGAGGGGGGTGGATAGTGAGAGTGCAGTTGATGCGAAGATAGACAGTCAGTCACCTAGTTTCTCTTTTATTTCTTCAATGTTTTACGTCATGTATGAGAGAAAGGGGTTTGGATCTGTGTTTTTTTTATTTATTTATATGAACAGATTTACATATTTGGTCCCTAAACACCATATGAAAATCAAATATGGATCTCCGAAACAAAAACTAATATCAATCGAGTGCCCATCAGCCAAACATGAACCAAATTAATTATACCATCCTACCCCCACTATCGGGATTTATGACAAAACGTTTATGTATTAAATACAATAAAAATTTCCTGTTTTATATGATTTAAAAGGGAAATATATGTTCATGAAGAAATGGTCAATCGGGTACTGTCCGGTCTGTGGGGACCCAAGTGAGAATTGGTTTTTTTAAAGGATTTAATTGAGGATTTTATAATATCTGGGGATAAATATGACCTTTTACCTGCTTATCTCTGTGGGTATGGTCAAAATATAATTAATTAGCCTTAAAGAGCCAGATTTGGTGGATCGGTGCTCAGGTGTAGTTTTTGTCAATGGAGGATAACAAGAACAAATGGTAAATCTGCCCGAATATACTTGTTTCTATTTAATTTAATTTATCAATTTAAAAGATTATTTAGTTATTAAAATAGAAATTATTTTTTAAAATATTTTTTATTTAAAAATATGTTAAAAATAACATTTTTTATTTTTTAAATTTTATTTTTAATATTAATATGTCCCGAACAATTTAAAAATATAAAAAAATATTTTTAAACTTACAAATTAAAAAACTATGATATCATATCTAAATGAGATATTGTCTTGGAGCCACAGTGTCTATTATTCCCCAGTAAGGACTATAAGTCCTTATTTTTTTCAATAATCCATTTTCTTCAAGTTTTTAGTTTTAACTTATACTAATTCATTGATATTTTTCAATCTATAATATTCTAACCATCATCAAATTGCCTTTGAAGTTCAACTTACTGTTTTATTATCGGGAAGTTAAACCCTTTACCATTCGCTAATTATCATTACATAAAAGAAAATCATCTTGAACATTTTGTTATCTTTGGTGTAAATGTATTCCAATATCATTTCATCCAACTAATTTTTTTGAATCCATGTAAGGAATAATTTCACTTGTGTTTATTA
>CM055351.1:167821-171935 GCA_029228515.1 Populus alba x Populus x berolinensis | reverse complement strand
CGGCTTAGCGCCGACGAAATCGGCGAAGTCGGCCAGATCGGCAGCCGTGTGTGGACGATGAGTTCCGGACATTTTTAGTCCTTGGTTGACGAAAACGACTGGGGGCCTAGGCATCACGCTGGGGGCAGCGGCAAGCGGGCAGCGATGCCAACAGTGGGAAAAATCGGCAGCGCAGATTTTTTGACGAACATGGGCTGGACGCTGGGCTGTCCAGGCCAGGCAGGAAAAATCGTCAAGGGGATGCGCTGACGAAGCAGGGGTGTTCAGACACAGCGGGCAGTGCTGGAATCGGCAGCGCCGACGAAATCGGCGAAGTCGGCAGAATCGGCGGCCGGTGCTGACGATGAGTCCGGACGATTTATAGTCCTAGGCTTGACGAAACGACTGGGGGCCTAGGCTCACGCTGGGGCAGTGGCAGCGATGCCAACAGTGGGAAAAATCGGCAGCGCAGATTTTTTGTCGAACATGGGCTGGACGCTGGGCTGTCCAGGCCAGGCAGGAAAAATCGTCAAGGGGATGCGCTGACGAAGCAGGGCTGTTCAGACACAGCGGGCAGTGCTGGAATCGGCAGCGCCGACGAAATCGGCGAAGTCGGCAGAATCGGCGGCCGGTGCTGACGATGAGTCCGGACGATTTATAGTCCTAGGCTTGACGAAAACGACTGGGGGCCTAGGCTCACGCTGGGGCAGTGGCAGCGATGCCAACAGTGGGAAAAATCGGCAGCGATGCCAACAGTGGGAAAAATCGGCAGCGCAGATTTTTTGACGAACATGGGCTGGACGCTGGGCTGTCCAGGCCAGGCAGGAAAAATCGTCAAGGGGATGCGCTGACGAAGCAGGGGCTGTTCAGACACAGCGGGCAGTGCTGGAATCGGCAGCGCCGACGAAATCGGCGAAGTCGGCAGAATCGGCAGCCGGTGCTGACGATGAGTCCGGACGATTTATAGTCCTAGGCTTGACGAAAACGACTGGGGGCCTAGGCTCACGCTGGGGCAGCGCAACAGCTGGCAGCGATGCCAACAGTGGGAAAAATCGGCAGCGCAGATTTTTTTGACGAACATGGGCTGGACGCTGGGCTGTCCAGGCCAGGCAGGAAAAATCGTCAAGGGGATGCGCTGACGAAGCAGGGGCTGTTCAGACACAGCGGGCAGTGCTGGAATCGGCAGCGCCGACGAAATCGGCGAAGTCGGCAGAATCGGCGGCCGGTGCTGACGATGAGTCCGGACGATTTATAGTCCTAGGCTTGACGAAAACGACTGGGGGCCTAGGCTCACGCTGGGGGCAGTGGCAGCGATGCCAACAGTGGGAAAAATCGGCAGCGCAGATTTTTTGACGAACATGGGCTGGACGCTGGGCTGTCCAGGCCAGGCAGGAAAAATCGTCAAGGGGATGCGCTGACGAAGCAGGGGCTGTTCAGACACAGCGGGCAGTGCTGGAATCGGCAGCGCCGACGAAATCGGCGAAGTCGGCAGAATCGGCGGCCGGTGCTGACGATGAGTCCGGACGATTTATAGTCCTAGGCTTGACGAAAACGACTGGGGGCCTAGGCTCACGCTGGGGCAGTGGCAGCGATGCCAACAGTGGGAAAAATCGGCAGCGATGCCAACAGTGGGAAAAATCGGCAGCGCAGATTTTTTGACGAACATGGGCTGGACGCTGGGCTGTCCAGGCCAGGCAGGAAAAATCGTCAAGGGGATGCGCTGACGAAGCAGGGGCTGTTCAGACACAGCGGGCAGTGCTGGAATCGGCAGCGCCGACGAAATCGGCGAAGTCGGCAGAATCGGCAGCCGGTGCTGACGATGAGTCCGGACGATTTATAGTCCTAGGCTTGACGAAAACGACTGGGGGCCTAGGCTCACGCTGGGGCAGTGGCAGCGATGCCAACAGTGGGAAAAATCGGCAGCGATGCCAACAGTGGGAAAAATCGGCAGCGCAGATTTTTTGACGAACATGGGCTGGACGCTGGGCTGTCCAGGCCAGGCAGGAAAAATCGTCAAGGGGATGCGCTGACGAAGCAGGGGCTGTTCAGACACAGCGGGCAGTGCTGGAATCGGCAGCGCCGACGAAATCGGCGAAGTCGGCAGAATCGGCAGCCGGTGCTGACGATGAGTCCGGACGATTTATAGTCCTAGGCTTGACGAAAACGACTGGGGGCCTAGGCTCACGCTGGGGCAGTGGCAGCGATGCCAACAGTGGGAAAAATCGGCAGCGATGCCAACAGTGGGAAAAATCGGCAGCGCAGATTTTTTGACGAACATGGGCTGGACGCTGGGCTGTCCAGGCCAGGCAGGAAAAATCGTCAAGGGGATGCGCTGACGAAGCAGGGGCTGTTCAGACACAGCGGGCAGTGCTGGAATCGGCAGCGCCGACGAAATCGGCGAAGTCGGCAGAATCGGCAGCAGGTGGTGACGATGAGTCTGGATGGACGGACTGCATAGTCCAAGGCTTGACGAAAAAGACTGTTGGTCTAGACACTGGGGCAGTGGCAGCCGTGGGACTGTGTCGCCAGATTCGTCCGCAGCGTTGGCTTATTGGTGCGGTGGGCTGATGCGAGTGGGGACTGGGGGCAGCGGACAGTGAAAGCAAGAGTTTCCCCGAGGCTGCCGGGAAAAAACACCGCTCGGGATGGACGGGGTGAGATGACCCGGCTGCCCTCAACGAGTCATTCAATTCTCTGCCCTATCAACATAACTCCCGATGTGTTGTTCGCTATCTTGGAAGAAGAGATCTCTTCCTCCCCGGGATGGCCGGGTGCGATTACCCGGCGGCGGCGTTCAAATCACTGCCCTATCGGCTACAACTGCTGATGGGGGGATTAGAGGCCTGCCATGGTGGTGAGGGGAGGCGAAGACCGTGAAAGCAAGAGTTTTCCCGGGGCTCCTCCGGTGGCCGCGGCATGCGGGCTGCTGGTTTTCCCGCATTCCGCCAAGAAAACGTCGTGCTTTCCACATGAAATCAATCCAGTAAAATCAGCCATATTTTTGTGAGGCTGCCAGCCGAATTTGGGGTCATTCCGGGCCGGTTCCTATTTTTGCGTATTTCCTTGATTTTTAATGGTAGGAAAATAAAAAAAAATACTTCCCCACCCCGAAAAATTCCGGGATTATTTCTGGAGGTGGACTGGATTTTTGCCAACCTATGTGCAAAATTTCAGCTCAAAATACCAAGAAATGAATTTTTTAGAGGGGGGGTGACAGCTGGGACCTAGTAGTGTCTACCCCTGCCAGAGCTGCAATAACACTTATAGCTCTTTAGGGGGGTGCCCCCCGACTGGCCATGGGGCGCGGGGGATTTGCGAGCTGCTGCTACGCTCGGACTAACGTGGGGGGCCTCACGGCCCGAAGTAACGCCGCCATCGATGACCCGTTTTCCGGCCGGCGACGACCCGATTCCGGCCACCGTCCCTATAAAAATCACACACGCGCGCGCGCGCGCCCGCCCGCGCCCGCGCTTGGCGCTGGGGCGCTGGGGCCTGGGGGCCTGGGGCCTGAGGGCCTGGGGCCCTTGGGGGCCCTTGGGCTCTTGGGCGATTGGGCGCGCGCGCGCGCGCGGCAATGATTCCCAGGCAGCCATGCTGCGCTGCGCAACGGGGGCTGACGCGGGGACAGCCCCTGCTGGCTTGCTATCTTACCCGCGGGGGGGCTGCCTTCGGGCCCTGGCCCCCCGCGCTCTTGCCTGCCCCCCGCGCGGGAGAGGCTACTAGGTACACGCTGGGGCAGGGGCAGCGGCAGCGATGCCGACAGTGGGAAAAATCGGCAGCGCGGATTTGTGCCGCTGCAGGCCCGTCGGGGAAAATCGGCAGCGCAGATTTGTGAACCTGCAGGCCCGTCGCGGAAAATCGGCACCGATGCCGACAGTGGGAAAAATCGGCGGCAGCGCGGATTTGTGCCGCTGCAGGCCCGTCGCGGAAAATCGGCAGCGCGGATTTGTGAACCTGCAGGCCCGTCGCGGAAAATCGGCAGCGATGCCGACAGTGAGAAAAATCGGCAGCGCGGATTTGTGCCGCTGCAGGCCCGTCGCGGAAAATCGGCAGCGCGGATTTGTGAACCTGCAGGCCCGTCGTGGAAAATCGGCAGCGATGCCGACAGTGGGAAAAATCGGCAGCGTGGATTTGT
>CM055351.1:155321-157821 GCA_029228515.1 Populus alba x Populus x berolinensis | reverse complement strand
CAGTGGGAAAAATCGGCAGCGATGCCAACAGTGGGAAAAATCGGCAGCGCAGATTTTTTGACGAACATGGGCTGGACGCTGGGCTGTCCAGGCCAGGCAGGAAAAATCGTCAAGGGGATGCGCTGACGAAGCAGGGGCTGTTCAGACACAGCGGGCAGTGCTGGAATCGGCAGCGCCGACGAAATCGGCGAAGTCGGCAGAATCGGCAGCAGGTGGTGACGATGAGTCTGGATGGACGGACTGCATAGTCCAAGGCTTGACGAAAAAGACTGTTGGTCTAGACACTGGGGCAGTGGCAGCCCGTGGGACTGTGTCGCCAGATTCGTCCGCAGCGTTGGCTTATTGGTGCGGTGGGCTGATGCGAGTGGGGACTGGGGGCAGCGGACAGTGAAAGCAAGAGTTTCCCCGAGGCTGCCGGGAAAAACACCGCTCGGGATGGACGGGGTGAGATGACCCGGCTGCCCTCAACGAGTCATTCAATTCTCTGCCCTATCAACATAACTCCCGATGTGTTGTTCGCTATCTTGGAAGAAGAGATCTCTTCCTCCCCGGGATGGCCGGGTGCGATTACCCGGCGGCGGCGTTCAAATCACTGCCCTATCGGCTACAACTGCTGATGGGGGGATTAGAGGCCTGCCATGGTGGTGAGGGGAGGCGAAGACCGTGAAAGCAAGAGTTTTCCCGGGGCTCCTCCGGTGGCCGCGGCATGCGGGCTGCTGGTTTTCCCGCATTCCGCCAAGAAAACGTCGTGCTTTCCACATGAAATCAATCCAGTAAAATCAGCCATATTTTTGTGAGGCTGCCAGCCGAATTTGGGGTCATTCCGGGCCGGTTCCTATTTTTGCGTATTTCCTTGATTTTTAATGGTAGGAAAATAAAAAAAAATACTTCCCCACCCCGAAAAATTCCGGGATTATTTCTGGAGGTGGACTGGATTTTTGCCAACCTATGTGCAAAATTTCAGCTCAAAATACCAAGAAATGAATTTTTTAGAGGGGGGGTGACAGCTGGGACCTAGTAGTGTCTACCCCTGCCAGAGCTGCAATAACACTTATAGCTCTTTAGGGGGGTGCCCCCCGACTGGCCATGGGGCGCGGGGGATTTGCGAGCTGCTGCTACGCTCGGACTAACGTGGGGGGCCTCACGGCCCGAAGTAACGCCGCCATCGATGACCCGTTTTCCGGCCGGCGACGACCCGATTCCGGCCACCGTCCCTATAAAAATCACACACGCGCGCGCGCGCCCGCCGCGCGCCCGCGCTTGGCGCTGGGGCGCTGGGGCCTGGGGGCCTGGGGCCTGAGGGCCTGGGGCCCTTGGGGGCCCTTGGGCTCTTGGGCGATTGGGCGCGCGCGCGCGCGGCAATGATTCCCAGGCAGCCATGCTGCGCTGCGCAACGGGGGCTGACGCGGGGACAGCCCCTGCTGGCTTGCTATCTTACCCGCGGGGGGGCTGCCTTCGGGCCCTGGCCCCCCGCGCTCTTGCCTGCCCCCCGCGCGGGAGAGGCTACTAGGTACACGCTGGGGCAGGGGCAGCGGCAGCGATGCCGACAGTGGGAAAAATCGGCAGCGCGGATTTGTGCCGCTGCAGGCCCGTCGGGGAAAATCGGCAGCGCAGATTTGTGAACCTGCAGGCCCGTCGCGGAAAATCGGCACCGATGCCGACAGTGGGAAAAATCGGCAGCGCGGATTTGTGCCGCTGCAGGCCCGTCGCGGAAAATCGGCAGCGCGGATTTGTGAACCTGCAGGCCCGTCGCGGAAAATCGGCAGCGATGCCGACAGTGAGAAAAATCGGCAGCGCGGATTTGTGCCGCTGCAGGCCCGTCGCGGAAAATCGGCAGCGCGGATTTGTGAACCTGCAGGCCCGTCGTGGAAAATCGGCAGCGATGCCGACAGTGGGAAAAATCGGCAGCGTGGATTTGTGCCGCTGGAGGCCCGTCGCGGAAAATCGGCAGCGCAGATTTGTTGACGAACACGGGCTGGACGCTGGGCTGGCCAGGCCAGGCAGGAAAATTCGTCTAGGGGGCAGGCTCACGGCAACGGGGGCTGACGCGGGGACAGCCCCTGCTGGCTTGCTATCTTGCCCGCGGGGGGGCTGCCTTCGGGCCCTGGCCCCCCGCGCTCTTGCCTGCCCCCCGCGCGGGAGAGGCTAGGCGCTGCAGGGGCCAGCCCGACGTCGCTGGCCGCGGCATGCGCGCTGCTGGTTTTCCCGCATTCCGCCTAGAAAACGTCGTGCTTTCCACATGAAATCAATCCAGTAAAATCAGCCATATTTTTGTGAGGCTGCCAGCCGAATTTGGGGTCATTCCGGGCCGGTTCCTATTTTTGCGTATTTCCTTGATTTTTAATGGTTGGAAAATAAAAAAAAATACTTCCCGACCTCGAAAAAATCTGGGAAAATTTATAAAGGTGGATTGGATTTTTGCCAACCTATGTGCAAAATTTCAGCTCAAAATACCAAGAAATGAATTTTTTAGAGGGGGGGTGACAGCTGGGACCTAGTA
>CM055351.1:142821-145321 GCA_029228515.1 Populus alba x Populus x berolinensis | reverse complement strand
GCTGGGGCAGTGGCAGCGATGCCAACAGTGGGAAAAATCGGCAGCGATGCCAACAGTGGGAAAAATCGGCAGCGCAGATTTTTTGACGAACATGGGCTGGACGCTGGGCTGTCCAGGCCAGGCAGGAAAAATCGTCAAGGGGATGCGCTGACGAAGCAGGGGCTGTTCAGACACAGCGGGCAGTGCTGGAATCGGCAGCGCCGACGAAATCGGCGAAGTCGGCAGAATCGGCAGCCGGTGCTGACGATGAGTCCGGACGATTTATAGTCCTAGGCTTGACGAAAACGACTGGGGGCCTAGGCTCACGCTGGGGCAGTGGCAGCGATGCCAACAGTGGGAAAAATCGGCAGCGATGCCAACAGTGGGAAAAATCGGCAGCGCAGATTTTTTGACGAACATGGGCTGGACGCTGGGCTGTCCAGGCCAGGCAGGAAAAATCGTCAAGGGGATGCGCTGACGAAGCAGGGGCTGTTCAGACACAGCGGGCAGTGCTGGAATCGGCAGCGCCGACGAAATCGGCGAAGTCGGCAGAATCGGCAGCAGGTGGTGACGATGAGTCTGGATGGACGGACTGCATAGTCCAAGGCTTGACGAAAAAGACTGTTGGTCTAGACACTGGGGCAGTGGCAGCCCGTGGGACTGTGTCGCCAGATTCGTCCGCAGCGTTGGCTTATTGGTGCGGTGGGCTGATGCGAGTGGGGACTGGGGGCAGCGGACAGTGAAAGCAAGAGTTTCCCCGAGGCTGCCGGGAAAAACACCGCTCGGGATGGACGGGGTGAGATGACCCGGCTGCCCTCAACGAGTCATTCAATTCTCTGCCCTATCAACATAACTCCCGATGTGTTGTTCGCTATCTTGGAAGAAGAGATCTCTTCCTCCCCGGGATGGCCGGGTGCGATTACCCGGCGGCGGCGTTCAAATCACTGCCCTATCGGCTACAACTGCTGATGGGGGGATTAGAGGCCTGCCATGGTGGTGAGGGGAGGCGAAGACCGTGAAAGCAAGAGTTTTCCCGGGGCTCCTCCGGTGGCCGCGGCATGCGGGCTGCTGGTTTTCCCGCATTCCGCCAAGAAAACGTCGTGCTTTCCACATGAAATCAATCCAGTAAAATCAGCCATATTTTTGTGAGGCTGCCAGCCGAATTTGGGGTCATTCCGGGCCGGTTCCTATTTTTGCGTATTTCCTTGATTTTTAATGGTAGGAAAATAAAAAAAAATACTTCCCCACCCCGAAAAATTCCGGGATTATTTCTGGAGGTGGACTGGATTTTTGCCAACCTATGTGCAAAATTTCAGCTCAAAATACCAAGAAATGAATTTTTTAGAGGGGGGGTGACAGCTGGGACCTAGTAGTGTCTACCCCTGCCAGAGCTGCAATAACACTTATAGCTCTTTAGGGGGGTGCCCCCCGACTGGCCATGGGGCGCGGGGGATTTGCGAGCTGCTGCTACGCTCGGACTAACGTGGGGGGCCTCACGGCCCGAAGTAACGCCGCCATCGATGACCCGTTTTCCGGCCGGCGACGACCCGATTCCGGCCACCGTCCCTATAAAAATCACACACGCGCGCGCGCGCCCGCCCGCGCCCGCGCTTGGCGCTGGGGCGCTGGGGCCTGGGGGCCTGGGGCCTGAGGGCCTGGGGCCCTTGGGGGCCCTTGGGCTCTTGGGCGATTGGGCGCGCGCGCGCGCGGCAATGATTCCCAGGCAGCCATGCTGCGCTGCGCAACGGGGGCTGACGCGGGGACAGCCCCTGCTGGCTTGCTATCTTACCCGCGGGGGGGCTGCCTTCGGGCCCTGGCCCCCCGCGCTCTTGCCTGCCCCCCGCGCGGGAGAGGCTACTAGGTACACGCTGGGGCAGGGGCAGCGGCAGCGATGCCGACAGTGGGAAAAATCGGCAGCGCGGATTTGTGCCGCTGCAGGCCCGTCGGGGAAAATCGGCAGCGCAGATTTGTGAACCTGCAGGCCCGTCGCGGAAAATCGGCACCGATGCCGACAGTGGGAAAAATCGGCAGCGCGGATTTGTGCCGCTGCAGGCCCGTCGCGGAAAATCGGCAGCGCGGATTTGTGAACCTGCAGGCCCGTCGCGGAAAATCGGCAGCGATGCCGACAGTGAGAAAAATCGGCAGCGCGGATTTGTGCCGCTGCAGGCCCGTCGCGGAAAATCGGCAGCGCGGATTTGTGAACCTGCAGGCCCGTCGTGGAAAATCGGCAGCGATGCCGACAGTGGGAAAAATCGGCAGCGTGGATTTGTGCCGCTGGAGGCCCGTCGCGGAAAATCGGCAGCGCAGATTTGTTGACGAACACGGGCTGGACGCTGGGCTGGCCAGGCCAGGCAGGAAAATTCGTCTAGGGGGCAGGCTCACGGCAACGGGGGCTGACGCGGGGACAGCCCCTGCTGGCTTGCTATCTTGCCCGCGGGGGGGCTGCCTTCGGGCCCTGGCCCCCCGCGCTCTTGCCTGCCCCCCGCGCGGGAGAGGCTAGGCGCTGCAGGGGCCAGCCCGA
>CM055351.1:130321-132821 GCA_029228515.1 Populus alba x Populus x berolinensis | reverse complement strand
GTCCAAGGCTTGACGAAAAAGACTGTTGGTCTAGACACTGGGGCAGTGGCAGCCCGTGGGACTGTGTCGCCAGATTCGTCCGCAGCGTTGGCTTATTGGTGCGGTGGGCTGATGCGAGTGGGGACTGGGGGCAGCGGACAGTGAAAGCAAGAGTTTCCCCGAGGCTGCCGGGAAAAACACCGCTCGGGATGGACGGGGTGAGATGACCCGGCTGCCCTCAACGAGTCATTCAATTCTCTGCCCTATCAACATAACTCCCGATGTGTTGTTCGCTATCTTGGAAGAAGAGATCTCTTCCTCCCCGGGATGGCCGGGTGCGATTACCCGGCGGCGGCGTTCAAATCACTGCCCTATCGGCTACAACTGCTGATGGGGGGATTAGAGGCCTGCCATGGTGGTGAGGGGAGGCGAAGACCGTGAAAGCAAGAGTTTTCCCGGGGCTCCTCCGGTGGCCGCGGCATGCGGGCTGCTGGTTTTCCCGCATTCCGCCAAGAAAACGTCGTGCTTTCCACATGAAATCAATCCAGTAAAATCAGCCATATTTTTGTGAGGCTGCCAGCCGAATTTGGGGTCATTCCGGGCCGGTTCCTATTTTTGCGTATTTCCTTGATTTTTAATGGTAGGAAAATAAAAAAAAATACTTCCCCACCCCGAAAAATTCCGGGATTATTTCTGGAGGTGGACTGGATTTTTGCCAACCTATGTGCAAAATTTCAGCTCAAAATACCAAGAAATGAATTTTTTAGAGGGGGGGTGACAGCTGGGACCTAGTAGTGTCTACCCCTGCCAGAGCTGCAATAACACTTATAGCTCTTTAGGGGGGTGCCCCCCGACTGGCCATGGGGCGCGGGGGATTTGCGAGCTGCTGCTACGCTCGGACTAACGTGGGGGGCCTCACGGCCCGAAGTAACGCCGCCATCGATGACCCGTTTTCCGGCCGGCGACGACCCGATTCCGGCCACCGTCCCTATAAAAATCACACACGCGCGCGCGCGCCCGCCCGCGCCCGCGCTTGGCGCTGGGGCGCTGGGGCCTGGGGGCCTGGGGCCTGAGGGCCTGGGGCCCTTGGGGGCCCTTGGGCTCTTGGGCGATTGGGGCGCGCGCGCGCGCGGCAATGATTCCCAGGCAGCCATGCTGCGCTGCGCAACGGGGGCTGACGCGGGGACAGCCCCTGCTGGCTTGCTATCTTACCCGCGGGGGGGCTGCCTTCGGGCCCTGGCCCCCCGCGCTCTTGCCTGCCCCCCGCGCGGGAGAGGCTACTAGGTACACGCTGGGGCAGGGGCAGCGGCAGCGATGCCGACAGTGGGAAAAATCGGCAGCGCGGATTTGTGCCGCTGCAGGCCCGTCGGGGAAAATCGGCAGCGCAGATTTGTGAACCTGCAGGCCCGTCGCGGAAAATCGGCACCGATGCCGACAGTGGGAAAAATCGGCAGCGCGGATTTGTGCCGCTGCAGGCCCGTCGCGGAAAATCGGCAGCGCGGATTTGTGAACCTGCAGGCCCGTCGCGGAAAATCGGCAGCGATGCCGACAGTGAGAAAAATCGGCAGCGCGGATTTGTGCCGCTGCAGGCCCGTCGCGGAAAATCGGCAGCGCGGATTTGTGAACCTGCAGGCCCGTCGTGGAAAATCGGCAGCGATGCCGACAGTGGGAAAAATCGGCAGCGTGGATTTGTGCCGCTGGAGGCCCGTCGCGGAAAATCGGCAGCGCAGATTTGTTGACGAACACGGGCTGGACGCTGGGCTGGCCAGGCCAGGCAGGAAAATTCGTCTAGGGGGCAGGCTCACGGCAACGGGGGCTGACGCGGGGACAGCCCCTGCTGGCTTGCTATCTTGCCCGCGGGGGGGCTGCCTTCGGGCCCTGGCCCCCCGCGCTCTTGCCTGCCCCCCGCGCGGGAGAGGCTAGGCGCTGCAGGGGCCAGCCCGACGTCGCTGGCCGCGGCATGCGCGCTGCTGGTTTTCCCGCATTCCGCCTAGAAAACGTCGTGCTTTCCACATGAAATCAATCCAGTAAAATCAGCCATATTTTTGTGAGGCTGCCAGCCGAATTTGGGGTCATTCCGGGCCGGTTCCTATTTTTGCGTATTTCCTTGATTTTTAATGGTTGGAAAATAAAAAAAAATACTTCCCGACCTCGAAAAAATCTGGGAAAATTTATAAAGGTGGATTGGATTTTTGCCAACCTATGTGCAAAATTTCAGCTCAAAATACCAAGAAATGAATTTTTTAGAGGGGGGGTGACAGCTGGGACCTAGTAGTGTCTACCCCTGCCAGAGCTGCAATAACACTTATAGCTCTTTAGGGGGGTGCCCCCTGACTGGCCATGGGGCGCGCTGGCTGGCGCCCATAGGCCTGCCGCGGGGGATTTGTGAGCTGCTGCTACACTCGGACTAACGTGGGGGGCCTCATGGCCCGAAGTAACGCCGCCATCGATGACCCGTTTTCCGGCCGGCGACGACCCGATTCCGGCCACCGTCCCTGTGACCCGCTCCAAGCCGTTGGGC
>CM055351.1:110321-120321 GCA_029228515.1 Populus alba x Populus x berolinensis | reverse complement strand
GCCGACGAAATCGGCGAAGTCGGCAGAATCGGCAGCCGGTGCTGACGATGAGTCCGGACGATTTATAGTCCTAGGCTTGACGAAAACGACTGGGGGCCTAGGCTCACGCTGGGGCAGTGGCAGCGATGCCAACAGTGGGAAAAATCGGCAGCGATGCCAACAGTGGGAAAAATCGGCAGCGCAGATTTTTTGACGAACATGGGCTGGACGCTGGGCTGTCCAGGCCAGGCAGGAAAAATCGTCAAGGGGATGCGCTGACGAAGCAGGGGCTGTTCAGACACAGCGGGCAGTGCTGGAATCGGCAGCGCCGACGAAATCGGCGAAGTCGGCAGAATCGGCAGCAGGTGGTGACGATGAGTCTGGATGGACGGACTGCATAGTCCAAGGCTTGACGAAAAAGACTGTTGGTCTAGACACTGGGGCAGTGGCAGCCCGTGGGACTGTGTCGCCAGATTCGTCCGCAGCGTTGGCTTATTGGTGCGGTGGGCTGATGCGAGTGGGGACTGGGGGCAGCGGACAGTGAAAGCAAGAGTTTCCCCGAGGCTGCCGGGAAAAACACCGCTCGGGATGGACGGGGTGAGATGACCCGGCTGCCCTCAACGAGTCATTCAATTCTCTGCCCTATCAACATAACTCCCGATGTGTTGTTCGCTATCTTGGAAGAAGAGATCTCTTCCTCCCCGGGATGGCCGGGTGCGATTACCCGGCGGCGGCGTTCAAATCACTGCCCTATCGGCTACAACTGCTGATGGGGGATTAGAGGCCTGCCATGGTGGTGAGGGGAGGCGAAGACCGTGAAAGCAAGAGTTTTCCCGGGGCTCCTCCGGTGGCCGCGGCATGCGGGCTGCTGGTTTTCCCGCATTCCGCCAAGAAAACGTCGTGCTTTCCACATGAAATCAATCCAGTAAAATCAGCCATATTTTTGTGAGGCTGCCAGCCGAATTTGGGGTCATTCCGGGCCGGTTCCTATTTTTGCGTATTTCCTTGATTTTTAATGGTAGGAAAATAAAAAAAAATACTTCCCCACCCCGAAAAATTCCGGGATTATTTCTGGAGGTGGACTGGATTTTTGCCAACCTATGTGCAAAATTTCAGCTCAAAATACCAAGAAATGAATTTTTTAGAGGGGGGTGACAGCTGGGACCTAGTAGTGTCTACCCCTGCCAGAGCTGCAATAACACTTATAGCTCTTTAGGGGGTGCCCCCCGACTGGCCATGGGGCGCGGGGGATTTGCGAGCTGCTGCTACGCTCGGACTAACGTGGGGGGCCTCACGGCCCGAAGTAACGCCGCCATCGATGACCCGTTTTCCGGCCGGCGACGACCCGATTCCGGCCACCGTCCCTATAAAAATCACACACGCGGCGCGCGCGCCCGCCCGCGCCCGCGCTTGGCGCTGGGGCGCTGGGGCCTGGGGGCCTGGGGCCTGAGGGCCTGGGGCCCTTGGGGGCCCTTGGGCTCTTGGGCGATTGGGCGCCGCGCCGCGCGCGGCAATGATTCCCAGGCAGCCATGCTGCGCTGCGCAACGGGGGCTGACGCGGGGACAGCCCCTGCTGGCTTGCTATCTTACCCGCGGGGGGGCTGCCTTCGGGCCCTGGCCCCCGCGCTCTTGCCTGCCCCCCGCGCGGGAGAGGCTACTAGGTACACGCTGGGGCAGGGGCAGCGGCAGCGATGCCGACAGTGGGAAAAATCGGCAGCGCGGATTTGTGCCGCTGCAGGCCCGTCGGGGAAAATCGGCAGCGCAGATTTGTGAACCTGCAGGCCCGTCGCGGAAAATCGGCACCGATGCCGACAGTGGGAAAAATCGGCAGCGCGGATTTGTGCCGCTGCAGGCCCGTCGCGGAAAATCGGCAGCGCGGATTTGTGAACCTGCAGGCCGTCGCGGAAAATCGGCAGCGATGCCGACAGTGAGAAAAATCGGCAGCGCGGATTTGTGCCGCTGCAGGCCCGTCGCGGAAAATCGGCAGCGCGGATTTGTGAACCTGCAGGCCCGTCGTGGAAAATCGGCAGCGATGCCGACAGTGGGAAAAATCGGCAGCGTGGATTTGTGCCGCTGGAGGCCCGTCGCGGAAAATCGGCAGCGCAGATTTGTTGACGAACACGGGCTGGACGCTGGGCTGGCCAGGCCAGGCAGGAAAATTCGTCTAGGGGGCAGGCTCACGGCAACGGGGGCTGACGCGGGGACAGCCCCTGCTGGCTTGCTATCTTGCCCGCGGGGGGGCTGCCTTCGGGCCCTGGCCCCCGCGCTCTTGCCTGCCCCCCGCGCGGGAGAGGCTAGGCGCTGCAGGGGCCGAGCCCGACGTCGCTGGCCGCGGCGTATGCGCGCCTGCTGGTTTTCCCGCATTCCGCCTAGAAAAACGTCGTGCTTTCCACATGAAATCAATCCTGTAAAATCAGCCAATAGTTTTTGTGACGGCTATGCCAGAGAATTTGGGGTCATTCCGGGCCGGTTCCTATTTTTGCGTATTTCCTTGATTTTTTTTTGTGAATGGTTGGAAAATAAAAAAAAATACTTCCCGCCTCGAAAATAATCTGGGAAAAATTTATAAAGGTGATTTGGATTTTTGCCAACCTATGTGCAAAATTTCAGCTCAAAATACCAAGTAATGAATTTTTGTAGTGGGGGGGTGACAGCTGGGACTTAGTAGTGTCTACCCTCTGCCAGTGTGCTGCAATAACACTTATAAGCTCTTTAGGGGGGTGCCCCCTGTACTGGCCATGGGCGCGCTGGGGCTGGCGCCCATAGGCCTGCCGCGGGGGATTTGTGTGCTGCGGCTACTCTCGGACTAACGTGGGGGGCCTCATGGCGTCCGAAGTAACGCCGCCATCGATGAACCCGTTTTCGGCCGGCGTCGACCCGATTCCGGCCACCGTCCCTGTGAGCCGCTCCAAGGCCGTGAGGCGCGTTGGGGCTGCTTATCCGCGGCTGCGGGCGCGCACGCACTCTGATTTGCCAGCGCTCGTGCCAACCAATAGGCAGCCCCAACGCGCCCAACGGCTTGGCGCGACGTCACGATTCCTTCCACCGTCCCCGGGACCCGCTCCAAGCCGTTGGGCGCGTTGGGGCTGCTTATCCGCGGTTAGTGGGCGTGGGGCCTTAACAAGCCGCGCTGCGTGCCAAGGTGTTGGCAGCTGACGCGCGCCTCTCAGCTTGCCGCGATGTCCCGGTGGCGGTGGCCTTGAATCCGTGCCCGTGACCCGCTCCATAGCCGTTGGGCGCGTTGGGGCTGCTTATCCGCGGCTTCGGGCGTGGGGCCTTAACAGGATTCCCCTCGTGCTCAAGGTGCTGGCTGGCCCAACGCGACACCAACGGCTTGGCGCGACGTCACGGCAGCGAGTGGCCGCTGCCCGTGCTCGTCGAAGCTGGAGGCCTGGCCGACGTTGGGTTTTTTGTGTAGTTGTGTTTTTTGGGTGCGGACCGCCGAGCTTTGGGGATTGCGAGTGAGAGCTCTACCGCGTGGGCGTGTGCTGCATTAAGTTGCCGCGGTCGTGCCAAGGTAGGCGCATCCTCGCCATCTCCCAAGCTCCTGCTGGCGATGTGCCCGCTGCCGAGGCCTTGGCCTCCGTCTTCCGAGCTGGTGGGCAGATGGCCGCCCAACGGATGATTGTCCATGTTGGCTCCCACCGCGGCCTGTCCCTTCGAGATTCCGCAGCGTCCCCCGCGGCTTGTTGCGGGTGCCTTCGAGATCCGCCGCGTCCCCCGCGGATTTGTTGCTTGTCCCTTCGAGATCCTAGCGCGTCCATCCCAGACGGCGTGTTGCTTGTCCCTTTGGAGATTCCTTTCGCGTCCAGCGGTGCGGGCACGATCTCTCCCCTTTTTCTATGATTTTTTTTTTTGTCCCTCCCGCTTTCTGTTTTTTATTTATCTTTTTTTCTGTCCTTTTTTCTTTTACCTATTTTTTTTTTTTCTTTATCCCTCCCCCCCCTTTTTCCCCTTTTTTTTTCTTTTTTTCTCTCTTCTTTTCCTATTTTTTTTTTTTTTTTCTCCCTTTTGTAGGGTTGTTCTCCACTTAGCCCTCGTGGCCGTGAGTTAGCATCGTCGGGTTTTTGTTGGTCGCGTTAGTACGCAGAGTCGCATGGGGTAGCGGTAATTGGGCTGTCCGTGTCGGCAGGATCCGTGCTTGTGCACCGAACTGGCGGCTTGCTGCCCCTCATCACTCTCAGGCCCAAGGCCCTGGGTGCCTTGCGGCGAGGGCGTGGGTTCCTGTGCTGCGTAACCCACTTCGGTGGTATTTGAATGTGAAGCTGTCCCTCTCCGCCGCGCGCCTCCAGGGGGCGCGGGGCGATACCTAGCAGCGGCGCCCAGTGTTCCAGTCGAGCGGAATCGCCGAACTGGCCCCCACAGCTGCTGGGGGGGGAGGATCGCTCGTGCTTTCGGATGCAGGAAGTGCGATGCCGGCGCTGGGGGCCTCCGCTCCCTCGCAGGACCGTCTCGTTCCGAGCCGCTCGTGCTAGATAAGAACTGACTTCCTCGCCCGTCATATCGGCCCCTCGTCTCATTCGGGCGGTCGGGGATCGTGCGGGGTCGTGGTGTCGCCAAGGAATGCTACCTGGTTGCATCCTGCCAGTAGTCATATGCTTGTCTCAAAGTGATTAAGCCATGCATGGTAGTGTAAGTATTGAACTAATTCAGACTGTTGGAAACTGCGAATGGCTCCTTAAATCAGTTATAGTTTGTTTGATGGTACTTTGCTACTCGGATAACCGTAGTAAAAATTCTAGAGCTAATACTGTGCAACAAACCCCGATTCTGGATAGGGACGCATTTATTAGATAATAAGGTCGACGCGGGCTCTGCCCGTTGCTCTGATGCTTCATGGATAACTCGACGGATCGCTACCGGCCAATCGTGCTGGCGACGCTTCATTCAAATTTCTGCCCTTATTCAACTTTCGATGGTAGGATAGAGGCGCTACTGTTAGAGGTTAGGCGCGGGAGCGCGCCATGACGAAGGCACATTGCCTAGGAAATTTCGGCAGAAGCGATGAGACTGCGGCTAGAGACAGAATTCGGCAGGCAGCGTGCAAGGGTCGTCATGCGAGTCTTTGAGCTGGCGACTTGGGGCACTGGGACGTTAGGGGCTTAGATGAATGGAACATTCCCGTAAGTTCAGCAGCTGACATAAGCAAGGCAGTACAAATGGGCCTGCCATGAGGGCAAGCAGAACATAGTGGACTGGTGGCCGAAAGTTGGTGAAGAAAGTGCTTCAACAACCCACTAATAGGATAATGGTGGGAGATTGATACTCCATTAGGGCCATGTGTGAAATGGGAGTGATGGGGGAAGGGTAGTGCTCCACTATGCCCTGAAAATTGGGGGTAGTGTTAGGTTGAGCATCGGAAGCTCTACACTTGACTTATAAATTAGGCTGCCAAGCCTCCATGCTGTTGTAGGATGCGAAATTTGTGCATAGCACACACCAATTTTGTGTATTTCCTTTGTTGATGAGATAAAATAAAGGTTTGGAGAGGGATCTCTTGTAGAAATGCTTTGGTGTGTTTGCTTGTGTTTGCTTTATACTTGGTTGTTGTTTGTTGATTGTCTACGACGAAGGCGATTGTGAGAACCTCCTTGAGTGAGTGCGAAACACATAGTCGTAGGAATAAACACGAGTGTTGAAAGGGTGAGGCAAGGCTTGAGTCTAGCGGGTTAGGCTGCCGCACGGGTTATTTTGCGAGGCGAATAATTATCCCCGTGACAAATGGTATCAGCAGCACGGTTGAATTCAACACAGTGCAGCCCGAAACCATGGAAGCCATTCGGGAACGGTTTTGACGCGTCAGGAGGATATGATAGGGCCAGCCGACGAAGAGGTACAACGCACCATTATGGGATCGCTTGAAGGAAGCAAATGGAACAGCGCTGAAAGGGCTGAGAGCTTATACATCTCGCATTGCGGCAGAAGCGATTCTAATTCTGTGCACGATTGGCTGCTGCCGAAGAGGTGATTGCTGTTCTGAAGAGGCGCAAGTCACGAATACGCCTATTGGGGTAAGTTCATCTTACACCCAAGTTGCCCGAACCTCAAGTGTTTTGGGCGGGGCAAAGAAGTTCCAAAGAGCTGGAAAACTTCTTATGGGACATGGTAGCTGTACTTCAGCGTTGCGAGGTTTGGCGCAGCGGAAAACAAGTTGATCTCACCGTGATGGTATCTCACGGGTGAAGCAAAGCTTTTGTGGCGAACAAGGACCAAAGATGCGTTTAAGTGCGGGGTCGTCAAAAGATTGCGACGTGGGAGAGTCTCAAGAAGGAGTAAAAGGAGCAGTTCCTATGAACAATACATCGTGGATTGCTGGAGATGAATTGAAAAGGCTCAAACAAGACAGGTCAGTCCGTGAATAATGTTTAATTCTTTTCGTTCGTTAATTCTCGACATAGAGCTTATGTGGAGGATGTGAGACAGGTTGTTCAATTTTTAGGTCCGGATTGCAACCGTGGGCGCAAAGCGTAGCTGCGACGACAGGAATGTGATGGATCTGTCTTCGGCTATTGCTGCTGCGGACTAATTTGAGGACTATAAAGAGTTCTGCGAGAGAGAGCTATAAATCAGCGCCTCCTTCAAGTCAAAAGGGAAAAGTGAGCAAGGAGGAAGGGCCAAAGAAGAAAGTTCGGTGGATTTGGTGGGGGTTTGCCGGAAAGGCTACTGCCGCGGCGCAGGGCAAGGCCAAATATACGCACACACCAGGTAATGGTACTAAATCGGAAACATTACATGCTTCTAATTTGCGACGGGTCTACACTTTGCGAGGGAATGCCCAAAGAGGGAGAAACTGAATGCTATTCGGGCTGGGTTAATAGCGATGAAGAGGAGGGTTGATTACGCATTGTCAATCCCATGCGGGTGTGTTATGTTGCTTGGTAGCTGAATCAGAGGATGCGGCTGCCGAAAACAGCCCTGTTGAGACAGGATGGCAAGGATTGAAACCTTACGAAAAGGTGAAGCGCTGGGGCAAGGATCAGCCTTATGTATGTGAAGATTGAAGATAAACGGCAAGGTGCGTGACAGCTATGCTGGATTCAGGCGCAACCCACACGTTTGTGGCAGATAGAGTTGGCGAAAGAACTTGGCTTGCGGTATGAGTGACAGCCAGACATCCATGAAGGCAGTAAACTCGAAGGCGCAGAAGAGTGCTGGGATGTCTTATGATGTGCCGATTGTACTGGATCAGTGGAGAGGTAAGAACGATTTGTTTGTGTCTTAACTCTTGATGATTTTATGATCTTATTCTTGGCCTAGATTTCCTAGGAGAAAGCCAAGATTGTTTTAATGCCGTTTATCAATGGGATATTGTTTGCGAGCGAGGGATGCCCAAGTTTTGTTCCCTGCTGGAACGTGATTAGTGGCGAATGTTGCGAAAGGGGAAGGAGAGCTTAATATCGGCCATCGCAATTCTTGAGAAAAGAATTGCGGAAAGGTGGGGAAGTATTTCTAGCAACAATAGCGGAGGAGAAAGCTGAAATTGTGGGGAGGTGGAGAACGAGATTGCTAGCGTGCTGCAGCAATTCGAGGATGTTATGCCGCCTCAGCTACCAAAGAAACTTCCGCCTAAGAGGGCTGTCGATCACCGGTATTTTGATCTGGGTGCCGGTGACAAAGCCAACATCTCAAGATTTTACGAATGGTCGCCAAAAGAATTGGCAGAAATTTGAGGAACGCAGTTGAAAGAGGTTGATTGACTCGGGATTTGTTAGGCCTTTCAAGGTTCCATTATGGTGCTCCGGTTTTGTTTCATAAGAAGGCGGATGGGAGTCTTCGCATGTGTGTGGACTACCGAGCACTAAATAAGGTAACCATCAAAAACAAATATCCTCGTACCTATTAATTCAGGTATTTGATGGGACAGATTGTAGTGGTGCTTCGATCTTTACGAAATTGGACTTTGGGGATCGGGTATTGGCAAGTGCAGAGTTGATGACGGTGATGAGCATTTTTTAAAACTACTTGTGTTACGAGGTATAGGGTACGAGTTTTCTAGTTATGCCATTTGGATCCTAACGAACTGCTCCAGCAACATTTTGTAATTTTGATGAATGTTGTGTTTATATGATTTCTTAGGGATTAATTTTGGTTGTAGTCTACTTAGATGACATTGTAATCTCATAGTAGAGGAATGAAAGGATCATGTAATGCATATTTCTAAAGTCCTAGTAGGTTGAGAGAACATGAACTATATGTAAAGAGAGAAAAATCGTTGAGTTTGCAAAAGCTGAAATTATGCTTCCTAGGTTTTAATTGGGGGGAAAGGCGACAGGTGAAAGATGGATCAAGGAAAGATTCAAGCCATCGTTGAATGGACAACACCAAACATCTTGTCCCGCGAATTGAGGATCAATTTTGGGGCTTGCAAACTACTATCGACGGTTCATTGAGGGTTTTTATAGCAAGAAGGACAAACTCCTCTTGGATCTTTCTCAAGAAGAGTCGGAGATGGGAATGGACAGTTGACTGCAGCAAGCTTTGAGAAGCTTGAATGACAGCGGTAGGGTTTTTTTGTTTTGTGTGGTATAGCTCCAGTCTTGGGGCTGCAGCTTGATGTTTGAGAGAGTCATTCGAACGTGATATGATGCTTCGGATAGGGCTATTGGTGGAGTGCATCTGTACAAGAGGGGCATCCGATTGCTTTCGAGAGTAGGAAGCTAAGGTATGCGCGGAACGGAATTACTCGACGCAGGAGAAGAGAAAATGTCTGGCAGTGGTGCACTGCCTTGGCATATGGAGAGTATATCTGTTGGGGCCTGAAGTTTGTTGTCAAGAATGGACAATGTTGCGAATACACTTCTTCAAGACGCAAAAAGAGGAAAATTGTCGCAAGCGACAAGCTCGATGGCAGGAATTCTTGGATCCGGATATGATTTTGTTATGGGAGAGACAAACCAGGGAGACACAATCAGGTTGCGGATGCATTAGCCGACGTGAGGGTTTAATCACTTATGTTCTTGCTATTGTTCAGGTGGAGTCGAACCTTGCTGGATCGACTTCCGTTCAAGGCTGTTGGGGAGACGATTTGCATGCATACAAGATATGGTTGATGTTTGTACGAGAAGGAACAATACGTGAGGTATTGGATAGAGCAGAGATCTACTATATGTAAAGGGGGGTCGAATCTTCGTGCCAAAGGGAAGGGTGCTGGGAAACACTTTATGGATGGAAACTCATGATCCGCAGTGACAGCTGGACATCCAGGATAGAGGGAGGAAGATGATGGTTGCTTACTGTTCGCAGATTATTATTGGGGAAGATGGAAAGATGATGTGGAACTTTATCGTAAGGACTTGTTAGGTGTGCCAACAAGGACAAGGACATTTGCGGCAGCGAGCAGGCAGGGTTGTTACAGCTGCTGCCGATTCAGAGAGGCCTTGGGTTACTCAGTCTCAATGGATTTATTGTGGGTTTTCCAAAGTGTGCGACGGCTAATGAACACAATCATGACTTATTGTGGACAGATTCACTATGTACGCCGGTGTTTGTCGCGTTGCCCCATGACGGTTCGTGTTACAGACGAAAAGTGGCCGCTGAATTATTCTACGATTGTGGTTGAAATATCTTTGGAGTACCTTCAGATATTGTGAAGTGATTCGCGATGTGCGATTCACTGGACGATTCTGGACAACATTGTTCAACATGATGGGAACAAGGCTGGAAGTGTTTCGTACTGCCAACCATCCGCAAAACTGATGGGCAGACGGAAAAGGATATAATGCTTTGCTTGAGGGGGTAATTTTGAGACATTAGTGAGGGCGATGCAGCGAAACTGGTTGGAGTTGCTGGATAGTGTGCAATTTTGCTATAATCTCCAAAAATCTTCTATGGCAACGGAATGATAGTTGTTTGAGCTAGTTCGTTGGGAGCCTAACCCCAAAACTCTGCGGAGGATTGCAGTGCAGAAATCGGTTTGGGATGAGTCCTGCGGCGTACAGGCAATTGCGATGGAAGCGGCAGGAGCTATTTGAGCAAGCACAAGACAGCTTGCGTAAGGCAGGAAACGATTATGTTCAATTAT
>CM055351.1:20425-105221 GCA_029228515.1 Populus alba x Populus x berolinensis | reverse complement strand
AAGTTTGATGTAGAACAAGTAGCAGAAGCATACATGCTCAAGAGGGATCACCCGAAATTCAAAGGCAACTGAATTTCGGCAAACGGGGCATCGAAGTCGGAATGCCGCGAAACTCACCGAGTCAAAGCGTTTCGCCGTTTGCGGAAGAAGTCTGATGTAGAACAAGTAGCAGAAGCATACATGCTCAAGAGGGATCACCCGAAATTCAAAGGCAACTGAATTTCGGCAACCGGGGCATCGAAGTCGGAATGCCGCGAAACTCACCGAGTCAAAGCGTTTCGCCGTTTGCGGAAGAAGTCTGATGTAGAACAAGTAGCAGAAGCATACATGCTCAAGAGGGATCACCCGAAATTCAAAGGCAACTGAATTTCGGCAACCGGGCATCGAAGTCGGAATGCCGCGAAACTCACCGAGTCAAAGCGTTTCGCCGTTTGCGGAAGAAGTCTGATGTAGAACAAGTAGCAGAAGCATACATGCTCAAGAGGGATCACCCGAAATTCAAAGGCAACTGAATTTCGGCAACCGGGGCATCGAAGTCGGAATGCCGCGAAACTCACCGAGTCAAAGCGTTTCGCCGTTTGCGGAAGGAAGTCTGATGTAGAACAAGTAGCAGAAGCATACATGCTCAAGAGGGATCACCCGAAATTCAAAGGCAACTGAATTTCGGCAACCGGGGCATCGAAGTCGGAATGCCGCGAAACTCACCGAGTCAAAGCGTTTCGCTTTGCGGAAGGAAGTCTGATGTAGAACAAGTAGCAGAAGCATACATGCTCAAGAGGGATCACCCGAAATTCAAAGGCAACTGAATTTCGGCAACCGGGCATCGAAGTCGGAATGCCGCGAAACTCACGAGTCAAAGCGTTTCGCCGTTTGCGGAAGGAAGTCTGATGTAGAACAAGTAGCAGAAGCATACATGCTCAAGAGGGATCACCGAAATTCAAAGGCAACTGAATTTCGGCAACCGGGGCATCGAAGTCGGAATGCCGCGAAACTCACCGAGTCAAAGCGTTTCGCCGTTTGCGGAAGAAGTCTGATGTAGAACAAGTAGCAGAAGCATACATGCTCAAGAGGGATCACCCGAAATTCAAAGGCAACTGAATTTCGGCAACCGGGGCATCGAAGTCGGAATGCCGCGAAACTCACCGAGTCAAAGCGTTTCGCCGTTTGCGGAAGGAAGTCTGATGTAGAACAAGTAGCAGAAGCATACATGCTCAAGAGGGATCACCCGAAATTCAAAGGCAACTGAATTTCGGCAACCGGGGCATCGAAGTCGGAATGCCGCGAAACTCACCGAGTCAAAGCGTTTCGCCGTTTGCGGAAGGAAAGTCTGATGTAGAACAAGTAGCAGAAGCATACATGCTCAAGAGGGATCACCCGAAATTCAAAGGCAACTGAATTTCGGCAACCGGGGCATCGAAGTCGGAATGCCGCGAAACTCACCGAGTCAAAGCGTTTCGCCGTTTGCGGAAGGAAGTCTGATGTAGAACAAGTAGCAGAAGCATACATGCTCAAGAGGGATCACCCGAAATTCAAAGGCAACTGAATTTCGGCAACCGGGGCATCGAATCGAAGTCGGAATGCCGCGAAACTCACCGAGTCAAAGCGTTTCGCCGTTTGCGGAAGGAAAAAGGAAGCTGATGTAGAACAAGTAGCAGAAGCATACATGCTCAAGAGGGATCACCCGAAATTCAAAGGCAACTGAATTTCGGCAACCGGCAACGGGGCATCGAAGTCGGAATGCCGCGAAACTCACCGAGTCAAAGCGTTTCGCCGTTTGCGGAAGGAAGTCTGATGTAGAACAAGTAGCAGAAGCATACATGCTCAAGAGGGATCACCCGAAATTCAAAGGCAACTGAATTTCGGCAACCGGGGCATCGAAGTCGGAATGCCGCGAAACTCACCGAGTCAAAGCGTTTCGCCGTTTGCGGAAGAAGTCTGATGTAGAACAAGTAGCAGAAGCATACATGCTCAAGAGGGATCACCCGAAATTCAAAGGCAACTGAATTTCGGCAACCGGGGCATCGAAGTCGGAATGCCGCGAAACTCACCGAGTCAAAGCGTTTCGCCGTTTGCGGAAGAAGTCTGATGTAGAACAAGTAGCAGAAGCATACATGCTCAAGAGGGATCACCCGAAATTCAAAGGCAACTGAATTTCGGCAACCGGGGCATCGAAGTCGGAATGCCGCGAAACTCACCGAGTCAAAGCGTTTCGCCGTTTGCGGAAGGAAGTCTGATGTAGAACAAGTAGCAGAAGCATACATGCTCAAGAGGGATCACCCGAAATTCAAAGGCAACTGAATTTCGGCAACCGGGCATCGAAGTCGGAATGCCGCGAAACTCACCGAGTCAAAGCGTTTCGCCGTTTGCGGAAGAAGTCTGATGTAGAACAAGTAGCAGAAGCATACATGCTCAAGAGGGATCACCCGAAATTCAAAGGCAACTGAATTTCGGCAACCGGGGCATCGAAGTCGGAATGCCGCGAAACTCACCGAGTCAAAGCGTTTCGCCGTTTGCGGAAGGAAGTCTGATGTAGAACAAGTAGCAGAAGCATACATGCTCAAGAGGGATCACCGAAATTCAAAGGCAACTGAATTTCGGCAACCGGGGCATCGAAGTCGGAATGCCGCGAAACTCACCGAGTCAAAGCGTTTCGCCGTTTGCGGAAGAAGTCTGATGTAGAACAAGTAGCAGAAGCATACATGCTCAAGAGGGATCACCCGAAATTCAAAGGCAACTGAATTTCGGCAACCGGGGCATCGAAGTCGGAATGCCGCGAAACTCACCGAGTCAAAGCGTTTCGCCGTTTGCGGAAGGAAGTCTGATGTAGAACAAGTAGCAGAAGCATACATGCTCAAGAGGGATCACCCGAAATTCAAAGGCAACTGAATTTCGGCAACCGGGGCATCGAAGTCGGAATGCCGCGAAACTCACCGAGTCAAAGCGTTTCGCCGTTTGCGGAAGAAGTGTGATGTAGAACAAGTAGCAGAAGCATACATGCTCAAGAGGGATCACCCGAAATTCAAAGGCAACTGAATTTCGGCAACCGGGGCATCGAAGTCGGAATGCCGCGAAACTCACCGAGTCAAAGCGTTTCGCCGTTTGCGGAAGAAGTTGATGTAGAACAAGTAGCAGAAGCATACATGCTCAAGAGGGATCACCCGAAATTCAAAGGCAACTGAATTTCGGCAACCGGGGCATCGAAGTCGGAATGCCGCGAAACTCACCGAGTCAAAGCGTTTCGCCGTTTGCGGAAGGAAGTCTGATGTAGAACAAGTAGCAGAAGCATACATGCTCAAGAGGGATCACCCGAAATTCAAAGGCAACTGAATTTCGGCAACCGGGGCATCGAAGTCGGAATGCCGCGAAACTCACCGAGTCAAAGCGTTTCGCCGTTTGCGGAAGAAGTCTGATGTAGAACAAGTAGCAGAAGCATACATGCTCAAGAGGGATCACCCGAAATTCAAAGGCAACTGAATTTCGGCAACCGGGGCATCGAAGTCGGAATGCCGCGAAACTCACCGAGTCAAAGCGTTTCGCCGTTTGCGGAAGAAGTCTGATGTAGAACAAGTAGCAGAAGCATACATGCTCAAGAGGGATCACCCGAAATTCAAAGGCAACTGAATTTCGGCAACCGGGGCATCGAAGTCGGAATGCCGCGAAACTCACCGAGTCAAAGCGTTTCGCCGTTTGCGGAAGAAGTCTGATGTAGAACAAGTAGCAGAAGCATACATGCTCAAGAGGGATCACCCGAAATTCAAAGGCAACTGAATTTCGGCAACCGGGGCATCGAAGTCGGAATGCCGCGAAACTCACCGAGTCAAAGCGTTTCGCCGTTTGCGGAAGAAGTCTGATGTAGAACAAGTAGCAGAAGCATACATGCTCAAGAGGGATCACCCGAAATTCAAAGGCAACTGAATTTCGGCAACCGGGGCATCGAAGTCGGAATGCCGCGAAACTCACCGAGTCAAAGCGTTTCGCCGTTTGCGGAAGAAGTCTGATGTAGAACAAGTAGCAGAAGCATACATGCTCAAGAGGGATCACCCGAAATTCAAAGGCAACTGAATTTCGGCAACCGGGGCATCGAAGTCGGAATGCCGCGAAACTCACCGAGTCAAAGCGTTTCGCCGTTTGCGGAAGAAGTCTGATGTAGAACAAGTAGCAGAAGCATACATGCTCAAGAGGGATCACCCGAAATTCAAAGGCAACTGAATTTCGGCAACCGGGGCATCGAAGTCGGAATGCCGCGAAACTCACCGAGTCAAAGCGTTTCGCCGTTTGCGGAAGAAGTCTGATGTAGAACAAGTAGCAGAAGCATACATGCTCAAGAGGGATCACCCGAAATTCAAAGGCAACTGAATTTCGGCAACCGGGGCATCGAAGTCGGAATGCCGCGAAACTCACCGAGTCAAAGCGTTTCGCCGTTTGCGGAAGAAGTCTGATGTAGAACAAGTAGCAGAAGCATACATGCTCAAGAGGGATCACCCGAAATTCAAAGGCAACTGAATTTCGGCAACCGGGGCATCGAAGTCGGAATGCCGCGAAACTCACCGAGTCAAAGCGTTTCGCCGTTTGCGGAAGAAGTCTGATGTAGAACAAGTAGCAGAAGCATACATGCTCAAGAGGGATCACCCGAAATTCAAAGGCAACTGAATTTCGGCAACCGGGGCATCGAAGTCGGAATGCCGCGAAACTCACCGAGTCAAAGCGTTTCGCCGTTTGCGGAAGAAGTCTGATGTAGAACAAGTAGCAGAAGCATACATGCTCAAGAGGGATCACCCGAAATTCAAAGGCAACTGAATTTCGGCAACCGGGCATCGAAGTCGGAATGCCGCGAAACTCACCGAGTCAAAGCGTTTCGCCGTTTGCGGAAGGAAGTCTGATGTAGAACAAGTAGCAGAAGCATACATGCTCAAGAGGGATCACCCGAAATTCAAAGGCAACTGAATTTCGGCAACCGGGGCATCGAAGTCGGAATGCCGCGAAACTCACCGAGTCAAAGCGTTTCGCCGTTTGCGGAAGGAAGTCTGATGTAGAACAAGTAGCAGAAGCATACATGCTCAAGAGGGATCACCCGAAATTCAAAGGCAACTGAATTTCGGCAACCGGGGCATCGAAGTCGGAATGCCGCGAAACTCACCGAGTCAAAGCGTTTCGCCGTTTGCGGAAAGAAGTCTGATGTAGAACAAGTAGCAGAAGCATACATGCTCAAGAGGGATCACCCGAAATTCAAAGGCAACTGAATTTCGGCAACCGGGGCATCGAAGTCGGAATGCCGCGAAACTCACCGAGTCAAAGCGTTTCGCCGTTTGCGGAAGGAAGTCTGATGTAGAACAAGTAGCAGAAGCATACATGCTCAAGAGGGATCACCCGAAATTCAAAGGCAACTGAATTTCGGCAACCGGGGCATCGAAGTCGGAATGCCGCGAAACTCACCGAGTCAAAGCGTTTCGCCGTTTGCGGAAGAAGTCTGATGTAGAACAAGTAGCAGAAGCATACATGCTCAAGAGGGATCACCCGAAATTCAAAGGCAACTGAATTTCGGCAACGGGGCATCGAAGTCGGAATGCCGCGAAACTCACCGAGTCAAAGCGTTTCGCCGTTTGCGGAAGAAGTCTGATGTAGAACAAGTAGCAGAAGCATACATGCTCAAGAGGGATCACCCGAAATTCAAAGGCAACTGAATTTCGGCAACCGGGGCATCGAAGTCGGAATGCCGCGAAACTCACCGAGTCAAAGCGTTTCGCCGTTTGCGGAAGAAGTCTGATGTAGAACAAGTAGCAGAAGCATACATGCTCAAGAGGGATCACCCGAAATTCAAAGGCAACTGAATTTCGGCAACCGGGGCATCGAAGTCGGAATGCCGCGAAACTCACCGAGTCAAAGCGTTTCGCCGTTTGCGGAAGGAAGTCTGATGTAGAACAAGTAGCAGAAGCATACATGCTCAAGAGGGATCACCCGAAATTCAAAGGCAACTGAATTTCGGCAACCGGGGCATCGAAGTCGGAATGCCGCGAAACTCACCGAGTCAAAGCGTTTCGCCGTTTGCGGAAGAAGTCTGATGTAGAACAAGTAGCAGAAGCATACATGCTCAAGAGGGATCACCCGAAATTCAAAGGCAACTGAATTTCGGCAACCGGGGCATCGAAGTCGGAATGCCGCGAAACTCACCGAGTCAAAGCGTTTCGCCGTTTGCGGAAGGAAGTCTGATGTAGAACAAGTAGCAGAAGCATACATGCTCAAGAGGGATCACCCGAAATTCAAAGGCAACTGAATTTCGGCAACGGGGCATCGAAGTCGGAATGCCGCGAAACTCACCGAGTCAAAGCGTTTCGCCGTTTGCGGAAGAAGTCTGATGTAGAACAAGTAGCAGAAGCATACATGCTCAAGAGGGATCACCCGAAATTCAAAGGCAACTGAATTTCGGCAACCGGGGCATCGAAGTCGGAATGCCGCGAAACTCACCGAGTCAAAGCGTTTCGCCGTTTGCGGAAGGAAGTCTGATGTAGAACAAGTAGCAGAAGCATACATGCTCAAGAGGGATCACCCGAAATTCAAAGGCAACTGAATTTCGGCAACCGGGGCATCGAAGTCGGAATGCCGCGAAACTCACCGAGTCAAAGCGTTTCGCCGTTTGCGGAAGGAAGTCTGATGTAGAACAAGTAGCAGAAGCATACATGCTCAAGAGGGATCACCCGAAATTCAAAGGCAACTGAATTTCGGCAACCGGGGCATCGAAGTCGGAATGCCGCGAAACTCACCGAGTCAAAGCGTTTCGCCGTTTGCGGAAGAAGTCTGATGTAGAACAAGTAGCAGAAGCATACATGCTCAAGAGGGATCACCCGAAATTCAAAGGCAACTGAATTTCGGCAACCGGGGCATCGAAGTCGGAATGCCGCGAAACTCACCGAGTCAAAGCGTTTCGCCGTTTGCGGAAGAAGTCTGATGTAGAACAAGTAGCAGAAGCATACATGCTCAAGAGGGATCACCCGAAATTCAAAGGCAACTGAATTTCGGCAACCGGGGCATCGAAGTCGGAATGCCGCGAAACTCACCGAGTCAAAGCGTTTCGCCGTTTGCGGAAGAAGTCTGATGTAGAACAAGTAGCAGAAGCATACATGCTCAAGAGGGATCACCCGAAATTCAAAGGCAACTGAATTTCGGCAACCGGGGCATCGAAGTCGGAATGCCGCGAAACTCACCGAGTCAAAGCGTTTCGCCGTTTGCGGAAGAAGTCTGATGTAGAACAAGTAGCAGAAGCATACATGCTCAAGAGGGATCACCCGAAATTCAAAGGCAACTGAATTTCGGCAACCGGGGCATCGAAGTCGGAATGCCGCGAAACTCACCGAGTCAAAGCGTTTCGCCGTTTGCGGAAGAAGTCTGATGTAGAACAAGTAGCAGAAGCATACATGCTCAAGAGGGATCACCCGAAATTCAAAGGCAACTGAATTTCGGCAACCGGGGCATCGAAGTCGGAATGCCGCGAAACTCACCGAGTCAAAGCGTTTCGCCGTTTGCGGAAGAAGTCTGATGTAGAACAAGTAGCAGAAGCATACATGCTCAAGAGGGATCACCCGAAATTCAAAGGCAACTGAATTTCGGCAACCGGGGCATCGAAGTCGGAATGCCGCGAAACTCACCGAGTCAAAGCGTTTCGCCGTTTGCGGAAGAAGTCTGATGTAGAACAAGTAGCAGAAGCATACATGCTCAAGAGGGATCACCCGAAATTCAAAGGCAACTGAATTTCGGCAACCGGGGCATCGAAGTCGGAATGCCGCGAAACTCACCGAGTCAAAGCGTTTCGCCGTTTGCGGAAGAAGTCTGATGTAGAACAAGTAGCAGAAGCATACATGCTCAAGAGGGATCACCCGAAATTCAAAGGCAACTGAATTTCGGCAACCGGGGCATCGAAGTCGGAATGCCGCGAAACTCACCGAGTCAAAGCGTTTCGCCGTTTGCGGAAGAAGTCTGATGTAGAACAAGTAGCAGAAGCATACATGCTCAAGAGGGATCACCCGAAATTCAAAGGCAACTGAATTTCGGCAACCGGGGCATCGAAGTCGGAATGCCGCGAAACTCACCGAGTCAAAGCGTTTCGCCGTTTGCGGAAGGAAGTCTGATGTAGAACAAGTAGCAGAAGCATACATGCTCAAGAGGGATCACCCGAAATTCAAAGGCAACTGAATTTCGGCAACCGGGGCATCGAAGTCGGAATGCCGCGAAACTCACCGAGTCAAAGCGTTTCGCCGTTTGCGGAAGGAAGTCTGATGTAGAACAAGTAGCAGAAGCATACATGCTCAAGAGGGATCACCCGAAATTCAAAGGCAACTGAATTTCGGCAACCGGGGCATCGAAGTCGGAATGCCGCGAAACTCACCGAGTCAAAGCGTTTCGCCGTTTGCGGAAGAAGTCTGATGTAGAACAAGTAGCAGAAGCATACATGCTCAAGAGGGATCACCCGAAATTCAAAGGCAACTGAATTTCGGCAACCGGGGCATCGAAGTCGGAATGCCGCGAAACTCACCGAGTCAAAGCGTTTCGCCGTTTGCGGAAGGAAGTCTGATGTAGAACAAGTAGCAGAAGCATACATGCTCAAGAGGGATCACCCGAAATTCAAAGGCAACTGAATTTCGGCAACCGGGGCATCGAAGTCGGAATGCCGCGAAACTCACCGAGTCAAAGCGTTTCGCCGTTTGCGGAAGAAGTCTGATGTAGAACAAGTAGCAGAAGCATACATGCTCAAGAGGGATCACCCGAAATTCAAAGGCAACTGAATTTCGGCAACCGGGGCATCGAAGTCGGAATGCCGCGAAACTCACCGAGTCAAAGCGTTTCGCCGTTTGCGGAAGAAGTCTGATGTAGAACAAGTAGCAGAAGCATACATGCTCAAGAGGGATCACCCGAAATTCAAAGGCAACTGAATTTCGGCAACCGGGGCATCGAAGTCGGAATGCCGCGAAACTCACCGAGTCAAAGCGTTTCGCCGTTTGCGGAAGAAGTCTGATGTAGAACAAGTAGCAGAAGCATACATGCTCAAGAGGGATCACCCGAAATTCAAAGGCAACTGAATTTCGGCAACCGGGGCATCGAAGTCGGAATGCCGCGAAACTCACCGAGTCAAAGCGTTTCGCCGTTTGCGGAAGAAGTCTGATGTAGAACAAGTAGCAGAAGCATACATGCTCAAGAGGGATCACCCGAAATTCAAAGGCAACTGAATTTCGGCAACCGGGGCATCGAAGTCGGAATGCCGCGAAACTCACCGAGTCAAAGCGTTTCGCCGTTTGCGGAAGAAGTCTGATGTAGAACAAGTAGCAGAAGCATACATGCTCAAGAGGGATCACCCGAAATTCAAAGGCAACTGAATTTCGGCAACCGGGGCATCGAAGTCGGAATGCCGCGAAACTCACCGAGTCAAAGCGTTTCGCCGTTTGCGGAAGGAAGTCTGATGTAGAACAAGTAGCAGAAGCATACATGCTCAAGAGGGATCACCCGAAATTCAAAGGCAACTGAATTTCGGCAACCGGGGCATCGAAGTCGGAATGCCGCGAAACTCACCGAGTCAAAGCGTTTCGCCGTTTGCGGAAGAAGTCTGATGTAGAACAAGTAGCAGAAGCATACATGCTCAAGAGGGATCACCCGAAATTCAAAGGCAACTGAATTTCGGCAACCGGGGCATCGAAGTCGGAATGCCGCGAAACTCACCGAGTCAAAGCGTTTCGCCGTTTGCGGAAGAAGTCTGATGTAGAACAAGTAGCAGAAGCATACATGCTCAAGAGGGATCACCCGAAATTCAAAGGCAACTGAATTTCGGCAACCGGGGCATCGAAGTCGGAATGCCGCGAAACTCACCGAGTCAAAGCGTTTCGCCGTTTGCGGAAGAAGTCTGATGTAGAACAAGTAGCAGAAGCATACATGCTCAAGAGGGATCACCCGAAATTCAAAGGCAACTGAATTTCGGCAACCGGGGCATCGAAGTCGGAATGCCGCGAAACTCACCGAGTCAAAGCGTTTCGCCGTTTGCGGAAGAAGTCTGATGTAGAACAAGTAGCAGAAGCATACATGCTCAAGAGGGATCACCCGAAATTCAAAGGCAACTGAATTTCGGCAACCGGGGCATCGAAGTCGGAATGCCGCGAAACTCACCGAGTCAAAGCGTTTCGCCGTTTGCGGAAGGAAGTCTGATGTAGAACAAGTAGCAGAAGCATACATGCTCAAGAGGGATCACCCGAAATTCAAAGGCAACTGAATTTCGGCAACCGGGGCATCGAAGTCGGAATGCCGCGAAACTCACCGAGTCAAAGCGTTTCGCCGTTTGCGGAAGGAAGTCTGATGTAGAACAAGTAGCAGAAGCATACATGCTCAAGAGGGATCACCCGAAATTCAAAGGCAACTGAATTTCGGCAACCGGGGCATCGAAGTCGGAATGCCGCGAAACTCACCGAGTCAAAGCGTTTCGCCGTTTGCGGAAGGAAGTCTGATGTAGAACAAGTAGCAGAAGCATACATGCTCAAGAGGGATCACCCGAAATTCAAAGGCAACTGAATTTCGGCAACCGGGGCATCGAAGTCGGAATGCCGCGAAACTCACCGAGTCAAAGCGTTTCGCCGTTTGCGGAAGAAGTCTGATGTAGAACAAGTAGCAGAAGCATACATGCTCAAGAGGGATCACCCGAAATTCAAAGGCAACTGAATTTCGGCAACCGGGGCATCGAAGTCGGAATGCCGCGAAACTCACCGAGTCAAAGCGTTTCGCCGTTTGCGGAAGGAAGTCTGATGTAGAACAAGTAGCAGAAGCATACATGCTCAAGAGGGATCACCCGAAATTCAAAGGCAACTGAATTTCGGCAACCGGGGCATCGAAGTCGGAATGCCGCGAAACTCACCGAGTCAAAGCGTTTCGCCGTTTGCGGAAGAAGTCTGATGTAGAACAAGTAGCAGAAGCATACATGCTCAAGAGGGATCACCCGAAATTCAAAGGCAACTGAATTTCGGCAACCGGGGCATCGAAGTCGGAATGCCGCGAAACTCACCGAGTCAAAGCGTTTCGCCGTTTGCGGAAGAAGTCTGATGTAGAACAAGTAGCAGAAGCATACATGCTCAAGAGGGATCACCCGAAATTCAAAGGCAACTGAATTTCGGCAACCGGGGCATCGAAGTCGGAATGCCGCGAAACTCACCGAGTCAAAGCGTTTCGCCGTTTGCGGAAGGAAGTCTGATGTAGAACAAGTAGCAGAAGCATACATGCTCAAGAGGGATCACCCGAAATTCAAAGGCAACTGAATTTCGGCAACCGGGGCATCGAAGTCGGAATGCCGCGAAACTCACCGAGTCAAAGCGTTTCGCCGTTTGCGGAAGGAAGTCTGATGTAGAACAAGTAGCAGAAGCATACATGCTCAAGAGGGATCACCCGAAATTCAAAGGCAACTGAATTTCGGCAACCGGGGCATCGAAGTCGGAATGCCGCGAAACTCACCGAGTCAAAGCGTTTCGCCCTTTGCGGAAGAAGTCTGATGTAGAACAAGTAGCAGAAGCATACATGCTCAAGAGGGATCACCCGAAATTCAAAGGCAACTGAATTTCGGCAAACGGGGCATCGAAGTCGGAATGCCGCGAAACTCACCGAGTCAAAGCGTTTCGCCGTTTGCGGAAGGAAGTCTGATGTAGAACAAGTAGCAGAAGCATACATGCTCAAGAGGGATCACCCGAAATTCAAAGGCAACTGAATTTCGGCAACCGGGGCATCGAAGTCGGAATGCCGCGAAACTCACCGAGTCAAAGCGTTTCGCCGTTTGCGGAAGAAGTCTGATGTAGAACAAGTAGCAGAAGCATACATGCTCAAGAGGGATCACCCGAAATTCAAAGGCAACTGAATTTCGGCAACCGGGGCATCGAAGTCGGAATGCCGCGAAACTCACCGAGTCAAAGCGTTTCGCCGTTTGCGGAAGAAGTCTGATGTAGAACAAGTAGCAGAAGCATACATGCTCAAGAGGGATCACCCGAAATTCAAAGGCAACTGAATTTCGGCAACCGGGGCATCGAAGTCGGAATGCCGCGAAACTCACCGAGTCAAAGCGTTTCGCCGTTTGCGGAAGAAGTCTGATGTAGAACAAGTAGCAGAAGCATACATGCTCAAGAGGGATCACCCGAAATTCAAAGGCAACTGAATTTCGGCAACCGGGGCATCGAAGTCGGAATGCCGCGAAACTCACCGAGTCAAAGCGTTTCGCCGTTTGCGGAAGAAGTCTGATGTAGAACAAGTAGCAGAAGCATACATGCTCAAGAGGGATCACCCGAAATTCAAAGGCAACTGAATTTCGGCAACCGGGGCATCGAAGTCGGAATGCCGCGAAACTCACCGAGTCAAAGCGTTTCGCCGTTTGCGGAAGAAGTCTGATGTAGAACAAGTAGCAGAAGCATACATGCTCAAGAGGGATCACCCGAAATTCAAAGGCAACTGAATTTCGGCAACCGGGGCATCGAAGTCGGAATGCCGCGAAACTCACCGAGTCAAAGCGTTTCGCCGTTTGCGGAAGAAGTCTGATGTAGAACAAGTAGCAGAAGCATACATGCTCAAGAGGGATCACCCGAAATTCAAAGGCAACTGAATTTCGGCAACCGGGGCATCGAAGTCGGAATGCCGCGAAACTCACCGAGTCAAAGCGTTTCGCCGTTTGCGGAAGAAGTCTGATGTAGAACAAGTAGCAGAAGCATACATGCTCAAGAGGGATCACCCGAAATTCAAAGGCAACTGAATTTCGGCAACCGGGGCATCGAAGTCGGAATGCCGCGAAACTCACCGAGTCAAAGCGTTTCGCCGTTTGCGGAAGGAAGTCTGATGTAGAACAAGTAGCAGAAGCATACATGCTCAAGAGGGATCACCCGAAATTCAAAGGCAACTGAATTTCGGCAACCGGGGCATCGAAGTCGGAATGCCGCGAAACTCACCGAGTCAAAGCGTTTCGCCGTTTGCGGAAGAAGTCTGATGTAGAACAAGTAGCAGAAGCATACATGCTCAAGAGGGATCACCCGAAATTCAAAGGCAACTGAATTTCGGCAACCGGGGCATCGAAGTCGGAATGCCGCGAAACTCACCGAGTCAAAGCGTTTCGCCGTTTGCGGAAGAAGTCTGATGTAGAACAAGTAGCAGAAGCATACATGCTCAAGAGGGATCACCCGAAATTCAAAGGCAACTGAATTTCGGCAACCGGGGCATCGAAGTCGGAATGCCGCGAAACTCACCGAGTCAAAGCGTTTCGCCGTTTGCGGAAGAAGTCTGATGTAGAACAAGTAGCAGAAGCATACATGCTCAAGAGGGATCACCCGAAATTCAAAGGCAACTGAATTTCGGCAACCGGGGCATCGAAGTCGGAATGCCGCGAAACTCACCGAGTCAAAGCGTTTCGCCGTTTGCGGAAGGAAGTCTGATGTAGAACAAGTAGCAGAAGCATACATGCTCAAGAGGGATCACCCGAAATTCAAAGGCAACTGAATTTCGGCAACCGGGGCATCGAAGTCGGAATGCCGCGAAACTCACCGAGTCAAAGCGTTTCGCCGTTTGCGGAAGAAGTCTGATGTAGAACAAGTAGCAGAAGCATACATGCTCAAGAGGGATCACCCGAAATTCAAAGGCAACTGAATTTCGGCAACCGGGGCATCGAAGTCGGAATGCCGCGAAACTCACCGAGTCAAAGCGTTTCGCCGTTTGCGGAAGGAAGTCTGATGTAGAACAAGTAGCAGAAGCATACATGCTCAAGAGGGATCACCCGAAATTCAAAGGCAACTGAATTTCGGCAACCGGGGCATCGAAGTCGGAATGCCGCGAAACTCACCGAGTCAAAGCGTTTCGCCGTTTGCGGAAGGAAGTCTGATGTAGAACAAGTAGCAGAAGCATACATGCTCAAGAGGGATCACCCGAAATTCAAAGGCAACTGAATTTCGGCAACCGGGGCATCGAAGTCGGAATGCCGCGAAACTCACCGAGTCAAAGCGTTTCGCCGTTTGCGGAAGAAGTCTGATGTAGAACAAGTAGCAGAAGCATACATGCTCAAGAGGGATCACCCGAAATTCAAAGGCAACTGAATTTCGGCAACCGGGGCATCGAAGTCGGAATGCCGCGAAACTCACCGAGTCAAAGCGTTTCGCCGTTTGCGGAAGAAGTCTGATGTAGAACAAGTAGCAGAAGCATACATGCTCAAGAGGGATCACCCGAAATTCAAAGGCAACTGAATTTCGGCAACCGGGGCATCGAAGTCGGAATGCCGCGAAACTCACCGAGTCAAAGCGTTTCGCCGTTTGCGGAAGAAGTCTGATGTAGAACAAGTAGCAGAAGCATACATGCTCAAGAGGGATCACCCGAAATTCAAAGGCAACTGAATTTCGGCAACCGGGGCATCGAAGTCGGAATGCCGCGAAACTCACCGAGTCAAAGCGTTTCGCCGTTTGCGGAAGGAAGTCTGATGTAGAACAAGTAGCAGAAGCATACATGCTCAAGAGGGATCACCCGAAATTCAAAGGCAACTGAATTTCGGCAACCGGGGCATCGAAGTCGGAATGCCGCGAAACTCACCGAGTCAAAGCGTTTCGCCGTTTGCGGAAGAAGTCTGATGTAGAACAAGTAGCAGAAGCATACATGCTCAAGAGGGATCACCCGAAATTCAAAGGCAACTGAATTTCGGCAACCGGGGCATCGAAGTCGGAATGCCGCGAAACTCACCGAGTCAAAGCGTTTCGCCGTTTGCGGAAGAAGTCTGATGTAGAACAAGTAGCAGAAGCATACATGCTCAAGAGGGATCACCCGAAATTCAAAGGCAACTGAATTTCGGCAACCGGGGCATCGAAGTCGGAATGCCGCGAAACTCACCGAGTCAAAGCGTTTCGCCGTTTGCGGAAGGAAGTCTGATGTAGAACAAGTAGCAGAAGCATACATGCTCAAGAGGGATCACCCGAAATTCAAAGGCAACTGAATTTCGGCAACCGGGGCATCGAAGTCGGAATGCCGCGAAACTCACCGAGTCAAAGCGTTTCGCCGTTTGCGGAAGAAGTCTGATGTAGAACAAGTAGCAGAAGCATACATGCTCAAGAGGGATCACCCGAAATTCAAAGGCAACTGAATTTCGGCAACCGGGGCATCGAAGTCGGAATGCCGCGAAACTCACCGAGTCAAAGCGTTTCGCCGTTTGCGGAAGAAGTCTGATGTAGAACAAGTAGCAGAAGCATACATGCTCAAGAGGGATCACCCGAAATTCAAAGGCAACTGAATTTCGGCAACCGGGGCATCGAAGTCGGAATGCCGCGAAACTCACCGAGTCAAAGCGTTTCGCCGTTTGCGGAAGAAGTCTGATGTAGAACAAGTAGCAGAAGCATACATGCTCAAGAGGGATCACCCGAAATTCAAAGGCAACTGAATTTCGGCAACCGGGGCATCGAAGTCGGAATGCCGCGAAACTCACCGAGTCAAAGCGTTTCGCCGTTTGCGGAAGAAGTCTGATGTAGAACAAGTAGCAGAAGCATACATGCTCAAGAGGGATCACCCGAAATTCAAAGGCAACTGAATTTCGGCAACCGGGGCATCGAAGTCGGAATGCCGCGAAACTCACCGAGTCAAAGCGTTTCGCCGTTTGCGGAAGAAGTCTGATGTAGAACAAGTAGCAGAAGCATACATGCTCAAGAGGGATCACCCGAAATTCAAAGGCAACTGAATTTCGGCAACCGGGGCATCGAAGTCGGAATGCCGCGAAACTCACCGAGTCAAAGCGTTTCGCCGTTTGCGGAAGAAGTCTGATGTAGAACAAGTAGCAGAAGCATACATGCTCAAGAGGGATCACCCGAAATTCAAAGGCAACTGAATTTCGGCAACCGGGGCATCGAAGTCGGAATGCCGCGAAACTCACCGAGTCAAAGCGTTTCGCCGTTTGCGGAAGAAGTCTGATGTAGAACAAGTAGCAGAAGCATACATGCTCAAGAGGGATCACCCGAAATTCAAAGGCAACTGAATTTCGGCAACCGGGGCATCGAAGTCGGAATGCCGCGAAACTCACCGAGTCAAAGCGTTTCGCCGTTTGCGGAAGAAGTCTGATGTAGAACAAGTAGCAGAAGCATACATGCTCAAGAGGGATCACCCGAAATTCAAAGGCAACTGAATTTCGGCAACCGGGGCATCGAAGTCGGAATGCCGCGAAACTCACCGAGTCAAAGCGTTTCGCCGTTTGCGGAAGAAGTCTGATGTAGAACAAGTAGCAGAAGCATACATGCTCAAGAGGGATCACCCGAAATTCAAAGGCAACTGAATTTCGGCAACCGGGGCATCGAAGTCGGAATGCCGCGAAACTCACCGAGTCAAAGCGTTTCGCCGTTTGCGGAAGAAGTCTGATGTAGAACAAGTAGCAGAAGCATACATGCTCAAGAGGGATCACCCGAAATTCAAAGGCAACTGAATTTCGGCAACCGGGGCATCGAAGTCGGAATGCCGCGAAACTCACCGAGTCAAAGCGTTTCGCCGTTTGCGGAAGAAGTCTGATGTAGAACAAGTAGCAGAAGCATACATGCTCAAGAGGGATCACCCGAAATTCAAAGGCAACTGAATTTCGGCAACCGGGGCATCGAAGTCGGAATGCCGCGAAACTCACCGAGTCAAAGCGTTTCGCCGTTTGCGGAAGAAGTCTGATGTAGAACAAGTAGCAGAAGCATACATGCTCAAGAGGGATCACCCGAAATTCAAAGGCAACTGAATTTCGGCAACCGGGGCATCGAAGTCGGAATGCCGCGAAACTCACCGAGTCAAAGCGTTTCGCCGTTTGCGGAAGAAGTCTGATGTAGAACAAGTAGCAGAAGCATACATGCTCAAGAGGGATCACCCGAAATTCAAAGGCAACTGAATTTCGGCAACCGGGGCATCGAAGTCGGAATGCCGCGAAACTCACCGAGTCAAAGCGTTTCGCCGTTTGCGGAAGAAGTCTGATGTAGAACAAGTAGCAGAAGCATACATGCTCAAGAGGGATCACCCGAAATTCAAAGGCAACTGAATTTCGGCAACCGGGGCATCGAAGTCGGAATGCCGCGAAACTCACCGAGTCAAAGCGTTTCGCCGTTTGCGGAAGAAGTCTGATGTAGAACAAGTAGCAGAAGCATACATGCTCAAGAGGGATCACCCGAAATTCAAAGGCAACTGAATTTCGGCAACCGGGGCATCGAAGTCGGAATGCCGCGAAACTCACCGAGTCAAAGCGTTTCGCCGTTTGCGGAAGAAGTCTGATGTAGAACAAGTAGCAGAAGCATACATGCTCAAGAGGGATCACCCGAAATTCAAAGGCAACTGAATTTCGGCAACCGGGGCATCGAAGTCGGAATGCCGCGAAACTCACCGAGTCAAAGCGTTTCGCCGTTTGCGGAAGGAAGTCTGATGTAGAACAAGTAGCAGAAGCATACATGCTCAAGAGGGATCACCCGAAATTCAAAGGCAACTGAATTTCGGCAACCGGGGCATCGAAGTCGGAATGCCGCGAAACTCACCGAGTCAAAGCGTTTCGCCGTTTGCGGAAGAAGTCTGATGTAGAACAAGTAGCAGAAGCATACATGCTCAAGAGGGATCACCCGAAATTCAAAGGCAACTGAATTTCGGCAACCGGGGCATCGAAGTCGGAATGCCGCGAAACTCACCGAGTCAAAGCGTTTCGCCGTTTGCGGAAGAAGTCTGATGTAGAACAAGTAGCAGAAGCATACATGCTCAAGAGGGATCACCCGAAATTCAAAGGCAACTGAATTTCGGCAACCGGGGCATCGAAGTCGGAATGCCGCGAAACTCACCGAGTCAAAGCGTTTCGCCGTTTGCGGAAGAAGTCTGATGTAGAACAAGTAGCAGAAGCATACATGCTCAAGAGGGATCACCCGAAATTCAAAGGCAACTGAATTTCGGCAACCGGGGCATCGAAGTCGGAATGCCGCGAAACTCACCGAGTCAAAGCGTTTCGCCGTTTGCGGAAGAAGTCTGATGTAGAACAAGTAGCAGAAGCATACATGCTCAAGAGGGATCACCCGAAATTCAAAGGCAACTGAATTTCGGCAACCGGGGCATCGAAGTCGGAATGCCGCGAAACTCACCGAGTCAAAGCGTTTCGCCGTTTGCGGAAGAAGTCTGATGTAGAACAAGTAGCAGAAGCATACATGCTCAAGAGGGATCACCCGAAATTCAAAGGCAACTGAATTTCGGCAACCGGGGCATCGAAGTCGGAATGCCGCGAAACTCACCGAGTCAAAGCGTTTCGCCGTTTGCGGAAGAAGTCTGATGTAGAACAAGTAGCAGAAGCATACATGCTCAAGAGGGATCACCCGAAATTCAAAGGCAACTGAATTTCGGCAACCGGGGCATCGAAGTCGGAATGCCGCGAAACTCACCGAGTCAAAGCGTTTCGCCGTTTGCGGAAGAAGTCTGATGTAGAACAAGTAGCAGAAGCATACATGCTCAAGAGGGATCACCCGAAATTCAAAGGCAACTGAATTTCGGCAACCGGGGCATCGAAGTCGGAATGCCGCGAAACTCACCGAGTCAAAGCGTTTCGCCGTTTGCGGAAGAAGTCTGATGTAGAACAAGTAGCAGAAGCATACATGCTCAAGAGGGATCACCCGAAATTCAAAGGCAACTGAATTTCGGCAACCGGGGCATCGAAGTCGGAATGCCGCGAAACTCACCGAGTCAAAGCGTTTCGCCGTTTGCGGAAGAAGTCTGATGTAGAACAAGTAGCAGAAGCATACATGCTCAAGAGGGATCACCCGAAATTCAAAGGCAACTGAATTTCGGCAACCGGGGCATCGAAGTCGGAATGCCGCGAAACTCACCGAGTCAAAGCGTTTCGCCGTTTGCGGAAGAAGTCTGATGTAGAACAAGTAGCAGAAGCATACATGCTCAAGAGGGATCACCCGAAATTCAAAGGCAACTGAATTTCGGCAACCGGGGCATCGAAGTCGGAATGCCGCGAAACTCACCGAGTCAAAGCGTTTCGCCGTTTGCGGAAGAAGTCTGATGTAGAACAAGTAGCAGAAGCATACATGCTCAAGAGGGATCACCCGAAATTCAAAGGCAACTGAATTTCGGCAACCGGGGCATCGAAGTCGGAATGCCGCGAAACTCACCGAGTCAAAGCGTTTCGCCGTTTGCGGAAGAAGTCTGATGTAGAACAAGTAGCAGAAGCATACATGCTCAAGAGGGATCACCCGAAATTCAAAGGCAACTGAATTTCGGCAACCGGGGCATCGAAGTCGGAATGCCGCGAAACTCACCGAGTCAAAGCGTTTCGCCGTTTGCGGAAGAAGTCTGATGTAGAACAAGTAGCAGAAGCATACATGCTCAAGAGGGATCACCCGAAATTCAAAGGCAACTGAATTTCGGCAACCGGGGCATCGAAGTCGGAATGCCGCGAAACTCACCGAGTCAAAGCGTTTCGCCGTTTGCGGAAGAAGTCTGATGTAGAACAAGTAGCAGAAGCATACATGCTCAAGAGGGATCACCCGAAATTCAAAGGCAACTGAATTTCGGCAACCGGGGCATCGAAGTCGGAATGCCGCGAAACTCACCGAGTCAAAGCGTTTCGCCGTTTGCGGAAGAAGTCTGATGTAGAACAAGTAGCAGAAGCATACATGCTCAAGAGGGATCACCCGAAATTCAAAGGCAACTGAATTTCGGCAACCGGGGCATCGAAGTCGGAATGCCGCGAAACTCACCGAGTCAAAGCGTTTCGCCGTTTGCGGAAGAAGTCTGATGTAGAACAAGTAGCAGAAGCATACATGCTCAAGAGGGATCACCCGAAATTCAAAGGCAACTGAATTTCGGCAACCGGGGCATCGAAGTCGGAATGCCGCGAAACTCACCGAGTCAAAGCGTTTCGCCGTTTGCGGAAGAAGTCTGATGTAGAACAAGTAGCAGAAGCATACATGCTCAAGAGGGATCACCCGAAATTCAAAGGCAACTGAATTTCGGCAACCGGGGCATCGAAGTCGGAATGCCGCGAAACTCACCGAGTCAAAGCGTTTCGCCGTTTGCGGAAGAAGTCTGATGTAGAACAAGTAGCAGAAGCATACATGCTCAAGAGGGATCACCCGAAATTCAAAGGCAACTGAATTTCGGCAACCGGGGCATCGAAGTCGGAATGCCGCGAAACTCACCGAGTCAAAGCGTTTCGCCGTTTGCGGAAGAAGTCTGATGTAGAACAAGTAGCAGAAGCATACATGCTCAAGAGGGATCACCCGAAATTCAAAGGCAACTGAATTTCGGCAACCGGGGCATCGAAGTCGGAATGCCGCGAAACTCACCGAGTCAAAGCGTTTCGCCGTTTGCGGAAGGAAGTCTGATGTAGAACAAGTAGCAGAAGCATACATGCTCAAGAGGGATCACCCGAAATTCAAAGGCAACTGAATTTCGGCAACCGGGGCATCGAAGTCGGAATGCCGCGAAACTCACCGAGTCAAAGCGTTTCGCCGTTTGCGGAAGAAGTCTGATGTAGAACAAGTAGCAGAAGCATACATGCTCAAGAGGGATCACCCGAAATTCAAAGGCAACTGAATTTCGGCAACCGGGGCATCGAAGTCGGAATGCCGCGAAACTCACCGAGTCAAAGCGTTTCGCCGTTTGCGGAAGGAAGTCTGATGTAGAACAAGTAGCAGAAGCATACATGCTCAAGAGGGATCACCCGAAATTCAAAGGCAACTGAATTTCGGCAACCGGGGCATCGAAGTCGGAATGCCGCGAAACTCACCGAGTCAAAGCGTTTCGCCGTTTGCGGAAGAAGTCTGATGTAGAACAAGTAGCAGAAGCATACATGCTCAAGAGGGATCACCCGAAATTCAAAGGCAACTGAATTTCGGCAACCGGGGCATCGAAGTCGGAATGCCGCGAAACTCACCGAGTCAAAGCGTTTCGCCGTTTGCGGAAGAAGTCTGATGTAGAACAAGTAGCAGAAGCATACATGCTCAAGAGGGATCACCCGAAATTCAAAGGCAACTGAATTTCGGCAACCGGGGCATCGAAGTCGGAATGCCGCGAAACTCACCGAGTCAAAGCGTTTCGCCGTTTGCGGAAGAAGTCTGATGTAGAACAAGTAGCAGAAGCATACATGCTCAAGAGGGATCACCCGAAATTCAAAGGCAACTGAATTTCGGCAACCGGGGCATCGAAGTCGGAATGCCGCGAAACTCACCGAGTCAAAGCGTTTCGCCGTTTGCGGAAGGAAGTCTGATGTAGAACAAGTAGCAGAAGCATACATGCTCAAGAGGGATCACCCGAAATTCAAAGGCAACTGAATTTCGGCAACCGGGGCATCGAAGTCGGAATGCCGCGAAACTCACCGAGTCAAAGCGTTTCGCCGTTTGCGGAAGAAGTCTGATGTAGAACAAGTAGCAGAAGCATACATGCTCAAGAGGGATCACCCGAAATTCAAAGGCAACTGAATTTCGGCAACCGGGGCATCGAAGTCGGAATGCCGCGAAACTCACCGAGTCAAAGCGTTTCGCCGTTTGCGGAAGAAGTCTGATGTAGAACAAGTAGCAGAAGCATACATGCTCAAGAGGGATCACCCGAAATTCAAAGGCAACTGAATTTCGGCAACCGGGGCATCGAAGTCGGAATGCCGCGAAACTCACCGAGTCAAAGCGTTTCGCCGTTTGCGGAAGAAGTCTGATGTAGAACAAGTAGCAGAAGCATACATGCTCAAGAGGGATCACCCGAAATTCAAAGGCAACTGAATTTCGGCAACCGGGGCATCGAAGTCGGAATGCCGCGAAACTCACCGAGTCAAAGCGTTTCGCCGTTTGCGGAAGAAGTCTGATGTAGAACAAGTAGCAGAAGCATACATGCTCAAGAGGGATCACCCGAAATTCAAAGGCAACTGAATTTCGGCAACCGGGGCATCGAAGTCGGAATGCCGCGAAACTCACCGAGTCAAAGCGTTTCGCCGTTTGCGGAAGGAAGTCTGATGTAGAACAAGTAGCAGAAGCATACATGCTCAAGAGGGATCACCCGAAATTCAAAGGCAACTGAATTTCGGCAACCGGGCATCGAAGTCGGAATGCCGCGAAACTCACCGAGTCAAAGCGTTTCGCCGTTTGCGGAAGAAGTCTGATGTAGAACAAGTAGCAGAAGCATACATGCTCAAGAGGGATCACCCGAAATTCAAAGGCAACTGAATTTCGGCAACCGGGGCATCGAAGTCGGAATGCCGCGAAACTCACCGAGTCAAAGCGTTTCGCCGTTTGCGGAAGAAGTCTGATGTAGAACAAGTAGCAGAAGCATACATGCTCAAGAGGGATCACCCGAAATTCAAAGGCAACTGAATTTCGGCAACCGGGGCATCGAAGTCGGAATGCCGCGAAACTCACCGAGTCAAAGCGTTTCGCCGTTTGCGGAAGAAGTCTGATGTAGAACAAGTAGCAGAAGCATACATGCTCAAGAGGGATCACCCGAAATTCAAAGGCAACTGAATTTCGGCAACCGGGGCATCGAAGTCGGAATGCCGCGAAACTCACCGAGTCAAAGCGTTTCGCCGTTTGCGGAAGAAGTCTGATGTAGAACAAGTAGCAGAAGCATACATGCTCAAGAGGGATCACCCGAAATTCAAAGGCAACTGAATTTCGGCAACCGGGGCATCGAAGTCGGAATGCCGCGAAACTCACCGAGTCAAAGCGTTTCGCCGTTTGCGGAAGAAGTCTGATGTAGAACAAGTAGCAGAAGCATACATGCTCAAGAGGGATCACCCGAAATTCAAAGGCAACTGAATTTCGGCAACCGGGGCATCGAAGTCGGAATGCCGCGAAACTCACCGAGTCAAAGCGTTTCGCCGTTTGCGGAAGAAGTCTGATGTAGAACAAGTAGCAGAAGCATACATGCTCAAGAGGGATCACCCGAAATTCAAAGGCAACTGAATTTCGGCAACCGGGGCATCGAAGTCGGAATGCCGCGAAACTCACCGAGTCAAAGCGTTTCGCCGTTTGCGGAAGAAGTCTGATGTAGAACAAGTAGCAGAAGCATACATGCTCAAGAGGGATCACCCGAAATTCAAAGGCAACTGAATTTCGGCAACCGGGGCATCGAAGTCGGAATGCCGCGAAACTCACCGAGTCAAAGCGTTTCGCCGTTTGCGGAAGAAAGTCTGATGTAGAACAAGTAGCAGAAGCATACATGCTCAAGAGGGATCACCCGAAATTCAAAGGCAACTGAATTTCGGCAACCGGGGCATCGAAGTCGGAATGCCGCGAAACTCACCGAGTCAAAGCGTTTCGCCGTTTGCGGAAGAAGTCTGATGTAGAACAAGTAGCAGAAGCATACATGCTCAAGAGGGATCACCCGAAATTCAAAGGCAACTGAATTTCGGCAACCGGGGCATCGAAGTCGGAATGCCGCGAAACTCACCGAGTCAAAGCGTTTCGCCGTTTGCGGAAGAAGTCTGATGTAGAACAAGTAGCAGAAGCATACATGCTCAAGAGGGATCACCCGAAATTCAAAGGCAACTGAATTTCGGCAACCGGGGCATCGAAGTCGGAATGCCGCGAAACTCACCGAGTCAAAGCGTTTCGCCGTTTGCGGAAGAAGTCTGATGTAGAACAAGTAGCAGAAGCATACATGCTCAAGAGGGATCACCCGAAATTCAAAGGCAACTGAATTTCGGCAACCGGGGCATCGAAGTCGGAATGCCGCGAAACTCACCGAGTCAAAGCGTTTCGCCGTTTGCGGAAGAAGTCTGATGTAGAACAAGTAGCAGAAGCATACATGCTCAAGAGGGATCACCCGAAATTCAAAGGCAACTGAATTTCGGCAACCGGGGCATCGAAGTCGGAATGCCGCGAAACTCACCGAGTCAAAGCGTTTCGCCGTTTGCGGAAGAAGTCTGATGTAGAACAAGTAGCAGAAGCATACATGCTCAAGAGGGATCACCCGAAATTCAAAGGCAACTGAATTTCGGCAACCGGGGCATCGAAGTCGGAATGCCGCGAAACTCACCGAGTCAAAGCGTTTCGCCGTTTGCGGAAGAAGTCTGATGTAGAACAAGTAGCAGAAGCATACATGCTCAAGAGGGATCACCCGAAATTCAAAGGCAACTGAATTTCGGCAACCGGGGCATCGAAGTCGGAATGCCGCGAAACTCACCGAGTCAAAGCGTTTCGCCGTTTGCGGAAGAAGTCTGATGTAGAACAAGTAGCAGAAGCATACATGCTCAAGAGGGATCACCCGAAATTCAAAGGCAACTGAATTTCGGCAACCGGGGCATCGAAGTCGGAATGCCGCGAAACTCACCGAGTCAAAGCGTTTCGCCGTTTGCGGAAGAAAGTCTGATGTAGAACAAGTAGCAGAAGCATACATGCTCAAGAGGGATCACCCGAAATTCAAAGGCAACTGAATTTCGGCAACCGGGGCATCGAAGTCGGAATGCCGCGAAACTCACCGAGTCAAAGCGTTTCGCCGTTTGCGGAAGAAGTCTGATGTAGAACAAGTAGCAGAAGCATACATGCTCAAGAGGGATCACCCGAAATTCAAAGGCAACTGAATTTCGGCAACCGGGGCATCGAAGTCGGAATGCCGCGAAACTCACCGAGTCAAAGCGTTTCGCCGTTTGCGGAAGAAGTTGATGTAGAACAAGTAGCAGAAGCATACATGCTCAAGAGGGATCACCCGAAATTCAAAGGCAACTGAATTTCGGCAACCGGGGCATCGAAGTCGGAATGCCGCGAAACTCACCGAGTCAAAGCGTTTCGCCGTTTGCGGAAGAAAGTATGATGTAGAACAAGTAGCAGAAGCATACATGCTCAAGAGGGATCACCCGAAATTCAAAGGCAACTGAATTTCGGCAACCGGGGCATCGAAGTCGGAATGCCGCGAAACTCACCGAGTCAAAGCGTTTCGCCGTTTGCGGAAGAAAGTTGATGTAGAACAAGTAGCAGAAGCATACATGCTCAAGAGGGATCACCCGAAATTCAAAGGCAACTGAATTTCGGCAACCGGGGCATCGAAGTCGGAATGCCGCGAAACTCACCGAGTCAAAGCGTTTCGCCGTTTGCGGAAGAAGTTGATGTAGAACAAGTAGCAGAAGCATACATGCTCAAGAGGGTTCACCCGAAATTCAAAGGCAACTGAATTTTGGCAAACGGGGCATCGAAGTCGGAATGCCGCGAAATTCACCGAGTCAAAGCGTTTCGCCGTTTGCGGAAGGAAGTGTGATGTAGAACAAGTAGCAGAAGCATACATGCTCAAGAGGCATCACCCGAAATTCAAAGACAACTGAATTTCGGCAACCGGGGCATCGAAGTCGGAATGCCGCGAAACTCACCGAGTCAAAGCGTTTCGCCGTTTGCGGAAGAAGTATGATGTAGAACAGGGACCAGAAGCATACATGCTCAAGAGGGATCGCCCGAAATTCAAAGGCAACCGAATTTCGGCAACCGGGGAATCGAAGTCGGAATGCCGCGAAACTCACCGAGTCAAAGCGTTTCGCCGTTTGCGGAAGAAAGTATGATGTAGAACAAGTAGCAGAAGCATACATGCTCAAGAGGGATCACCCGAAATTCAAAGGCAACTGAATTTCGGCAACCGGGGCATCGAAGTCGGAATGCCGCGAAACTCACCGAGTCAAAGCGTTTCGCCGTTTGCGGAAGAAAGTCTGATGTAGAACAAGTAGCAGAAGCATACATGCTCAAGAGGGATCACCCGAAATTCAAAGGCAACTGAATTTCGGCAACCGGGGCATCGAAGTCGGAATGCCGCGAAACTCACCGAGTCAAAGCGTTTCGCCGTTTGCGGAAGAAGTATGATGTAGAACAAGTAGCAGAAGCATACATGCTCAAGAGGGATCACCCGAAATTCAAAGGCAACTGAATTTCGGCAACCGGGGCATCGAAGTCGGAATGCCGCGAAACTCACCGAGTCAAAGCGTTTCGCCGTTTGCGGAAGAAGTGTGATGTAGAACAAGTAGCAGAAGCATACATGCTCAAGAGGGATCACCCGAAATTCAAAGGCAACTGAATTTCGGCAACCGGGGCATCGAAGTCGGAATGCCGCGAAACTCACCGAGTCAAAGCGTTTCGCCGTTTGCGGAAGAAAGTGTGATGTAGAACAAGTAGCAGAAGCATACATGCTCAAGAGGGATCACCCGAAATTCAAAGGCAACTGAATTTCGGCAACCGGGCATCGAAGTCGGAATGCCGCGAAACTCACCGAGTCAAAGCGTTTCGCCGTTTGCGGAAGAAAGTATGATGTAGAACAAGTAGCAGAAGCATACATGCTCAAGAGGGATCACCCGAAATTCAAAGGCAACTGAATTTCGGCAACCGGGGCATCGAAGTCGGAATGCCGCGAAACTCACCGAGTCAAAGCGTTTCGCCGTTTGCGGAAGAAAGTCTGATGTAGAACAAGTAGCAGAAGCATACATGCTCAAGAGGGATCACCCGAAATTCAAAGGCAACTGAATTTCGGCAACCGGGGCATCGAAGTCGGAATGCCGCGAAACTCACCGAGTCAAAGCGTTTCGCCGTTTGCGGAAGAAGTTGATGTAGAACAAGTAGCAGAAGCATACATGCTCAAGAGGGATCACCCGAAATTCAAAGGCAACTGAATTTCGGCAACCGGGGCATCGAAGTCGGAATGCCGCGAAACTCACCGAGTCAAAGCGTTTCGCCGTTTGCGGAAGAAAGTCTGATGTAGAACAAGTAGCAGAAGCATACATGCTCAAGAGGGATCACCCGAAATTCAAAGGCAACTGAATTTCGGCAACCGGGGCATCGAAGTCGGAATGCCGCGAAACTCACCGAGTCAAAGCGTTTCGCCGTTTGCGGAAGAAGTGTGATGTAGAACAAGTAGCAGAAGCATACATGCTCAAGAGGGATCACCCGAAATTCAAAGGCAACTGAATTTCGGCAACCGGGGCATCGAAGTCGGAATGCCGCGAAACTCACCGAGTCAAAGCGTTTCGCCGTTTGCGGAAGAAGTGTGATGTAGAACAAGTAGCAGAAGCATACATGCTCAAGAGGGATCACCCGAAATTCAAAGGCAACTGAATTTCGGCAACCGGGGCATCGAAGTCGGAATGCCGCGAAACTCACCGAGTCAAAGCGTTTCGCCGTTTGCGGAAGAAGTTGATGTAGAACAAGTAGCAGAAGCATACATGCTCAAGAGGGATCACCCGAAATTCAAAGGCAACTGAATTTCGGCAACCGGGCATCGAAGTCGGAATGCCGCGAAACTCACCGAGTCAAAGCGTTTCGCCGTTTGCGGAAGAAGTATGATGTAGAACAAGTAGCAGAAGCATACATGCTCAAGAGGGATCACCCGAAATTCAAAGGCAACTGAATTTCGGCAACCGGGGCATCGAAGTCGGAATGCCGCGAAACTCACCGAGTCAAAGCGTTTCGCCGTTTGCGGAAGAAGTTGATGTAGAACAAGTAGCAGAAGCATACATGCTCAAGAGGGATCACCCGAAATTCAAAGGCAACTGAATTTCGGCAACCGGGGCATCGAAGTCGGAATGCCGCGAAACTCACCGAGTCAAAGCGTTTCGCCGTTTGCGGAAGAAGTTGATGTAGAACAAGTAGCAGAAGCATACATGCTCAAGAGGGATCACCCGAAATTCAAAGGCAACTGAATTTCGGCAACCGGGGCATCGAAGTCGGAATGCCGCGAAACTCACCGAGTCAAAGCGTTTCGCCGTTTGCGGAAGAAGTCTGATGTAGAACAAGTAGCAGAAGCATACATGCTCAAGAGGGATCACCCGAAATTCAAAGGCAACTGAATTTCGGCAACCGGGGCATCGAAGTCGGAATGCCGCGAAACTCACCGAGTCAAAGCGTTTCGCCATTTGCGGAAGAAGTCTGATGTAGAACAAGTAGCAGAAGCATACATGCTCAAGAGGGATCACCCGAAATTCAAAGGCAACTGAATTTCGGCAACCGGGGCATCGAAGTCGGAATGCCGCGAAACTCACCGAGTCAAAGCGTTTCGCTGTTTGCGGAAGGAAGTGTGATGTAGAACAAGTAGCAGAAGCATACATGCTCAAGAGGGATCACCCGAAATTCAAAGGCAACTGAATTTCGGCAACCGGGCATCGAAGTCGGAATGCCGCGAAACTCACCGAGTCAAAGCGTTTCGCCGTTTGCGGAAGAAGTCTGATGTAGAACAAGTAGCAGAAGCATACATGCTCAAGAGGGATCACCCGAAATTCAAAGGCAACTGAATTTCGGCAACCGGGCATCGAAGTCGGAATGCCGCGAAACTCACCGAGTCAAAGCGTTTCGCCGTTTGCGGAAGAAGTGTGATGTAGAACAAGTAGCAGAAGCATACATGCTCAAGAGGGATCACCCGAAATTCAAAGGCAACTGAATTTCGGCAACCGGGGCATCGAAGTCGGAATGCCGCGAAACTCACCGAGTCAAAGCGTTTCGCCGTTTGCGGAAGAAGTCTGATGTAGAACAAGTAGCAGAAGCATACATGCTCAAGAGGGATCACCGAAATTCAAAGGCAACTGAATTTCGGCAACCGGGGCATCGAAGTCGGAATGCCGCGAAACTCACCGAGTCAAAGCGTTTCGCCGTTTGCGGAAAGGTCTGATGTAGAACAAGTAGCAGAAGCATACATGCTCAAGGGGATCACCCGAAATTCAAAGGCAACTGAATTTCGGCAACCGGGGCATCGAAGTCGGAATGCCGCGAAACTCACCGAGTCAAAGCGTTTCGCTCGGAAGAAAGTTTGATGTAGAACAAGTAGCAGAAGCATACATGCTCAAGAGGGATCACCCGAAATTCAAAGGCAACTGAATTTCGGCAACCGGGCATCGAAGTCGGAATGCCGCGAAACTCACCGAGTCAAAGCGTTTCGCCGTTTGCGGAAGAAGTCTGATGTAGAACAAGTAGCAGAAGCATACATGCTCAAGAGGGATCACCCGAAATTCAAAGGCAACTGAATTTCGGCAACCGGGGCATCGAAGTCGGAATGCCGCGGTTTCGCGGGGGGTCTGTGTAGAACAAGAGGTACATGCTCAAGAGGGGGGGGGGGGGGGGGGGGAGGGGGCGCGAAACTCACCGAGTCAAAGCGTTTCGCCGTTTGCGGAAGAAAGTCTGATGTAGAACAAGTAGCAGAGGCATACATGCTCAAGAGGGATCACCCGAAATTCAAAGGCAACTAAATTTTGGCAACCAGTGCATCGAAGTCGAAATACAGCGAAACTCACCGAGTCAAAGCGTTTCGCCGTTTGCGGAAGAAAGTCTGATGTAGAACAAGTAGCAGAAGCATACACGCTTAAGAGGGATCGCCCGAAATTCAAAGGCAACTGAATTTCGGCAACCGGGCATCGAAGTCGGAATGCCGCGAAACTCACCGAGTCAAAGCGTTTCGCCGTTTGCGGAAGAAAGTCTGATGTAGAACAAGTAGCAGAAGCATACACGCTCAAGAGGGATCGCCCGAAATTCAAAGGCAACTGAATTTCGGCAACCGGGGCATCGAAGTCGGAATGCCTCGAAACTCACCGAGTCAAAGCGTTTCGCCGTTTGCGGAAGAAAGTCTCCTGTAGATCAAGTAGCAGAAGCATACATCCTCAAGAGGGATCACCCGAAATTCAAAGGCAACTGAATTTCGGCAACCGGGCATCGAAGTCGGAATGCCGCGAAACTCACCGAGTCAAAGCGTTTCGCCGTTTGCGGAAGAAAGTCTGATGTAGAACAAGTAGCAGAAGCATACATGCTCAAGAGGGATCACCCGAAATTCAAAGGCAACTGAATTTCGGCAACCGGGGCATCGAAGTCGGAATGCCGCGAAACTCACCGAGTCAAAGCGTTTCGCCGTTTGCGGAAGAAAGTCTGATGTAGAACAAGTAGCAGAAGCATACATGCTCAAGAGGGATCACCCGAAATTCAAAGGCAACTGAATTTCGGCAACCGGGCATCGAAGTCGGAATGCCGCGAAACTCACCGAGTCAAAGCGTTTCGCCGTTTGCGGAAGAAAGTCTGATGTAGAACAAGTAGCAGAAGCATACATGCTCAAGAGGGATCACCCGAAATTCAAAGGCAACTGAATTTCGGCAACCGGGCATCGAAGTCGGAATGCCGCGAAACTCACCGAGTCAAAGCGTTTCGCCGTTTGCGGAAGAAAGTCTGATGTAGAACAAGTAGCAGAAGCATACATGCTCAAGAGGGATCACCCGAAATTCAAAGGCAACTGAATTTCGGCAACCGGGGCATCGAAGTCGGAATGCCGCGAAACTCACCGAGTCAAAGCGTTTCGCCGTTTGCGGAAGAAAGTCTGATGTAGAACAAGTAGCAGAAGCATACATGCTCAAGAGGGATCACCCGAAATTCAAAGGCAACTGAATTTCGGCAACCGGGGCATCGAAGTCGGAATGCCGCGAAACTCACCGAGTCAAAGCGTTTCGCCGTTTGCGGAAGAAAGTCTGATGTAGAACAAGTAGCAGAAGCATACATGCTCAAGAGGGATCACCCGAAATTCAAAGGCAACTGAATTTCGGCAACCGGGCATCGAAGTCGGAATGCCGCGAAACTCACCGAGTCAAAGCGTTTCGCCGTTTGCGGAAGAAAGTCTGATGTAGAACAAGTAGCAGAAGCATACATGCTCAAGAGGGATCACCCGAAATTCAAAGGCAACTGAATTTCGGCAACCGGGCATCGAAGTCGGAATGCCGCGAAACTCACCGAGTCAAAGCGTTTCGCCGTTTGCGGAAGAAAGTCTGATGTAGAACAAGTAGCAGAAGCATACATGCTCAAGAGGGATCACCCGAAATTCAAAGGCAACTGAATTTCGGCAACCGGGCATCGAAGTCGGAATGCCGCGAAACTCACCGAGTCAAAGCGTTTCGCCGTTTGCGGAAGAAGTCTGATGTAGAACAAGTAGCAGAAGCATACATGCTCAAGAGGGATCACCCGAAATTCAAAGGCAACTGAATTTCGGCAACCGGGGCATCGAAGTCGGAATGCCGCGAAACTCACCGAGTCAAAGCGTTTCGCCGTTTGCGGAAGAAGTCTGATGTAGAACAAGTAGCAGAAGCATACATGCTCAAGAGGGATCACCCGAAATTCAAAGGCAACTGAATTTCGGCAACCGGGCATCGAAGTCGGAATGCCGCGAAACTCACCGAGTCAAAGCGTTTCGCCGTTTGCGGAAGAAAGTCTGATGTAGAACAAGTAGCAGAAGCATACATGCTCAAGAGGGATCACCCGAAATTCAAAGGCAACTGAATTTCGGCAACCGGGCATCGAAGTCGGAATGCCGCGAAACTCACCGAGTCAAAGCGTTTCGCCGTTTGCGGAAGAAAGTCTGATGTAGAACAAGTAGCAGAAGCATACATGCTCAAGAGGGATCACCCGAAATTCAAAGGCAACTGAATTTCGGCAACCGGGCATCGAAGTCGGAATGCCGCGAAACTCACCGAGTCAAAGCGTTTCGCCGTTTGCGGAAGAAAGTCTGATGTAGAACAAGTAGCAGAAGCATACATGCTCAAGAGGGATCACCCGAAATTCAAAGGCAACTGAATTTCGGCAACCGGGCATCGAAGTCGGAATGCCGCGAAACTCACCGAGTCAAAGCGTTTCGCCGTTTGCGGAAGAAGTCTGATGTAGAACAAGTAGCAGAAGCATACATGCTCAAGAGGGATCACCCGAAATTCAAAGGCAACTGAATTTCGGCAACCGGGGCATCGAAGTCGGAATGCCGCGAAACTCACCGAGTCAAAGCGTTTCGCCGTTTGCGGAAGAAGTCTGATGTAGAACAAGTAGCAGAAGCATACATGCTCAAGAGGGATCACCCGAAATTCAAAGGCAACTGAATTTCGGCAACCGGGGCATCGAAGTCGGAATGCCGCGAAACTCACCGAGTCAAAGCGTTTCGCCGTTTGCGGAAGAAAGTCTGATGTAGAACAAGTAGCAGAAGCATACATGCTCAAGAGGGATCACCCGAAATTCAAAGGCAACTGAATTTCGGCAACCGGGGCATCGAAGTCGGAATGCCGCGAAACTCACCGAGTCAAAGCGTTTCGCCGTTTGCGGAAGAAAGTCTGATGTAGAACAAGTAGCAGAAGCATACATGCTCAAGAGGGATCACCCGAAATTCAAAGGCAACTGAATTTCGGCAACCGGGGCATCGAAGTCGGAATGCCGCGAAACTCACCGAGTCAAAGCGTTTCGCCGTTTGCGGAAGAAAGTCTGATGTAGAACAAGTAGCAGAAGCATACATGCTCAAGAGGGATCACCCGAAATTCAAAGGCAACTGAATTTCGGCAACCGGGCATCGAAGTCGGAATGCCGCGAAACTCACCGAGTCAAAGCGTTTCGCCGTTTGCGGAAGAAAGTCTGATGTAGAACAAGTAGCAGAAGCATACATGCTCAAGAGGGATCACCCGAAATTCAAAGGCAACTGAATTTCGGCAACCGGGGCATCGAAGTCGGAATGCCGCGAAACTCACCGAGTCAAAGCGTTTCGCCGTTTGCGGAAGAAGTCTGATGTAGAACAAGTAGCAGAAGCATACATGCTCAAGAGGGATCACCCGAAATTCAAAGGCAACTGAATTTCGGCAACCGGGGCATCGAAGTCGGAATGCCGCGAAACTCACCGAGTCAAAGCGTTTCGCCGTTTGCGGAAGAAAGTCTGATGTAGAACAAGTAGCAGAAGCATACATGCTCAAGAGGGATCACCCGAAATTCAAAGGCAACTGAATTTCGGCAACCGGGGCATCGAAGTCGGAATGCCGCGAAACTCACCGAGTCAAAGCGTTTCGCCGTTTGCGGAAGAAAGTCTGATGTAGAACAAGTAGCAGAAGCATACATGCTCAAGAGGGATCACCCGAAATTCAAAGGCAACTGAATTTCGGCAACCGGGGCATCGAAGTCGGAATGCCGCGAAACTCACCGAGTCAAAGCGTTTCGCCGTTTGCGGAAGAAAGTCTGATGTAGAACAAGTAGCAGAAGCATACATGCTCAAGAGGGATCACCCGAAATTCAAAGGCAACTGAATTTCGGCAACGGGGCATCGAAGTCGGAATGCCGCGAAACTCACCGAGTCAAAGCGTTTCGCCGTTTGCGGAAGAAAGTCTGATGTAGAACAAGTAGCAGAAGCATACATGCTCAAGAGGGATCACCCGAAATTCAAAGGCAACTGAATTTCGGCAACGGGGCATCGAAGTCGGAATGCCGCGAAACTCACCGAGTCAAAGCGTTTCGCCGTTTGCGGAAGAAAGTCTGATGTAGAACAAGTAGCAGAAGCATACATGCTCAAGAGGGATCACCCGAAATTCAAAGGCAACTGAATTTCGGCAACCGGGCATCGAAGTCGGAATGCCGCGAAACTCACCGAGTCAAAGCGTTTCGCCGTTTGCGGAAGAAAGTCTGATGTAGAACAAGTAGCAGAAGCATACATGCTCAAGAGGGATCACCCGAAATTCAAAGGCAACTGAATTTCGGCAACCGGGCATCGAAGTCGGAATGCCGCGAAACTCACCGAGTCAAAGCGTTTCGCCGTTTGCGGAAGAAAGTCTGATGTAGAACAAGTAGCAGAAGCATACATGCTCAAGAGGGATCACCCGAAATTCAAAGGCAACTGAATTTCGGCAACCGGGGCATCGAAGTCGGAATGCCGCGAAACTCACCGAGTCAAAGCGTTTCGCCGTTTGCGGAAGAAAGTCTGATGTAGAACAAGTAGCAGAAGCATACATGCTCAAGAGGGATCACCCGAAATTCAAAGGCAACTGAATTTCGGCAACCGGGGCATCGAAGTCGGAATGCCGCGAAACTCACCGAGTCAAAGCGTTTCGCCGTTTGCGGAAGAAGTCTGATGTAGAACAAGTAGCAGAAGCATACATGCTCAAGAGGGATCACCCGAAATTCAAAGGCAACTGAATTTCGGCAACCGGGCATCGAAGTCGGAATGCCGCGAAACTCACCGAGTCAAAGCGTTTCGCCGTTTGCGGAAGAAAGTCTGATGTAGAACAAGTAGCAGAAGCATACATGCTCAAGAGGGATCACCCGAAATTCAAAGGCAACTGAATTTCGGCAACCGGGGCATCGAAGTCGGAATGCCGCGAAACTCACCGAGTCAAAGCGTTTCGCCGTTTGCGGAAGAAAGTCTGATGTAGAACAAGTAGCAGAAGCATACATGCTCAAGAGGGATCACCCGAAATTCAAAGGCAACTGAATTTCGGCAACCGGGGCATCGAAGTCGGAATGCCGCGAAACTCACCGAGTCAAAGCGTTTCGCCGTTTGCGGAAGAAAGTCTGATGTAGAACAAGTAGCAGAAGCATACATGCTCAAGAGGGATCACCCGAAATTCAAAGGCAACTGAATTTCGGCAACCGGGGCATCGAAGTCGGAATGCCGCGAAACTCACCGAGTCAAAGCGTTTCGCCGTTTGCGGAAGAAAGTCTGATGTAGAACAAGTAGCAGAAGCATACATGCTCAAGAGGGATCACCCGAAATTCAAAGGCAACTGAATTTCGGCAACCGGGGCATCGAAGTCGGAATGCCGCGAAACTCACCGAGTCAAAGCGTTTCGCCGTTTGCGGAAGAAAGTCTGATGTAGAACAAGTAGCAGAAGCATACATGCTCAAGAGGGATCACCCGAAATTCAAAGGCAACTGAATTTCGGCAACCGGGGCATCGAAGTCGGAATGCCGCGAAACTCACCGAGTCAAAGCGTTTCGCCGTTTGCGGAAGAAAGTCTGATGTAGAACAAGTAGCAGAAGCATACATGCTCAAGAGGGATCACCCGAAATTCAAAGGCAACTGAATTTCGGCAACCGGGGCATCGAAGTCGGAATGCCGCGAAACTCACCGAGTCAAAGCGTTTCGCCGTTTGCGGAAGAAAGTCTGATGTAGAACAAGTAGCAGAAGCATACATGCTCAAGAGGGATCACCCGAAATTCAAAGGCAACTGAATTTCGGCAACCGGGGCATCGAAGTCGGAATGCCGCGAAACTCACCGAGTCAAAGCGTTTCGCCGTTTGCGGAAGAAAGTCTGATGTAGAACAAGTAGCAGAAGCATACATGCTCAAGAGGGATCACCCGAAATTCAAAGGCAACTGAATTTCGGCAACCGGGGCATCGAAGTCGGAATGCCGCGAAACTCACCGAGTCAAAGCGTTTCGCCGTTTGCGGAAGAAAGTCTGATGTAGAACAAGTAGCAGAAGCATACATGCTCAAGAGGGATCACCCGAAATTCAAAGGCAACTGAATTTCGGCAACCGGGGCATCGAAGTCGGAATGCCGCGAAACTCACCGAGTCAAAGCGTTTCGCCGTTTGCGGAAGAAAGTCTGATGTAGAACAAGTAGCAGAAGCATACATGCTCAAGAGGGATCACCCGAAATTCAAAGGCAACTGAATTTCGGCAACCGGGGCATCGAAGTCGGAATGCCGCGAAACTCACCGAGTCAAAGCGTTTCGCCGTTTGCGGAAGAAAGTCTGATGTAGAACAAGTAGCAGAAGCATACATGCTCAAGAGGGATCACCCGAAATTCAAAGGCAACTGAATTTCGGCAACCGGGGCATCGAAGTCGGAATGCCGCGAAACTCACCGAGTCAAAGCGTTTCGCCGTTTGCGGAAGAAAGTCTGATGTAGAACAAGTAGCAGAAGCATACATGCTCAAGAGGGATCACCCGAAATTCAAAGGCAACTGAATTTCGGCAACCGGGGCATCGAAGTCGGAATGCCGCGAAACTCACCGAGTCAAAGCGTTTCGCCGTTTGCGGAAGAAAGTCTGATGTAGAACAAGTAGCAGAAGCATACATGCTCAAGAGGGATCACCCGAAATTCAAAGGCAACTGAATTTCGGCAACCGGGCATCGAAGTCGGAATGCCGCGAAACTCACCGAGTCAAAGCGTTTCGCCGTTTGCGGAAGAAAGTCTGATGTAGAACAAGTAGCAGAAGCATACATGCTCAAGAGGGATCACCCGAAATTCAAAGGCAACTGAATTTCGGCAACCGGGGCATCGAAGTCGGAATGCCGCGAAACTCACCGAGTCAAAGCGTTTCGCCGTTTGCGGAAGAAGTCTGATGTAGAACAAGTAGCAGAAGCATACATGCTCAAGAGGGATCACCCGAAATTCAAAGGCAACTGAATTTCGGCAACCGGGGCATCGAAGTCGGAATGCCGCGAAACTCACCGAGTCAAAGCGTTTCGCCGTTTGCGGAAGAAAGTCTGATGTAGAACAAGTAGCAGAAGCATACATGCTCAAGAGGGATCACCCGAAATTCAAAGGCAACTGAATTTCGGCAACCGGGGCATCGAAGTCGGAATGCCGCGAAACTCACCGAGTCAAAGCGTTTCGCCGTTTGCGGAAGAAAGTCTGATGTAGAACAAGTAGCAGAAGCATACATGCTCAAGAGGGATCACCCGAAATTCAAAGGCAACTGAATTTCGGCAACCGGGGCATCGAAGTCGGAATGCCGCGAAACTCACCGAGTCAAAGCGTTTCGCCGTTTGCGGAAGAAAGTCTGATGTAGAACAAGTAGCAGAAGCATACATGCTCAAGAGGGATCACCCGAAATTCAAAGGCAACTGAATTTCGGCAACCGGGGCATCGAAGTCGGAATGCCGCGAAACTCACCGAGTCAAAGCGTTTCGCCGTTTGCGGAAGAAAGTCTGATGTAGAACAAGTAGCAGAAGCATACATGCTCAAGAGGGATCACCCGAAATTCAAAGGCAACTGAATTTCGGCAACCGGGGCATCGAAGTCGGAATGCCGCGAAACTCACCGAGTCAAAGCGTTTCGCCGTTTGCGGAAGAAAGTCTGATGTAGAACAAGTAGCAGAAGCATACATGCTCAAGAGGGATCACCCGAAATTCAAAGGCAACTGAATTTCGGCAACCGGGGCATCGAAGTCGGAATGCCGCGAAACTCACCGAGTCAAAGCGTTTCGCCGTTTGCGGAAGAAAGTCTGATGTAGAACAAGTAGCAGAAGCATACATGCTCAAGAGGGATCACCCGAAATTCAAAGGCAACTGAATTTCGGCAACCGGGGCATCGAAGTCGGAATGCCGCGAAACTCACCGAGTCAAAGCGTTTCGCCGTTTGCGGAAGAAGTCTGATGTAGAACAAGTAGCAGAAGCATACATGCTCAAGAGGGATCACCCGAAATTCAAAGGCAACTGAATTTCGGCAACCGGGGCATCGAAGTCGGAATGCCGCGAAACTCACCGAGTCAAAGCGTTTCGCCGTTTGCGGAAGAAAGTCTGATGTAGAACAAGTAGCAGAAGCATACATGCTCAAGAGGGATCACCCGAAATTCAAAGGCAACTGAATTTCGGCAACCGGGGCATCGAAGTCGGAATGCCGCGAAACTCACCGAGTCAAAGCGTTTCGCCGTTTGCGGAAGAAAGTCTGATGTAGAACAAGTAGCAGAAGCATACATGCTCAAGAGGGATCACCCGAAATTCAAAGGCAACTGAATTTCGGCAACCGGGGCATCGAAGTCGGAATGCCGCGAAACTCACCGAGTCAAAGCGTTTCGCCGTTTGCGGAAGAAAGTCTGATGTAGAACAAGTAGCAGAAGCATACATGCTCAAGAGGGATCACCCGAAATTCAAAGGCAACTGAATTTCGGCAACCGGGCATCGAAGTCGGAATGCCGCGAAACTCACCGAGTCAAAGCGTTTCGCCGTTTGCGGAAGAAAGTCTGATGTAGAACAAGTAGCAGAAGCATACATGCTCAAGAGGGATCACCCGAAATTCAAAGGCAACTGAATTTCGGCAACCGGGGCATCGAAGTCGGAATGCCGCGAAACTCACCGAGTCAAAGCGTTTCGCCGTTTGCGGAAGAAAGTCTGATGTAGAACAAGTAGCAGAAGCATACATGCTCAAGAGGGATCACCCGAAATTCAAAGGCAACTGAATTTCGGCAACCGGGGCATCGAAGTCGGAATGCCGCGAAACTCACCGAGTCAAAGCGTTTCGCCGTTTGCGGAAGAAAGTCTGATGTAGAACAAGTAGCAGAAGCATACATGCTCAAGAGGGATCACCCGAAATTCAAAGGCAACTGAATTTCGGCAACCGGGGCATCGAAGTCGGAATGCCGCGAAACTCACCGAGTCAAAGCGTTTCGCCGTTTGCGGAAGAAAGTCTGATGTAGAACAAGTAGCAGAAGCATACATGCTCAAGAGGGATCACCCGAAATTCAAAGGCAACTGAATTTCGGCAACCGGGGCATCGAAGTCGGAATGCCGCGAAACTCACCGAGTCAAAGCGTTTCGCCGTTTGCGGAAGAAAGTCTGATGTAGAACAAGTAGCAGAAGCATACATGCTCAAGAGGGATCACCCGAAATTCAAAGGCAACTGAATTTCGGCAACCGGGGCATCGAAGTCGGAATGCCGCGAAACTCACCGAGTCAAAGCGTTTCGCCGTTTGCGGAAGAAAGTCTGATGTAGAACAAGTAGCAGAAGCATACATGCTCAAGAGGGATCACCCGAAATTCAAAGGCAACTGAATTTCGGCAACCGGGGCATCGAAGTCGGAATGCCGCGAAACTCACCGAGTCAAAGCGTTTCGCCGTTTGCGGAAGAAAGTCTGATGTAGAACAAGTAGCAGAAGCATACATGCTCAAGAGGGATCACCCGAAATTCAAAGGCAACTGAATTTCGGCAACCGGGGCATCGAAGTCGGAATGCCGCGAAACTCACCGAGTCAAAGCGTTTCGCCGTTTGCGGAAGAAAGTCTGATGTAGAACAAGTAGCAGAAGCATACATGCTCAAGAGGGATCACCCGAAATTCAAAGGCAACTGAATTTCGGCAACCGGGGCATCGAAGTCGGAATGCCGCGAAACTCACCGAGTCAAAGCGTTTCGCCGTTTGCGGAAGAAAGTCTGATGTAGAACAAGTAGCAGAAGCATACATGCTCAAGAGGGATCACCCGAAATTCAAAGGCAACTGAATTTCGGCAACCGGGGCATCGAAGTCGGAATGCCGCGAAACTCACCGAGTCAAAGCGTTTCGCCGTTTGCGGAAGAAAGTCTGATGTAGAACAAGTAGCAGAAGCATACATGCTCAAGAGGGATCACCCGAAATTCAAAGGCAACTGAATTTCGGCAACCGGGGCATCGAAGTCGGAATGCCGCGAAACTCACCGAGTCAAAGCGTTTCGCCGTTTGCGGAAGAAGTCTGATGTAGAACAAGTAGCAGAAGCATACATGCTCAAGAGGGATCACCCGAAATTCAAAGGCAACTGAATTTCGGCAACCGGGGCATCGAAGTCGGAATGCCGCGAAACTCACCGAGTCAAAGCGTTTCGCCGTTTGCGGAAGAAAGTCTGATGTAGAACAAGTAGCAGAAGCATACATGCTCAAGAGGGATCACCCGAAATTCAAAGGCAACTGAATTTCGGCAACCGGGGCATCGAAGTCGGAATGCCGCGAAACTCACCGAGTCAAAGCGTTTCGCCGTTTGCGGAAGAAAGTCTGATGTAGAACAAGTAGCAGAAGCATACATGCTCAAGAGGGATCACCCGAAATTCAAAGGCAACTGAATTTCGGCAACCGGGGCATCGAAGTCGGAATGCCGCGAAACTCACCGAGTCAAAGCGTTTCGCCGTTTGCGGAAGAAGTCTGATGTAGAACAAGTAGCAGAAGCATACATGCTCAAGAGGGATCACCCGAAATTCAAAGGCAACTGAATTTCGGCAACCGGGGCATCGAAGTCGGAATGCCGCGAAACTCACCGAGTCAAAGCGTTTCGCCGTTTGCGGAAGAAAGTCTGATGTAGAACAAGTAGCAGAAGCATACATGCTCAAGAGGGATCACCCGAAATTCAAAGGCAACTGAATTTCGGCAACCGGGGCATCGAAGTCGGAATGCCGCGAAACTCACCGAGTCAAAGCGTTTCGCCGTTTGCGGAAGAAAGTCTGATGTAGAACAAGTAGCAGAAGCATACATGCTCAAGAGGGATCACCCGAAATTCAAAGGCAACTGAATTTCGGCAACCGGGGCATCGAAGTCGGAATGCCGCGAAACTCACCGAGTCAAAGCGTTTCGCCGTTTGCGGAAGAAAGTCTGATGTAGAACAAGTAGCAGAAGCATACATGCTCAAGAGGGATCACCCGAAATTCAAAGGCAACTGAATTTCGGCAACCGGGCATCGAAGTCGGAATGCCGCGAAACTCACCGAGTCAAAGCGTTTCGCCGTTTGCGGAAGAAAGTCTGATGTAGAACAAGTAGCAGAAGCATACATGCTCAAGAGGGATCACCCGAAATTCAAAGGCAACTGAATTTCGGCAACCGGGGCATCGAAGTCGGAATGCCGCGAAACTCACCGAGTCAAAGCGTTTCGCCGTTTGCGGAAGAAAGTCTGATGTAGAACAAGTAGCAGAAGCATACATGCTCAAGAGGGATCACCCGAAATTCAAAGGCAACTGAATTTCGGCAACCGGGGCATCGAAGTCGGAATGCCGCGAAACTCACCGAGTCAAAGCGTTTCGCCGTTTGCGGAAGAAAGTCTGATGTAGAACAAGTAGCAGAAGCATACATGCTCAAGAGGGATCACCCGAAATTCAAAGGCAACTGAATTTCGGCAACCGGGGCATCGAAGTCGGAATGCCGCGAAACTCACCGAGTCAAAGCGTTTCGCCGTTTGCGGAAGAAAGTCTGATGTAGAACAAGTAGCAGAAGCATACATGCTCAAGAGGGATCACCCGAAATTCAAAGGCAACTGAATTTCGGCAACCGGGCATCGAAGTCGGAATGCCGCGAAACTCACCGAGTCAAAGCGTTTCGCCGTTTGCGGAAGAAAGTCTGATGTAGAACAAGTAGCAGAAGCATACATGCTCAAGAGGGATCACCCGAAATTCAAAGGCAACTGAATTTCGGCAACCGGGGCATCGAAGTCGGAATGCCGCGAAACTCACCGAGTCAAAGCGTTTCGCCGTTTGCGGAAGAAAGTCTGATGTAGAACAAGTAGCAGAAGCATACATGCTCAAGAGGGATCACCCGAAATTCAAAGGCAACTGAATTTCGGCAACCGGGGCATCGAAGTCGGAATGCCGCGAAACTCACCGAGTCAAAGCGTTTCGCCGTTTGCGGAAGAAAGTCTGATGTAGAACAAGTAGCAGAAGCATACATGCTCAAGAGGGATCACCCGAAATTCAAAGGCAACTGAATTTCGGCAACCGGGGCATCGAAGTCGGAATGCCGCGAAACTCACCGAGTCAAAGCGTTTCGCCGTTTGCGGAAGAAAGTCTGATGTAGAACAAGTAGCAGAAGCATACATGCTCAAGAGGGATCACCCGAAATTCAAAGGCAACTGAATTTCGGCAACCGGGGCATCGAAGTCGGAATGCCGCGAAACTCACCGAGTCAAAGCGTTTCGCCGTTTGCGGAAGAAAGTCTGATGTAGAACAAGTAGCAGAAGCATACATGCTCAAGAGGGATCACCCGAAATTCAAAGGCAACTGAATTTCGGCAACCGGGGCATCGAAGTCGGAATGCCGCGAAACTCACCGAGTCAAAGCGTTTCGCCGTTTGCGGAAGAAAGTCTGATGTAGAACAAGTAGCAGAAGCATACATGCTCAAGAGGGATCACCCGAAATTCAAAGGCAACTGAATTTCGGCAACCGGGGCATCGAAGTCGGAATGCCGCGAAACTCACCGAGTCAAAGCGTTTCGCCGTTTGCGGAAGAAAGTCTGATGTAGAACAAGTAGCAGAAGCATACATGCTCAAGAGGGATCACCCGAAATTCAAAGGCAACTGAATTTCGGCAACCGGGGCATCGAAGTCGGAATGCCGCGAAACTCACCGAGTCAAAGCGTTTCGCCGTTTGCGGAAGAAAGTCTGATGTAGAACAAGTAGCAGAAGCATACATGCTCAAGAGGGATCACCCGAAATTCAAAGGCAACTGAATTTCGGCAACCGGGGCATCGAAGTCGGAATGCCGCGAAACTCACCGAGTCAAAGCGTTTCGCCGTTTGCGGAAGAAAGTCTGATGTAGAACAAGTAGCAGAAGCATACATGCTCAAGAGGGATCACCCGAAATTCAAAGGCAACTGAATTTCGGCAACCGGGGCATCGAAGTCGGAATGCCGCGAAACTCACCGAGTCAAAGCGTTTCGCCGTTTGCGGAAGAAAGTCTGATGTAGAACAAGTAGCAGAAGCATACATGCTCAAGAGGGATCACCCGAAATTCAAAGGCAACTGAATTTCGGCAACCGGGGCATCGAAGTCGGAATGCCGCGAAACTCACCGAGTCAAAGCGTTTCGCCGTTTGCGGAAGAAAGTCTGATGTAGAACAAGTAGCAGAAGCATACATGCTCAAGAGGGATCACCCGAAATTCAAAGGCAACTGAATTTCGGCAACCGGGGCATCGAAGTCGGAATGCCGCGAAACTCACCGAGTCAAAGCGTTTCGCCGTTTGCGGAAGAAAGTCTGATGTAGAACAAGTAGCAGAAGCATACATGCTCAAGAGGGATCACCCGAAATTCAAAGGCAACTGAATTTCGGCAACCGGGGCATCGAAGTCGGAATGCCGCGAAACTCACCGAGTCAAAGCGTTTCGCCGTTTGCGGAAGAAAGTCTGATGTAGAACAAGTAGCAGAAGCATACATGCTCAAGAGGGATCACCCGAAATTCAAAGGCAACTGAATTTCGGCAACCGGGGCATCGAAGTCGGAATGCCGCGAAACTCACCGAGTCAAAGCGTTTCGCCGTTTGCGGAAGAAAGTCTGATGTAGAACAAGTAGCAGAAGCATACATGCTCAAGAGGGATCACCCGAAATTCAAAGGCAACTGAATTTCGGCAACCGGGGCATCGAAGTCGGAATGCCGCGAAACTCACCGAGTCAAAGCGTTTCGCCGTTTGCGGAAGAAAGTCTGATGTAGAACAAGTAGCAGAAGCATACATGCTCAAGAGGGATCACCCGAAATTCAAAGGCAACTGAATTTCGGCAACCGGGGCATCGAAGTCGGAATGCCGCGAAACTCACCGAGTCAAAGCGTTTCGCCGTTTGCGGAAGAAAGTCTGATGTAGAACAAGTAGCAGAAGCATACATGCTCAAGAGGGATCACCCGAAATTCAAAGGCAACTGAATTTCGGCAACCGGGGCATCGAAGTCGGAATGCCGCGAAACTCACCGAGTCAAAGCGTTTCGCCGTTTGCGGAAGAAGTCTGATGTAGAACAAGTAGCAGAAGCATACATGCTCAAGAGGGATCACCCGAAATTCAAAGGCAACTGAATTTCGGCAACCGGGCATCGAAGTCGGAATGCCGCGAAACTCACCGAGTCAAAGCGTTTCGCCGTTTGCGGAAGAAGTCTGATGTAGAACAAGTAGCAGAAGCATACATGCTCAAGAGGGATCACCCGAAATTCAAAGGCAACTGAATTTCGGCAACCGGGGCATCGAAGTCGGAATGCCGCGAAACTCACCGAGTCAAAGCGTTTCGCCGTTTGCGGAAGAAAGTCTGATGTAGAACAAGTAGCAGAAGCATACATGCTCAAGAGGGATCACCCGAAATTCAAAGGCAACTGAATTTCGGCAACCGGGGCATCGAAGTCGGAATGCCGCGAAACTCACCGAGTCAAAGCGTTTCGCCGTTTGCGGAAGAAGTCTGATGTAGAACAAGTAGCAGAAGCATACATGCTCAAGAGGGATCACCCGAAATTCAAAATTTTTCGGGGCATCGAAGTCGGAATGCCGCGAAACTCACCGAGTCAAAGCGTTTCGCCGTTTGCGGAAGAAAGTCTGATGTAGAACAAGTAGCAGAAGCATACATGCTCAAGAGGGATCACCCGAAATTCAAAGGCAACTGAATTTCGGCAACCGGGGCATCGAAGTCGGAATGCCGCGAAACTCACCGAGTCAAAGCGTTTCGCCGTTTGCGGAAGAAAGTCTGATGTAGAACAAGTAGCAGAAGCATACATGCTCAAGAGGGATCACCCGAAATTCAAAGGCAACTGAATTTCGGCAACCGGGGCATCGAAGTCGGAATGCCGCGAAACTCACCGAGTCAAAGCGTTTCGCCGTTTGCGGAAGAAAGTCTGATGTAGAACAAGTAGCAGAAGCATACATGCTCAAGAGGGATCACCCGAAATTCAAAGGCAACTGAATTTCGGCAACCGGGGCATCGAAGTCGGAATGCCGCGAAACTCACCGAGTCAAAGCGTTTCGCCGTTTGCGGAAGAAAGTCTGATGTAGAACAAGTAGCAGAAGCATACATGCTCAAGAGGGATCACCCGAAATTCAAAGGCAACTGAATTTCGGCAACCGGGGCATCGAAGTCGGAATGCCGCGAAACTCACCGAGTCAAAGCGTTTCGCCGTTTGCGGAAGAAAGTCTGATGTAGAACAAGTAGCAGAAGCATACATGCTCAAGAGGGATCACCCGAAATTCAAAGGCAACTGAATTTCGGCAACCGGGGCATCGAAGTCGGAATGCCGCGAAACTCACCGAGTCAAAGCGTTTCGCCGTTTGCGGAAGAAAGTCTGATGTAGAACAAGTAGCAGAAGCATACATGCTCAAGAGGGATCACCCGAAATTCAAAGGCAACTGAATTTCGGCAACCGGGGCATCGAAGTCGGAATGCCGCGAAACTCACCGAGTCAAAGCGTTTCGCCGTTTGCGGAAGAAAGTCTGATGTAGAACAAGTAGCAGAAGCATACATGCTCAAGAGGGATCACCCGAAATTCAAAGGCAACTGAATTTCGGCAACCGGGCATCGAAGTCGGAATGCCGCGAAACTCACCGAGTCAAAGCGTTTCGCCGTTTGCGGAAGAAAGTCTGATGTAGAACAAGTAGCAGAAGCATACATGCTCAAGAGGGATCACCCGAAATTCAAAGGCAACTGAATTTCGGCAACCGGGGCATCGAAGTCGGAATGCCGCGAAACTCACCGAGTCAAAGCGTTTCGCCGTTTGCGGAAGAAAGTCTGATGTAGAACAAGTAGCAGAAGCATACATGCTCAAGAGGGATCACCCGAAATTCAAAGGCAACTGAATTTCGGCAACCGGGGCATCGAAGTCGGAATGCCGCGAAACTCACCGAGTCAAAGCGTTTCGCCGTTTGCGGAAGAAAGTCTGATGTAGAACAAGTAGCAGAAGCATACATGCTCAAGAGGGATCACCCGAAATTCAAAGGCAACTGAATTTCGGCAACCGGGGCATCGAAGTCGGAATGCCGCGAAACTCACCGAGTCAAAGCGTTTCGCCGTTTGCGGAAGAAAGTCTGATGTAGAACAAGTAGCAGAAGCATACATGCTCAAGAGGGATCACCCGAAATTCAAAGGCAACTGAATTTCGGCAACCGGGGCATCGAAGTCGGAATGCCGCGAAACTCACCGAGTCAAAGCGTTTCGCCGTTTGCGGAAGAAAGTCTGATGTAGAACAAGTAGCAGAAGCATACATGCTCAAGAGGGATCACCCGAAATTCAAAGGCAACTGAATTTCGGCAACCGGGGCATCGAAGTCGGAATGCCGCGAAACTCACCGAGTCAAAGCGTTTCGCCGTTTGCGGAAGAAAGTCTGATGTAGAACAAGTAGCAGAAGCATACATGCTCAAGAGGGATCACCCGAAATTCAAAGGCAACTGAATTTCGGCAACCGGGGCATCGAAGTCGGAATGCCGCGAAACTCACCGAGTCAAAGCGTTTCGCCGTTTGCGGAAGAAGTCTGATGTAGAACAAGTAGCAGAAGCATACATGCTCAAGAGGGATCACCCGAAATTCAAAGGCAACTGAATTTCGGCAACCGGGCATCGAAGTCGGAATGCCGCGAAACTCACCGAGTCAAAGCGTTTCGCCGTTTGCGGAAGAAAGTCTGATGTAGAACAAGTAGCAGAAGCATACATGCTCAAGAGGGATCACCCGAAATTCAAAGGCAACTGAATTTCGGCAACCGGGGCATCGAAGTCGGAATGCCGCGAAACTCACCGAGTCAAAGCGTTTCGCCGTTTGCGGAAGAAAGTCTGATGTAGAACAAGTAGCAGAAGCATACATGCTCAAGAGGGATCACCCGAAATTCAAAGGCAACTGAATTTCGGCAACCGGGGCATCGAAGTCGGAATGCCGCGAAACTCACCGAGTCAAAGCGTTTCGCCGTTTGCGGAAGAAAGTCTGATGTAGAACAAGTAGCAGAAGCATACATGCTCAAGAGGGATCACCCGAAATTCAAAGGCAACTGAATTTCGGCAACCGGGGCATCGAAGTCGGAATGCCGCGAAACTCACCGAGTCAAAGCGTTTCGCCGTTTGCGGAAGAAAGTCTGATGTAGAACAAGTAGCAGAAGCATACATGCTCAAGAGGGATCACCCGAAATTCAAAGGCAACTGAATTTCGGCAACCGGGGCATCGAAGTCGGAATGCCGCGAAACTCACCGAGTCAAAGCGTTTCGCCGTTTGCGGAAGAAAGTCTGATGTAGAACAAGTAGCAGAAGCATACATGCTCAAGAGGGATCACCCGAAATTCAAAGGCAACTGAATTTCGGCAACCGGGGCATCGAAGTCGGAATGCCGCGAAACTCACCGAGTCAAAGCGTTTCGCCGTTTGCGGAAGAAAGTCTGATGTAGAACAAGTAGCAGAAGCATACATGCTCAAGAGGGATCACCCGAAATTCAAAGGCAACTGAATTTCGGCAACCGGGGCATCGAAGTCGGAATGCCGCGAAACTCACCGAGTCAAAGCGTTTCGCCGTTTGCGGAAGAAAGTCTGATGTAGAACAAGTAGCAGAAGCATACATGCTCAAGAGGGATCACCCGAAATTCAAAGGCAACTGAATTTCGGCAACCGGGGCATCGAAGTCGGAATGCCGCGAAACTCACCGAGTCAAAGCGTTTCGCCGTTTGCGGAAGAAAGTCTGATGTAGAACAAGTAGCAGAAGCATACATGCTCAAGAGGGATCACCCGAAATTCAAAGGCAACTGAATTTCGGCAACCGGGGCATCGAAGTCGGAATGCCGCGAAACTCACCGAGTCAAAGCGTTTCGCCGTTTGCGGAAGAAAGTCTGATGTAGAACAAGTAGCAGAAGCATACATGCTCAAGAGGGATCACCCGAAATTCAAAGGCAACTGAATTTCGGCAACCGGGGCATCGAAGTCGGAATGCCGCGAAACTCACCGAGTCAAAGCGTTTCGCCGTTTGCGGAAGAAAGTCTGATGTAGAACAAGTAGCAGAAGCATACATGCTCAAGAGGGATCACCCGAAATTCAAAGGCAACTGAATTTCGGCAACCGGGCATCGAAGTCGGAATGCCGCGAAACTCACCGAGTCAAAGCGTTTCGCCGTTTGCGGAAGAAAGTCTGATGTAGAACAAGTAGCAGAAGCATACATGCTCAAGAGGGATCACCCGAAATTCAAAGGCAACTGAATTTCGGCAACCGGGGCATCGAAGTCGGAATGCCGCGAAACTCACCGAGTCAAAGCGTTTCGCCGTTTGCGGAAGAAAGTCTGATGTAGAACAAGTAGCAGAAGCATACATGCTCAAGAGGGATCACCCGAAATTCAAAGGCAACTGAATTTCGGCAACCGGGGCATCGAAGTCGGAATGCCGCGAAACTCACCGAGTCAAAGCGTTTCGCCGTTTGCGGAAGAAAGTCTGATGTAGAACAAGTAGCAGAAGCATACATGCTCAAGAGGGATCACCCGAAATTCAAAGGCAACTGAATTTCGGCAACCGGGCATCGAAGTCGGAATGCCGCGAAACTCACCGAGTCAAAGCGTTTCGCCGTTTGCGGAAGAAAGTCTGATGTAGAACAAGTAGCAGAAGCATACATGCTCAAGAGGGATCACCCGAAATTCAAAGGCAACTGAATTTCGGCAACCGGGGCATCGAAGTCGGAATGCCGCGAAACTCACCGAGTCAAAGCGTTTCGCCGTTTGCGGAAGAAAGTCTGATGTAGAACAAGTAGCAGAAGCATACATGCTCAAGAGGGATCACCCGAAATTCAAAGGCAACTGAATTTCGGCAACCGGGGCATCGAAGTCGGAATGCCGCGAAACTCACCGAGTCAAAGCGTTTCGCCGTTTGCGGAAGAAAGTCTGATGTAGAACAAGTAGCAGAAGCATACATGCTCAAGAGGGATCACCCGAAATTCAAAGGCAACTGAATTTCGGCAACCGGGCATCGAAGTCGGAATGCCGCGAAACTCACCGAGTCAAAGCGTTTCGCCGTTTGCGGAAGAAAGTCTGATGTAGAACAAGTAGCAGAAGCATACATGCTCAAGAGGGATCACCCGAAATTCAAAGGCAACTGAATTTCGGCAACCGGGGCATCGAAGTCGGAATGCCGCGAAACTCACCGAGTCAAAGCGTTTCGCCGTTTGCGGAAGAAAGTCTGATGTAGAACAAGTAGCAGAAGCATACATGCTCAAGAGGGATCACCCGAAATTCAAAGGCAACTGAATTTCGGCAACCGGGGCATCGAAGTCGGAATGCCGCGAAACTCACCGAGTCAAAGCGTTTCGCCGTTTGCGGAAGAAAGTCTGATGTAGAACAAGTAGCAGAAGCATACATGCTCAAGAGGGATCACCCGAAATTCAAAGGCAACTGAATTTCGGCAACCGGGGCATCGAAGTCGGAATGCCGCGAAACTCACCGAGTCAAAGCGTTTCGCCGTTTGCGGAAGAAAGTCTGATGTAGAACAAGTAGCAGAAGCATACATGCTCAAGAGGGATCACCCGAAATTCAAAGGCAACTGAATTTCGGCAACCGGGGCATCGAAGTCGGAATGCCGCGAAACTCACCGAGTCAAAGCGTTTCGCCGTTTGCGGAAGAAAGTCTGATGTAGAACAAGTAGCAGAAGCATACATGCTCAAGAGGGATCACCCGAAATTCAAAGGCAACTGAATTTCGGCAACCGGGGCATCGAAGTCGGAATGCCGCGAAACTCACCGAGTCAAAGCGTTTCGCCGTTTGCGGAAGAAGTCTGATGTAGAACAAGTAGCAGAAGCATACATGCTCAAGAGGGATCACCCGAAATTCAAAGGCAACTGAATTTCGGCAACCGGGGCATCGAAGTCGGAATGCCGCGAAACTCACCGAGTCAAAGCGTTTCGCCGTTTGCGGAAGAAAGTCTGATGTAGAACAAGTAGCAGAAGCATACATGCTCAAGAGGGATCACCCGAAATTCAAAGGCAACTGAATTTCGGCAACCGGGGCATCGAAGTCGGAATGCCGCGAAACTCACCGAGTCAAAGCGTTTCGCCGTTTGCGGAAGAAAGTCTGATGTAGAACAAGTAGCAGAAGCATACATGCTCAAGAGGGATCACCCGAAATTCAAAGGCAACTGAATTTCGGCAACCGGGGCATCGAAGTCGGAATGCCGCGAAACTCACCGAGTCAAAGCGTTTCGCCGTTTGCGGAAGAAAGTCTGATGTAGAACAAGTAGCAGAAGCATACATGCTCAAGAGGGATCACCCGAAATTCAAAGGCAACTGAATTTCGGCAACCGGGGCATCGAAGTCGGAATGCCGCGAAACTCACCGAGTCAAAGCGTTTCGCCGTTTGCGGAAGAAAGTCTGATGTAGAACAAGTAGCAGAAGCATACATGCTCAAGAGGGATCACCCGAAATTCAAAGGCAACTGAATTTCGGCAACCGGGGCATCGAAGTCGGAATGCCGCGAAACTCACCGAGTCAAAGCGTTTCGCCGTTTGCGGAAGAAAGTCTGATGTAGAACAAGTAGCAGAAGCATACATGCTCAAGAGGGATCACCCGAAATTCAAAGGCAACTGAATTTCGGCAACCGGGGCATCGAAGTCGGAATGCCGCGAAACTCACCGAGTCAAAGCGTTTCGCCGTTTGCGGAAGAAAGTCTGATGTAGAACAAGTAGCAGAAGCATACATGCTCAAGAGGGATCACCCGAAATTCAAAGGCAACTGAATTTCGGCAACCGGGGCATCGAAGTCGGAATGCCGCGAAACTCACCGAGTCAAAGCGTTTCGCCGTTTGCGGAAGAAAGTCTGATGTAGAACAAGTAGCAGAAGCATACATGCTCAAGAGGGATCACCCGAAATTCAAAGGCAACTGAATTTCGGCAACCGGGGCATCGAAGTCGGAATGCCGCGAAACTCACCGAGTCAAAGCGTTTCGCCGTTTGCGGAAGAAAGTCTGATGTAGAACAAGTAGCAGAAGCATACATGCTCAAGAGGGATCACCCGAAATTCAAAGGCAACTGAATTTCGGCAACCGGGGCATCGAAGTCGGAATGCCGCGAAACTCACCGAGTCAAAGCGTTTCGCCGTTTGCGGAAGAAAGTCTGATGTAGAACAAGTAGCAGAAGCATACATGCTCAAGAGGGATCACCCGAAATTCAAAGGCAACTGAATTTCGGCAACCGGGGCATCGAAGTCGGAATGCCGCGAAACTCACCGAGTCAAAGCGTTTCGCCGTTTGCGGAAGAAAGTCTGATGTAGAACAAGTAGCAGAAGCATACATGCTCAAGAGGGATCACCCGAAATTCAAAGGCAACTGAATTTCGGCAACCGGGGCATCGAAGTCGGAATGCCGCGAAACTCACCGAGTCAAAGCGTTTCGCCGTTTGCGGAAGAAAGTCTGATGTAGAACAAGTAGCAGAAGCATACATGCTCAAGAGGGATCACCCGAAATTCAAAGGCAACTGAATTTCGGCAACCGGGGCATCGAAGTCGGAATGCCGCGAAACTCACCGAGTCAAAGCGTTTCGCCGTTTGCGGAAGAAAGTCTGATGTAGAACAAGTAGCAGAAGCATACATGCTCAAGAGGGATCACCCGAAATTCAAAGGCAACTGAATTTCGGCAACCGGGGCATCGAAGTCGGAATGCCGCGAAACTCACCGAGTCAAAGCGTTTCGCCGTTTGCGGAAGAAAGTCTGATGTAGAACAAGTAGCAGAAGCATACATGCTCAAGAGGGATCACCCGAAATTCAAAGGCAACTGAATTTCGGCAACCGGGGCATCGAAGTCGGAATGCCGCGAAACTCACCGAGTCAAAGCGTTTCGCCGTTTGCGGAAGAAAGTCTGATGTAGAACAAGTAGCAGAAGCATACATGCTCAAGAGGGATCACCCGAAATTCAAAGGCAACTGAATTTCGGCAACCGGGGCATCGAAGTCGGAATGCCGCGAAACTCACCGAGTCAAAGCGTTTCGCCGTTTGCGGAAGAAAGTCTGATGTAGAACAAGTAGCAGAAGCATACATGCTCAAGAGGGATCACCCGAAATTCAAAGGCAACTGAATTTCGGCAACCGGGGCATCGAAGTCGGAATGCCGCGAAACTCACCGAGTCAAAGCGTTTCGCCGTTTGCGGAAGAAAGTCTGATGTAGAACAAGTAGCAGAAGCATACATGCTCAAGAGGGATCACCCGAAATTCAAAGGCAACTGAATTTCGGCAACCGGGGCATCGAAGTCGGAATGCCGCGAAACTCACCGAGTCAAAGCGTTTCGCCGTTTGCGGAAGAAAGTCTGATGTAGAACAAGTAGCAGAAGCATACATGCTCAAGAGGGATCACCCGAAATTCAAAGGCAACTGAATTTCGGCAACCGGGGCATCGAAGTCGGAATGCCGCGAAACTCACCGAGTCAAAGCGTTTCGCCGTTTGCGGAAGAAAGTCTGATGTAGAACAAGTAGCAGAAGCATACATGCTCAAGAGGGATCACCCGAAATTCAAAGGCAACTGAATTTCGGCAACCGGGGCATCGAAGTCGGAATGCCGCGAAACTCACCGAGTCAAAGCGTTTCGCCGTTTGCGGAAGAAAGTCTGATGTAGAACAAGTAGCAGAAGCATACATGCTCAAGAGGGATCACCCGAAATTCAAAGGCAACTGAATTTCGGCAACCGGGGCATCGAAGTCGGAATGCCGCGAAACTCACCGAGTCAAAGCGTTTCGCCGTTTGCGGAAGAAAGTCTGATGTAGAACAAGTAGCAGAAGCATACATGCTCAAGAGGGATCACCCGAAATTCAAAGGCAACTGAATTTCGGCAACCGGGGCATCGAAGTCGGAATGCCGCGAAACTCACCGAGTCAAAGCGTTTCGCCGTTTGCGGAAGAAAGTCTGATGTAGAACAAGTAGCAGAAGCATACATGCTCAAGAGGGATCACCCGAAATTCAAAGGCAACTGAATTTCGGCAACCGGGGCATCGAAGTCGGAATGCCGCGAAACTCACCGAGTCAAAGCGTTTCGCCGTTTGCGGAAGAAAGTCTGATGTAGAACAAGTAGCAGAAGCATACATGCTCAAGAGGGATCACCCGAAATTCAAAGGCAACTGAATTTCGGCAACCGGGGCATCGAAGTCGGAATGCCGCGAAACTCACCGAGTCAAAGCGTTTCGCCGTTTGCGGAAGAAAGTCTGATGTAGAACAAGTAGCAGAAGCATACATGCTCAAGAGGGATCACCCGAAATTCAAAGGCAACTGAATTTCGGCAACGGGGCATCGAAGTCGGAATGCCGCGAAACTCACCGAGTCAAAGCGTTTCGCCGTTTGCGGAAGAAAGTCTGATGTAGAACAAGTAGCAGAAGCATACATGCTCAAGAGGGATCACCCGAAATTCAAAGGCAACTGAATTTCGGCAACCGGGGCATCGAAGTCGGAATGCCGCGAAACTCACCGAGTCAAAGCGTTTCGCCGTTTGCGGAAGAAAGTCTGATGTAGAACAAGTAGCAGAAGCATACATGCTCAAGAGGGATCACCCGAAATTCAAAGGCAACTGAATTTCGGCAACCGGGGCATCGAAGTCGGAATGCCGCGAAACTCACCGAGTCAAAGCGTTTCGCCGTTTGCGGAAGAAAGTCTGATGTAGAACAAGTAGCAGAAGCATACATGCTCAAGAGGGATCACCCGAAATTCAAAGGCAACTGAATTTCGGCAACCGGGGCATCGAAGTCGGAATGCCGCGAAACTCACCGAGTCAAAGCGTTTCGCCGTTTGCGGAAGAAAGTCTGATGTAGAACAAGTAGCAGAAGCATACATGCTCAAGAGGGATCACCCGAAATTCAAAGGCAACTGAATTTCGGCAACCGGGGCATCGAAGTCGGAATGCCGCGAAACTCACCGAGTCAAAGCGTTTCGCCGTTTGCGGAAGAAAGTCTGATGTAGAACAAGTAGCAGAAGCATACATGCTCAAGAGGGATCACCCGAAATTCAAAGGCAACTGAATTTCGGCAACCGGGGCATCGAAGTCGGAATGCCGCGAAACTCACCGAGTCAAAGCGTTTCGCCGTTTGCGGAAGAAAGTCTGATGTAGAACAAGTAGCAGAAGCATACATGCTCAAGAGGGATCACCCGAAATTCAAAGGCAACTGAATTTCGGCAACCGGGGCATCGAAGTCGGAATGCCGCGAAACTCACCGAGTCAAAGCGTTTCGCCGTTTGCGGAAGAAAGTCTGATGTAGAACAAGTAGCAGAAGCATACATGCTCAAGAGGGATCACCCGAAATTCAAAGGCAACTGAATTTCGGCAACCGGGGCATCGAAGTCGGAATGCCGCGAAACTCACCGAGTCAAAGCGTTTCGCCGTTTGCGGAAGAAAGTCTGATGTAGAACAAGTAGCAGAAGCATACATGCTCAAGAGGGATCACCCGAAATTCAAAGGCAACTGAATTTCGGCAACCGGGGCATCGAAGTCGGAATGCCGCGAAACTCACCGAGTCAAAGCGTTTCGCCGTTTGCGGAAGAAAGTCTGATGTAGAACAAGTAGCAGAAGCATACATGCTCAAGAGGGATCACCCGAAATTCAAAGGCAACTGAATTTCGGCAACCGGGGCATCGAAGTCGGAATGCCGCGAAACTCACCGAGTCAAAGCGTTTCGCCGTTTGCGGAAGAAAGTCTGATGTAGAACAAGTAGCAGAAGCATACATGCTCAAGAGGGATCACCCGAAATTCAAAGGCAACTGAATTTCGGCAACCGGGGCATCGAAGTCGGAATGCCGCGAAACTCACCGAGTCAAAGCGTTTCGCCGTTTGCGGAAGAAAGTCTGATGTAGAACAAGTAGCAGAAGCATACATGCTCAAGAGGGATCACCCGAAATTCAAAGGCAACTGAATTTCGGCAACCGGGGCATCGAAGTCGGAATGCCGCGAAACTCACCGAGTCAAAGCGTTTCGCCGTTTGCGGAAGAAAGTCTGATGTAGAACAAGTAGCAGAAGCATACATGCTCAAGAGGGATCACCCGAAATTCAAAGGCAACTGAATTTCGGCAACCGGGGCATCGAAGTCGGAATGCCGCGAAACTCACCGAGTCAAAGCGTTTCGCCGTTTGCGGAAGAAAGTCTGATGTAGAACAAGTAGCAGAAGCATACATGCTCAAGAGGGATCACCCGAAATTCAAAGGCAACTGAATTTCGGCAACCGGGGCATCGAAGTCGGAATGCCGCGAAACTCACCGAGTCAAAGCGTTTCGCCGTTTGCGGAAGAAAGTCTGATGTAGAACAAGTAGCAGAAGCATACATGCTCAAGAGGGATCACCCGAAATTCAAAGGCAACTGAATTTCGGCAACCGGGGCATCGAAGTCGGAATGCCGCGAAACTCACCGAGTCAAAGCGTTTCGCCGTTTGCGGAAGAAGTCTGATGTAGAACAAGTAGCAGAAGCATACATGCTCAAGAGGGATCACCCGAAATTCAAAGGCAACTGAATTTCGGCAACCGGGGCATCGAAGTCGGAATGCCGCGAAACTCACCGAGTCAAAGCGTTTCGCCGTTTGCGGAAGAAAGTCTGATGTAGAACAAGTAGCAGAAGCATACATGCTCAAGAGGGATCACCCGAAATTCAAAGGCAACTGAATTTCGGCAACCGGGGCATCGAAGTCGGAATGCCGCGAAACTCACCGAGTCAAAGCGTTTCGCCGTTTGCGGAAGAAAGTCTGATGTAGAACAAGTAGCAGAAGCATACATGCTCAAGAGGGATCACCCGAAATTCAAAGGCAACTGAATTTCGGCAACCGGGGCATCGAAGTCGGAATGCCGCGAAACTCACCGAGTCAAAGCGTTTCGCCGTTTGCGGAAGAAAGTCTGATGTAGAACAAGTAGCAGAAGCATACATGCTCAAGAGGGATCACCCGAAATTCAAAGGCAACTGAATTTCGGCAACCGGGGCATCGAAGTCGGAATGCCGCGAAACTCACCGAGTCAAAGCGTTTCGCCGTTTGCGGAAGAAAGTCTGATGTAGAACAAGTAGCAGAAGCATACATGCTCAAGAGGGATCACCCGAAATTCAAAGGCAACTGAATTTCGGCAACCGGGGCATCGAAGTCGGAATGCCGCGAAACTCACCGAGTCAAAGCGTTTCGCCGTTTGCGGAAGAAAGTCTGATGTAGAACAAGTAGCAGAAGCATACATGCTCAAGAGGGATCACCCGAAATTCAAAGGCAACTGAATTTCGGCAACCGGGGCATCGAAGTCGGAATGCCGCGAAACTCACCGAGTCAAAGCGTTTCGCCGTTTGCGGAAGAAAGTCTGATGTAGAACAAGTAGCAGAAGCATACATGCTCAAGAGGGATCACCCGAAATTCAAAGGCAACTGAATTTCGGCAACCGGGGCATCGAAGTCGGAATGCCGCGAAACTCACCGAGTCAAAGCGTTTCGCCGTTTGCGGAAGAAAGTCTGATGTAGAACAAGTAGCAGAAGCATACATGCTCAAGAGGGATCACCCGAAATTCAAAGGCAACTGAATTTCGGCAACCGGGGCATCGAAGTCGGAATGCCGCGAAACTCACCGAGTCAAAGCGTTTCGCCGTTTGCGGAAGAAAGTCTGATGTAGAACAAGTAGCAGAAGCATACATGCTCAAGAGGGATCACCCGAAATTCAAAGGCAACTGAATTTCGGCAACCGGGGCATCGAAGTCGGAATGCCGCGAAACTCACCGAGTCAAAGCGTTTCGCCGTTTGCGGAAGAAAGTCTGATGTAGAACAAGTAGCAGAAGCATACATGCTCAAGAGGGATCACCCGAAATTCAAAGGCAACTGAATTTCGGCAACCGGGGCATCGAAGTCGGAATGCCGCGAAACTCACCGAGTCAAAGCGTTTCGCCGTTTGCGGAAGAAAGTCTGATGTAGAACAAGTAGCAGAAGCATACATGCTCAAGAGGGATCACCCGAAATTCAAAGGCAACTGAATTTCGGCAACCGGGGCATCGAAGTCGGAATGCCGCGAAACTCACCGAGTCAAAGCGTTTCGCCGTTTGCGGAAGAAAGTCTGATGTAGAACAAGTAGCAGAAGCATACATGCTCAAGAGGGATCACCCGAAATTCAAAGGCAACTGAATTTCGGCAACCGGGGCATCGAAGTCGGAATGCCGCGAAACTCACCGAGTCAAAGCGTTTCGCCGTTTGCGGAAGAAAGTCTGATGTAGAACAAGTAGCAGAAGCATACATGCTCAAGAGGGATCACCCGAAATTCAAAGGCAACTGAATTTCGGCAACCGGGCATCGAAGTCGGAATGCCGCGAAACTCACCGAGTCAAAGCGTTTCGCCGTTTGCGGAAGAAAGTCTGATGTAGAACAAGTAGCAGAAGCATACATGCTCAAGAGGGATCACCCGAAATTCAAAGGCAACTGAATTTCGGCAACCGGGGCATCGAAGTCGGAATGCCGCGAAACTCACCGAGTCAAAGCGTTTCGCCGTTTGCGGAAGAAGTCTGATGTAGAACAAGTAGCAGAAGCATACATGCTCAAGAGGGATCACCCGAAATTCAAAGGCAACTGAATTTCGGCAACCGGGGCATCGAAGTCGGAATGCCGCGAAACTCACCGAGTCAAAGCGTTTCGCCGTTTGCGGAAGAAAGTCTGATGTAGAACAAGTAGCAGAAGCATACATGCTCAAGAGGGATCACCCGAAATTCAAAGGCAACTGAATTTCGGCAACCGGGGCATCGAAGTCGGAATGCCGCGAAACTCACCGAGTCAAAGCGTTTCGCCGTTTGCGGAAGAAAGTCTGATGTAGAACAAGTAGCAGAAGCATACATGCTCAAGAGGGATCACCCGAAATTCAAAGGCAACTGAATTTCGGCAACCGGGGCATCGAAGTCGGAATGCCGCGAAACTCACCGAGTCAAAGCGTTTCGCCGTTTGCGGAAGAAAGTCTGATGTAGAACAAGTAGCAGAAGCATACATGCTCAAGAGGGATCACCCGAAATTCAAAGGCAACTGAATTTCGGCAACCGGGGCATCGAAGTCGGAATGCCGCGAAACTCACCGAGTCAAAGCGTTTCGCCGTTTGCGGAAGAAAGTCTGATGTAGAACAAGTAGCAGAAGCATACATGCTCAAGAGGGATCACCCGAAATTCAAAGGCAACTGAATTTCGGCAACCGGGGCATCGAAGTCGGAATGCCGCGAAACTCACCGAGTCAAAGCGTTTCGCCGTTTGCGGAAGAAAGTCTGATGTAGAACAAGTAGCAGAAGCATACATGCTCAAGAGGGATCACCCGAAATTCAAAGGCAACTGAATTTCGGCAACCGGGCATCGAAGTCGGAATGCCGCGAAACTCACCGAGTCAAAGCGTTTCGCCGTTTGCGGAAGAAAGTCTGATGTAGAACAAGTAGCAGAAGCATACATGCTCAAGAGGGATCACCCGAAATTCAAAGGCAACTGAATTTCGGCAACCGGGGCATCGAAGTCGGAATGCCGCGAAACTCACCGAGTCAAAGCGTTTCGCCGTTTGCGGAAGAAAGTCTGATGTAGAACAAGTAGCAGAAGCATACATGCTCAAGAGGGATCACCCGAAATTCAAAGGCAACTGAATTTCGGCAACCGGGCATCGAAGTCGGAATGCCGCGAAACTCACCGAGTCAAAGCGTTTCGCCGTTTGCGGAAGAAAGTCTGATGTAGAACAAGTAGCAGAAGCATACATGCTCAAGAGGGATCACCCGAAATTCAAAGGCAACTGAATTTCGGCAACCGGGGCATCGAAGTCGGAATGCCGCGAAACTCACCGAGTCAAAGCGTTTCGCCGTTTGCGGAAGAAAGTCTGATGTAGAACAAGTAGCAGAAGCATACATGCTCAAGAGGGATCACCCGAAATTCAAAGGCAACTGAATTTCGGCAACCGGGGCATCGAAGTCGGAATGCCGCGAAACTCACCGAGTCAAAGCGTTTCGCCGTTTGCGGAAGAAAGTCTGATGTAGAACAAGTAGCAGAAGCATACATGCTCAAGAGGGATCACCCGAAATTCAAAGGCAACTGAATTTCGGCAACCGGGGCATCGAAGTCGGAATGCCGCGAAACTCACCGAGTCAAAGCGTTTCGCCGTTTGCGGAAGAAAGTCTGATGTAGAACAAGTAGCAGAAGCATACATGCTCAAGAGGGATCACCCGAAATTCAAAGGCAACTGAATTTCGGCAACCGGGGCATCGAAGTCGGAATGCCGCGAAACTCACCGAGTCAAAGCGTTTCGCCGTTTGCGGAAGAAAGTCTGATGTAGAACAAGTAGCAGAAGCATACATGCTCAAGAGGGATCACCCGAAATTCAAAGGCAACTGAATTTCGGCAACCGGGGCATCGAAGTCGGAATGCCGCGAAACTCACCGAGTCAAAGCGTTTCGCCGTTTGCGGAAGAAAGTCTGATGTAGAACAAGTAGCAGAAGCATACATGCTCAAGAGGGATCACCCGAAATTCAAAGGCAACTGAATTTCGGCAACCGGGGCATCGAAGTCGGAATGCCGCGAAACTCACCGAGTCAAAGCGTTTCGCCGTTTGCGGAAGAAAGTCTGATGTAGAACAAGTAGCAGAAGCATACATGCTCAAGAGGGATCACCCGAAATTCAAAGGCAACTGAATTTCGGCAACCGGGGCATCGAAGTCGGAATGCCGCGAAACTCACCGAGTCAAAGCGTTTCGCCGTTTGCGGAAGAAAGTCTGATGTAGAACAAGTAGCAGAAGCATACATGCTCAAGAGGGATCACCCGAAATTCAAAGGCAACTGAATTTCGGCAACCGGGGCATCGAAGTCGGAATGCCGCGAAACTCACCGAGTCAAAGCGTTTCGCCGTTTGCGGAAGAAAGTCTGATGTAGAACAAGTAGCAGAAGCATACATGCTCAAGAGGGATCACCCGAAATTCAAAGGCAACTGAATTTCGGCAACCGGGGCATCGAAGTCGGAATGCCGCGAAACTCACCGAGTCAAAGCGTTTCGCCGTTTGCGGAAGAAAGTCTGATGTAGAACAAGTAGCAGAAGCATACATGCTCAAGAGGGATCACCCGAAATTCAAAGGCAACTGAATTTCGGCAACCGGGGCATCGAAGTCGGAATGCCGCGAAACTCACCGAGTCAAAGCGTTTCGCCGTTTGCGGAAGAAAGTCTGATGTAGAACAAGTAGCAGAAGCATACATGCTCAAGAGGGATCACCCGAAATTCAAAGGCAACTGAATTTCGGCAACCGGGGCATCGAAGTCGGAATGCCGCGAAACTCACCGAGTCAAAGCGTTTCGCCGTTTGCGGAAGAAAGTCTGATGTAGAACAAGTAGCAGAAGCATACATGCTCAAGAGGGATCACCCGAAATTCAAAGGCAACTGAATTTCGGCAACCGGGGCATCGAAGTCGGAATGCCGCGAAACTCACCGAGTCAAAGCGTTTCGCCGTTTGCGGAAGAAAGTCTGATGTAGAACAAGTAGCAGAAGCATACATGCTCAAGAGGGATCACCCGAAATTCAAAGGCAACTGAATTTCGGCAACCGGGGCATCGAAGTCGGAATGCCGCGAAACTCACCGAGTCAAAGCGTTTCGCCGTTTGCGGAAGAAAGTCTGATGTAGAACAAGTAGCAGAAGCATACATGCTCAAGAGGGATCACCCGAAATTCAAAGGCAACTGAATTTCGGCAACCGGGGCATCGAAGTCGGAATGCCGCGAAACTCACCGAGTCAAAGCGTTTCGCCGTTTGCGGAAGAAAGTCTGATGTAGAACAAGTAGCAGAAGCATACATGCTCAAGAGGGATCACCCGAAATTCAAAGGCAACTGAATTTCGGCAACCGGGGCATCGAAGTCGGAATGCCGCGAAACTCACCGAGTCAAAGCGTTTCGCCGTTTGCGGAAGAAAGTCTGATGTAGAACAAGTAGCAGAAGCATACATGCTCAAGAGGGATCACCCGAAATTCAAAGGCAACTGAATTTCGGCAACCGGGGCATCGAAGTCGGAATGCCGCGAAACTCACCGAGTCAAAGCGTTTCGCCGTTTGCGGAAGAAAGTCTGATGTAGAACAAGTAGCAGAAGCATACATGCTCAAGAGGGATCACCCGAAATTCAAAGGCAACTGAATTTCGGCAACCGGGGCATCGAAGTCGGAATGCCGCGAAACTCACCGAGTCAAAGCGTTTCGCCGTTTGCGGAAGAAAGTCTGATGTAGAACAAGTAGCAGAAGCATACATGCTCAAGAGGGATCACCCGAAATTCAAAGGCAACTGAATTTCGGCAACCGGGGCATCGAAGTCGGAATGCCGCGAAACTCACCGAGTCAAAGCGTTTCGCCGTTTGCGGAAGAAAGTCTGATGTAGAACAAGTAGCAGAAGCATACATGCTCAAGAGGGATCACCCGAAATTCAAAGGCAACTGAATTTCGGCAACCGGGGCATCGAAGTCGGAATGCCGCGAAACTCACCGAGTCAAAGCGTTTCGCCGTTTGCGGAAGAAAGTCTGATGTAGAACAAGTAGCAGAAGCATACATGCTCAAGAGGGATCACCCGAAATTCAAAGGCAACTGAATTTCGGCAACCGGGGCATCGAAGTCGGAATGCCGCGAAACTCACCGAGTCAAAGCGTTTCGCCGTTTGCGGAAGAAAGTCTGATGTAGAACAAGTAGCAGAAGCATACATGCTCAAGAGGGATCACCCGAAATTCAAAGGCAACTGAATTTCGGCAACCGGGGCATCGAAGTCGGAATGCCGCGAAACTCACCGAGTCAAAGCGTTTCGCCGTTTGCGGAAGAAAGTCTGATGTAGAACAAGTAGCAGAAGCATACATGCTCAAGAGGGATCACCCGAAATTCAAAGGCAACTGAATTTCGGCAACCGGGGCATCGAAGTCGGAATGCCGCGAAACTCACCGAGTCAAAGCGTTTCGCCGTTTGCGGAAGAAAGTCTGATGTAGAACAAGTAGCAGAAGCATACATGCTCAAGAGGGATCACCCGAAATTCAAAGGCAACTGAATTTCGGCAACCGGGGCATCGAAGTCGGAATGCCGCGAAACTCACCGAGTCAAAGCGTTTCGCCGTTTGCGGAAGAAAGTCTGATGTAGAACAAGTAGCAGAAGCATACATGCTCAAGAGGGATCACCCGAAATTCAAAGGCAACTGAATTTCGGCAACCGGGGCATCGAAGTCGGAATGCCGCGAAACTCACCGAGTCAAAGCGTTTCGCCGTTTGCGGAAGAAAGTCTGATGTAGAACAAGTAGCAGAAGCATACATGCTCAAGAGGGATCACCCGAAATTCAAAGGCAACTGAATTTCGGCAACCGGGGCATCGAAGTCGGAATGCCGCGAAACTCACCGAGTCAAAGCGTTTCGCCGTTTGCGGAAGAAAGTCTGATGTAGAACAAGTAGCAGAAGCATACATGCTCAAGAGGGATCACCCGAAATTCAAAGGCAACTGAATTTCGGCAACCGGGGCATCGAAGTCGGAATGCCGCGAAACTCACCGAGTCAAAGCGTTTCGCCGTTTGCGGAAGAAAGTCTGATGTAGAACAAGTAGCAGAAGCATACATGCTCAAGAGGGATCACCCGAAATTCAAAGGCAACTGAATTTCGGCAACCGGGGCATCGAAGTCGGAATGCCGCGAAACTCACCGAGTCAAAGCGTTTCGCCGTTTGCGGAAGAAAGTCTGATGTAGAACAAGTAGCAGAAGCATACATGCTCAAGAGGGATCACCCGAAATTCAAAGGCAACTGAATTTCGGCAACCGGGGCATCGAAGTCGGAATGCCGCGAAACTCACCGAGTCAAAGCGTTTCGCCGTTTGCGGAAGAAAGTCTGATGTAGAACAAGTAGCAGAAGCATACATGCTCAAGAGGGATCACCCGAAATTCAAAGGCAACTGAATTTCGGCAACCGGGGCATCGAAGTCGGAATGCCGCGAAACTCACCGAGTCAAAGCGTTTCGCCGTTTGCGGAAGAAAGTCTGATGTAGAACAAGTAGCAGAAGCATACATGCTCAAGAGGGATCACCCGAAATTCAAAGGCAACTGAATTTCGGCAACCGGGGCATCGAAGTCGGAATGCCGCGAAACTCACCGAGTCAAAGCGTTTCGCCGTTTGCGGAAGAAAGTCTGATGTAGAACAAGTAGCAGAAGCATACATGCTCAAGAGGGATCACCCGAAATTCAAAGGCAACTGAATTTCGGCAACCGGGGCATCGAAGTCGGAATGCCGCGAAACTCACCGAGTCAAAGCGTTTCGCCGTTTGCGGAAGAAAGTCTGATGTAGAACAAGTAGCAGAAGCATACATGCTCAAGAGGGATCACCCGAAATTCAAAGGCAACTGAATTTCGGCAACCGGGGCATCGAAGTCGGAATGCCGCGAAACTCACCGAGTCAAAGCGTTTCGCCGTTTGCGGAAGAAAGTCTGATGTAGAACAAGTAGCAGAAGCATACATGCTCAAGAGGGATCACCCGAAATTCAAAGGCAACTGAATTTCGGCAACCGGGGCATCGAAGTCGGAATGCCGCGAAACTCACCGAGTCAAAGCGTTTCGCCGTTTGCGGAAGAAAGTCTGATGTAGAACAAGTAGCAGAAGCATACATGCTCAAGAGGGATCACCCGAAATTCAAAGGCAACTGAATTTCGGCAACCGGGGCATCGAAGTCGGAATGCCGCGAAACTCACCGAGTCAAAGCGTTTCGCCGTTTGCGGAAGAAAGTCTGATGTAGAACAAGTAGCAGAAGCATACATGCTCAAGAGGGATCACCCGAAATTCAAAGGCAACTGAATTTCGGCAACCGGGGCATCGAAGTCGGAATGCCGCGAAACTCACCGAGTCAAAGCGTTTCGCCGTTTGCGGAAGAAAGTCTGATGTAGAACAAGTAGCAGAAGCATACATGCTCAAGAGGGATCACCCGAAATTCAAAGGCAACTGAATTTCGGCAACCGGGGCATCGAAGTCGGAATGCCGCGAAACTCACCGAGTCAAAGCGTTTCGCCGTTTGCGGAAGAAAGTCTGATGTAGAACAAGTAGCAGAAGCATACATGCTCAAGAGGGATCACCCGAAATTCAAAGGCAACTGAATTTCGGCAACCGGGGCATCGAAGTCGGAATGCCGCGAAACTCACCGAGTCAAAGCGTTTCGCCGTTTGCGGAAGAAAGTCTGATGTAGAACAAGTAGCAGAAGCATACATGCTCAAGAGGGATCACCCGAAATTCAAAGGCAACTGAATTTCGGCAACCGGGGCATCGAAGTCGGAATGCCGCGAAACTCACCGAGTCAAAGCGTTTCGCCGTTTGCGGAAGAAAGTCTGATGTAGAACAAGTAGCAGAAGCATACATGCTCAAGAGGGATCACCCGAAATTCAAAGGCAACTGAATTTCGGCAACCGGGGCATCGAAGTCGGAATGCCGCGAAACTCACCGAGTCAAAGCGTTTCGCCGTTTGCGGAAGAAAGTCTGATGTAGAACAAGTAGCAGAAGCATACATGCTCAAGAGGGATCACCCGAAATTCAAAGGCAACTGAATTTCGGCAACCGGGGCATCGAAGTCGGAATGCCGCGAAACTCACCGAGTCAAAGCGTTTCGCCGTTTGCGGAAGAAAGTCTGATGTAGAACAAGTAGCAGAAGCATACATGCTCAAGAGGGATCACCCGAAATTCAAAGGCAACTGAATTTCGGCAACCGGGGCATCGAAGTCGGAATGCCGCGAAACTCACCGAGTCAAAGCGTTTCGCCGTTTGCGGAAGAAAGTCTGATGTAGAACAAGTAGCAGAAGCATACATGCTCAAGAGGGATCACCCGAAATTCAAAGGCAACTGAATTTCGGCAACCGGGGCATCGAAGTCGGAATGCCGCGAAACTCACCGAGTCAAAGCGTTTCGCCGTTTGCGGAAGAAAGTCTGATGTAGAACAAGTAGCAGAAGCATACATGCTCAAGAGGGATCACCCGAAATTCAAAGGCAACTGAATTTCGGCAACCGGGGCATCGAAGTCGGAATGCCGCGAAACTCACCGAGTCAAAGCGTTTCGCCGTTTGCGGAAGAAAGTCTGATGTAGAACAAGTAGCAGAAGCATACATGCTCAAGAGGGATCACCCGAAATTCAAAGGCAACTGAATTTCGGCAACCGGGGCATCGAAGTCGGAATGCCGCGAAACTCACCGAGTCAAAGCGTTTCGCCGTTTGCGGAAGAAAGTCTGATGTAGAACAAGTAGCAGAAGCATACATGCTCAAGAGGGATCACCCGAAATTCAAAGGCAACTGAATTTCGGCAACCGGGGCATCGAAGTCGGAATGCCGCGAAACTCACCGAGTCAAAGCGTTTCGCCGTTTGCGGAAGAAAGTCTGATGTAGAACAAGTAGCAGAAGCATACATGCTCAAGAGGGATCACCCGAAATTCAAAGGCAACTGAATTTCGGCAACCGGGGCATCGAAGTCGGAATGCCGCGAAACTCACCGAGTCAAAGCGTTTCGCCGTTTGCGGAAGAAAGTCTGATGTAGAACAAGTAGCAGAAGCATACATGCTCAAGAGGGATCACCCGAAATTCAAAGGCAACTGAATTTCGGCAACCGGGGCATCGAAGTCGGAATGCCGCGAAACTCACCGAGTCAAAGCGTTTCGCCGTTTGCGGAAGAAAGTCTGATGTAGAACAAGTAGCAGAAGCATACATGCTCAAGAGGGATCACCCGAAATTCAAAGGCAACTGAATTTCGGCAACCGGGCATCGAAGTCGGAATGCCGCGAAACTCACCGAGTCAAAGCGTTTCGCCGTTTGCGGAAGAAAGTCTGATGTAGAACAAGTAGCAGAAGCATACATGCTCAAGAGGGATCACCCGAAATTCAAAGGCAACTGAATTTCGGCAACCGGGGCATCGAAGTCGGAATGCCGCGAAACTCACCGAGTCAAAGCGTTTCGCCGTTTGCGGAAGAAAGTCTGATGTAGAACAAGTAGCAGAAGCATACATGCTCAAGAGGGATCACCCGAAATTCAAAGGCAACTGAATTTCGGCAACCGGGGCATCGAAGTCGGAATGCCGCGAAACTCACCGAGTCAAAGCGTTTCGCCGTTTGCGGAAGAAAGTCTGATGTAGAACAAGTAGCAGAAGCATACATGCTCAAGAGGGATCACCCGAAATTCAAAGGCAACTGAATTTCGGCAACCGGGGCATCGAAGTCGGAATGCCGCGAAACTCACCGAGTCAAAGCGTTTCGCCGTTTGCGGAAGAAAGTCTGATGTAGAACAAGTAGCAGAAGCATACATGCTCAAGAGGGATCACCCGAAATTCAAAGGCAACTGAATTTCGGCAACCGGGGCATCGAAGTCGGAATGCCGCGAAACTCACCGAGTCAAAGCGTTTCGCCGTTTGCGGAAGAAAGTCTGATGTAGAACAAGTAGCAGAAGCATACATGCTCAAGAGGGATCACCCGAAATTCAAAGGCAACTGAATTTCGGCAACCGGGGCATCGAAGTCGGAATGCCGCGAAACTCACCGAGTCAAAGCGTTTCGCCGTTTGCGGAAGAAAGTCTGATGTAGAACAAGTAGCAGAAGCATACATGCTCAAGAGGGATCACCCGAAATTCAAAGGCAACTGAATTTCGGCAACCGGGGCATCGAAGTCGGAATGCCGCGAAACTCACCGAGTCAAAGCGTTTCGCCGTTTGCGGAAGAAAGTCTGATGTAGAACAAGTAGCAGAAGCATACATGCTCAAGAGGGATCACCCGAAATTCAAAGGCAACTGAATTTCGGCAACCGGGGCATCGAAGTCGGAATGCCGCGAAACTCACCGAGTCAAAGCGTTTCGCCGTTTGCGGAAGAAAGTCTGATGTAGAACAAGTAGCAGAAGCATACATGCTCAAGAGGGATCACCCGAAATTCAAAGGCAACTGAATTTCGGCAACCGGGGCATCGAAGTCGGAATGCCGCGAAACTCACCGAGTCAAAGCGTTTCGCCGTTTGCGGAAGAAAGTCTGATGTAGAACAAGTAGCAGAAGCATACATGCTCAAGAGGGATCACCCGAAATTCAAAGGCAACTGAATTTCGGCAACCGGGGCATCGAAGTCGGAATGCCGCGAAACTCACCGAGTCAAAGCGTTTCGCCGTTTGCGGAAGAAAGTCTGATGTAGAACAAGTAGCAGAAGCATACATGCTCAAGAGGGATCACCCGAAATTCAAAGGCAACTGAATTTCGGCAACCGGGGCATCGAAGTCGGAATGCCGCGAAACTCACCGAGTCAAAGCGTTTCGCCGTTTGCGGAAGAAAGTCTGATGTAGAACAAGTAGCAGAAGCATACATGCTCAAGAGGGATCACCCGAAATTCAAAGGCAACTGAATTTCGGCAACCGGGGCATCGAAGTCGGAATGCCGCGAAACTCACCGAGTCAAAGCGTTTCGCCGTTTGCGGAAGAAAGTCTGATGTAGAACAAGTAGCAGAAGCATACATGCTCAAGAGGGATCACCCGAAATTCAAAGGCAACTGAATTTCGGCAACCGGGGCATCGAAGTCGGAATGCCGCGAAACTCACCGAGTCAAAGCGTTTCGCCGTTTGCGGAAGAAAGTCTGATGTAGAACAAGTAGCAGAAGCATACATGCTCAAGAGGGATCACCCGAAATTCAAAGGCAACTGAATTTCGGCAACCGGGGCATCGAAGTCGGAATGCCGCGAAACTCACCGAGTCAAAGCGTTTCGCCGTTTGCGGAAGAAAGTCTGATGTAGAACAAGTAGCAGAAGCATACATGCTCAAGAGGGATCACCCGAAATTCAAAGGCAACTGAATTTCGGCAACCGGGGCATCGAAGTCGGAATGCCGCGAAACTCACCGAGTCAAAGCGTTTCGCCGTTTGCGGAAGAAAGTCTGATGTAGAACAAGTAGCAGAAGCATACATGCTCAAGAGGGATCACCCGAAATTCAAAGGCAACTGAATTTCGGCAACCGGGGCATCGAAGTCGGAATGCCGCGAAACTCACCGAGTCAAAGCGTTTCGCCGTTTGCGGAAGAAAGTCTGATGTAGAACAAGTAGCAGAAGCATACATGCTCAAGAGGGATCACCCGAAATTCAAAGGCAACTGAATTTCGGCAACCGGGGCATCGAAGTCGGAATGCCGCGAAACTCACCGAGTCAAAGCGTTTCGCCGTTTGCGGAAGAAAGTCTGATGTAGAACAAGTAGCAGAAGCATACATGCTCAAGAGGGATCACCCGAAATTCAAAGGCAACTGAATTTCGGCAACCGGGGCATCGAAGTCGGAATGCCGCGAAACTCACCGAGTCAAAGCGTTTCGCCGTTTGCGGAAGAAAGTCTGATGTAGAACAAGTAGCAGAAGCATACATGCTCAAGAGGGATCACCCGAAATTCAAAGGCAACTGAATTTCGGCAACCGGGGCATCGAAGTCGGAATGCCGCGAAACTCACCGAGTCAAAGCGTTTCGCCGTTTGCGGAAGAAAGTCTGATGTAGAACAAGTAGCAGAAGCATACATGCTCAAGAGGGATCACCCGAAATTCAAAGGCAACTGAATTTCGGCAACCGGGGCATCGAAGTCGGAATGCCGCGAAACTCACCGAGTCAAAGCGTTTCGCCGTTTGCGGAAGAAAGTCTGATGTAGAACAAGTAGCAGAAGCATACATGCTCAAGAGGGATCACCCGAAATTCAAAGGCAACTGAATTTCGGCAACCGGGGCATCGAAGTCGGAATGCCGCGAAACTCACCGAGTCAAAGCGTTTCGCCGTTTGCGGAAGAAAGTCTGATGTAGAACAAGTAGCAGAAGCATACATGCTCAAGAGGGATCACCCGAAATTCAAAGGCAACTGAATTTCGGCAACCGGGGCATCGAAGTCGGAATGCCGCGAAACTCACCGAGTCAAAGCGTTTCGCCGTTTGCGGAAGAAAGTCTGATGTAGAACAAGTAGCAGAAGCATACATGCTCAAGAGGGATCACCCGAAATTCAAAGGCAACTGAATTTCGGCAACCGGGGCATCGAAGTCGGAATGCCGCGAAACTCACCGAGTCAAAGCGTTTCGCCGTTTGCGGAAGAAAGTCTGATGTAGAACAAGTAGCAGAAGCATACATGCTCAAGAGGGATCACCCGAAATTCAAAGGCAACTGAATTTCGGCAACCGGGGCATCGAAGTCGGAATGCCGCGAAACTCACCGAGTCAAAGCGTTTCGCCGTTTGCGGAAGAAAGTCTGATGTAGAACAAGTAGCAGAAGCATACATGCTCAAGAGGGATCACCCGAAATTCAAAGGCAACTGAATTTCGGCAACCGGGGCATCGAAGTCGGAATGCCGCGAAACTCACCGAGTCAAAGCGTTTCGCCGTTTGCGGAAGAAAGTCTGATGTAGAACAAGTAGCAGAAGCATACATGCTCAAGAGGGATCACCCGAAATTCAAAGGCAACTGAATTTCGGCAACCGGGGCATCGAAGTCGGAATGCCGCGAAACTCACCGAGTCAAAGCGTTTCGCCGTTTGCGGAAGAAAGTCTGATGTAGAACAAGTAGCAGAAGCATACATGCTCAAGAGGGATCACCCGAAATTCAAAGGCAACTGAATTTCGGCAACCGGGGCATCGAAGTCGGAATGCCGCGAAACTCACCGAGTCAAAGCGTTTCGCCGTTTGCGGAAGAAAGTCTGATGTAGAACAAGTAGCAGAAGCATACATGCTCAAGAGGGATCACCCGAAATTCAAAGGCAACTGAATTTCGGCAACCGGGGCATCGAAGTCGGAATGCCGCGAAACTCACCGAGTCAAAGCGTTTCGCCGTTTGCGGAAGAAAGTCTGATGTAGAACAAGTAGCAGAAGCATACATGCTCAAGAGGGATCACCCGAAATTCAAAGGCAACTGAATTTCGGCAACCGGGGCATCGAAGTCGGAATGCCGCGAAACTCACCGAGTCAAAGCGTTTCGCCGTTTGCGGAAGAAAGTCTGATGTAGAACAAGTAGCAGAAGCATACATGCTCAAGAGGGATCACCCGAAATTCAAAGGCAACTGAATTTCGGCAACCGGGGCATCGAAGTCGGAATGCCGCGAAACTCACCGAGTCAAAGCGTTTCGCCGTTTGCGGAAGAAAGTCTGATGTAGAACAAGTAGCAGAAGCATACATGCTCAAGAGGGATCACCCGAAATTCAAAGGCAACTGAATTTCGGCAACCGGGGCATCGAAGTCGGAATGCCGCGAAACTCACCGAGTCAAAGCGTTTCGCCGTTTGCGGAAGAAAGTCTGATGTAGAACAAGTAGCAGAAGCATACATGCTCAAGAGGGATCACCCGAAATTCAAAGGCAACTGAATTTCGGCAACCGGGGCATCGAAGTCGGAATGCCGCGAAACTCACCGAGTCAAAGCGTTTCGCCGTTTGCGGAAGAAAGTCTGATGTAGAACAAGTAGCAGAAGCATACATGCTCAAGAGGGATCACCCGAAATTCAAAGGCAACTGAATTTCGGCAACCGGGGCATCGAAGTCGGAATGCCGCGAAACTCACCGAGTCAAAGCGTTTCGCCGTTTGCGGAAGAAAGTCTGATGTAGAACAAGTAGCAGAAGCATACATGCTCAAGAGGGATCACCCGAAATTCAAAGGCAACTGAATTTCGGCAACCGGGGCATCGAAGTCGGAATGCCGCGAAACTCACCGAGTCAAAGCGTTTCGCCGTTTGCGGAAGAAAGTCTGATGTAGAACAAGTAGCAGAAGCATACATGCTCAAGAGGGATCACCCGAAATTCAAAGGCAACTGAATTTCGGCAACCGGGGCATCGAAGTCGGAATGCCGCGAAACTCACCGAGTCAAAGCGTTTCGCCGTTTGCGGAAGAAAGTCTGATGTAGAACAAGTAGCAGAAGCATACATGCTCAAGAGGGATCACCCGAAATTCAAAGGCAACTGAATTTCGGCAACCGGGGCATCGAAGTCGGAATGCCGCGAAACTCACCGAGTCAAAGCGTTTCGCCGTTTGCGGAAGAAAGTCTGATGTAGAACAAGTAGCAGAAGCATACATGCTCAAGAGGGATCACCCGAAATTCAAAGGCAACTGAATTTCGGCAACCGGGGCATCGAAGTCGGAATGCCGCGAAACTCACCGAGTCAAAGCGTTTCGCCGTTTGCGGAAGAAAGTCTGATGTAGAACAAGTAGCAGAAGCATACATGCTCAAGAGGGATCACCCGAAATTCAAAGGCAACTGAATTTCGGCAACCGGGGCATCGAAGTCGGAATGCCGCGAAACTCACCGAGTCAAAGCGTTTCGCCGTTTGCGGAAGAAAGTCTGATGTAGAACAAGTAGCAGAAGCATACATGCTCAAGAGGGATCACCCGAAATTCAAAGGCAACTGAATTTCGGCAACCGGGGCATCGAAGTCGGAATGCCGCGAAACTCACCGAGTCAAAGCGTTTCGCCGTTTGCGGAAGAAAGTCTGATGTAGAACAAGTAGCAGAAGCATACATGCTCAAGAGGGATCACCCGAAATTCAAAGGCAACTGAATTTCGGCAACCGGGGCATCGAAGTCGGAATGCCGCGAAACTCACCGAGTCAAAGCGTTTCGCCGTTTGCGGAAGAAAGTCTGATGTAGAACAAGTAGCAGAAGCATACATGCTCAAGAGGGATCACCCGAAATTCAAAGGCAACTGAATTTCGGCAACCGGGGCATCGAAGTCGGAATGCCGCGAAACTCACCGAGTCAAAGCGTTTCGCCGTTTGCGGAAGAAAGTCTGATGTAGAACAAGTAGCAGAAGCATACATGCTCAAGAGGGATCACCCGAAATTCAAAGGCAACTGAATTTCGGCAACCGGGGCATCGAAGTCGGAATGCCGCGAAACTCACCGAGTCAAAGCGTTTCGCCGTTTGCGGAAGAAAGTCTGATGTAGAACAAGTAGCAGAAGCATACATGCTCAAGAGGGATCACCCGAAATTCAAAGGCAACTGAATTTCGGCAACCGGGGCATCGAAGTCGGAATGCCGCGAAACTCACCGAGTCAAAGCGTTTCGCCGTTTGCGGAAGAAAGTCTGATGTAGAACAAGTAGCAGAAGCATACATGCTCAAGAGGGATCACCCGAAATTCAAAGGCAACTGAATTTCGGCAACCGGGGCATCGAAGTCGGAATGCCGCGAAACTCACCGAGTCAAAGCGTTTCGCCGTTTGCGGAAGAAAGTCTGATGTAGAACAAGTAGCAGAAGCATACATGCTCAAGAGGGATCACCCGAAATTCAAAGGCAACTGAATTTCGGCAACCGGGGCATCGAAGTCGGAATGCCGCGAAACTCACCGAGTCAAAGCGTTTCGCCGTTTGCGGAAGAAAGTCTGATGTAGAACAAGTAGCAGAAGCATACATGCTCAAGAGGGATCACCCGAAATTCAAAGGCAACTGAATTTCGGCAACCGGGGCATCGAAGTCGGAATGCCGCGAAACTCACCGAGTCAAAGCGTTTCGCCGTTTGCGGAAGAAAGTCTGATGTAGAACAAGTAGCAGAAGCATACATGCTCAAGAGGGATCACCCGAAATTCAAAGGCAACTGAATTTCGGCAACCGGGGCATCGAAGTCGGAATGCCGCGAAACTCACCGAGTCAAAGCGTTTCGCCGTTTGCGGAAGAAAGTCTGATGTAGAACAAGTAGCAGAAGCATACATGCTCAAGAGGGATCACCCGAAATTCAAAGGCAACTGAATTTCGGCAACCGGGGCATCGAAGTCGGAATGCCGCGAAACTCACCGAGTCAAAGCGTTTCGCCGTTTGCGGAAGAAAGTCTGATGTAGAACAAGTAGCAGAAGCATACATGCTCAAGAGGGATCACCCGAAATTCAAAGGCAACTGAATTTCGGCAACCGGGGCATCGAAGTCGGAATGCCGCGAAACTCACCGAGTCAAAGCGTTTCGCCGTTTGCGGAAGAAAGTCTGATGTAGAACAAGTAGCAGAAGCATACATGCTCAAGAGGGATCACCCGAAATTCAAAGGCAACTGAATTTCGGCAACCGGGGCATCGAAGTCGGAATGCCGCGAAACTCACCGAGTCAAAGCGTTTCGCCGTTTGCGGAAGAAAGTCTGATGTAGAACAAGTAGCAGAAGCATACATGCTCAAGAGGGATCACCCGAAATTCAAAGGCAACTGAATTTCGGCAACCGGGGCATCGAAGTCGGAATGCCGCGAAACTCACCGAGTCAAAGCGTTTCGCCGTTTGCGGAAGAAAGTCTGATGTAGAACAAGTAGCAGAAGCATACATGCTCAAGAGGGATCACCCGAAATTCAAAGGCAACTGAATTTCGGCAACCGGGGCATCGAAGTCGGAATGCCGCGAAACTCACCGAGTCAAAGCGTTTCGCCGTTTGCGGAAGAAAGTCTGATGTAGAACAAGTAGCAGAAGCATACATGCTCAAGAGGGATCACCCGAAATTCAAAGGCAACTGAATTTCGGCAACCGGGGCATCGAAGTCGGAATGCCGCGAAACTCACCGAGTCAAAGCGTTTCGCCGTTTGCGGAAGAAAGTCTGATGTAGAACAAGTAGCAGAAGCATACATGCTCAAGAGGGATCACCCGAAATTCAAAGGCAACTGAATTTCGGCAACCGGGGCATCGAAGTCGGAATGCCGCGAAACTCACCGAGTCAAAGCGTTTCGCCGTTTGCGGAAGAAAGTCTGATGTAGAACAAGTAGCAGAAGCATACATGCTCAAGAGGGATCACCCGAAATTCAAAGGCAACTGAATTTCGGCAACCGGGGCATCGAAGTCGGAATGCCGCGAAACTCACCGAGTCAAAGCGTTTCGCCGTTTGCGGAAGAAAGTCTGATGTAGAACAAGTAGCAGAAGCATACATGCTCAAGAGGGATCACCCGAAATTCAAAGGCAACTGAATTTCGGCAACCGGGGCATCGAAGTCGGAATGCCGCGAAACTCACCGAGTCAAAGCGTTTCGCCGTTTGCGGAAGAAAGTCTGATGTAGAACAAGTAGCAGAAGCATACATGCTCAAGAGGGATCACCCGAAATTCAAAGGCAACTGAATTTCGGCAACCGGGGCATCGAAGTCGGAATGCCGCGAAACTCACCGAGTCAAAGCGTTTCGCCGTTTGCGGAAGAAAGTCTGATGTAGAACAAGTAGCAGAAGCATACATGCTCAAGAGGGATCACCCGAAATTCAAAGGCAACTGAATTTCGGCAACCGGGGCATCGAAGTCGGAATGCCGCGAAACTCACCGAGTCAAAGCGTTTCGCCGTTTGCGGAAGAAAGTCTGATGTAGAACAAGTAGCAGAAGCATACATGCTCAAGAGGGATCACCCGAAATTCAAAGGCAACTGAATTTCGGCAACCGGGGCATCGAAGTCGGAATGCCGCGAAACTCACCGAGTCAAAGCGTTTCGCCGTTTGCGGAAGAAAGTCTGATGTAGAACAAGTAGCAGAAGCATACATGCTCAAGAGGGATCACCCGAAATTCAAAGGCAACTGAATTTCGGCAACCGGGGCATCGAAGTCGGAATGCCGCGAAACTCACCGAGTCAAAGCGTTTCGCCGTTTGCGGAAGAAAGTCTGATGTAGAACAAGTAGCAGAAGCATACATGCTCAAGAGGGATCACCCGAAATTCAAAGGCAACTGAATTTCGGCAACCGGGGCATCGAAGTCGGAATGCCGCGAAACTCACCGAGTCAAAGCGTTTCGCCGTTTGCGGAAGAAAGTCTGATGTAGAACAAGTAGCAGAAGCATACATGCTCAAGAGGGATCACCCGAAATTCAAAGGCAACTGAATTTCGGCAACCGGGGCATCGAAGTCGGAATGCCGCGAAACTCACCGAGTCAAAGCGTTTCGCCGTTTGCGGAAGAAAGTCTGATGTAGAACAAGTAGCAGAAGCATACATGCTCAAGAGGGATCACCCGAAATTCAAAGGCAACTGAATTTCGGCAACCGGGGCATCGAAGTCGGAATGCCGCGAAACTCACCGAGTCAAAGCGTTTCGCCGTTTGCGGAAGAAAGTCTGATGTAGAACAAGTAGCAGAAGCATACATGCTCAAGAGGGATCACCCGAAATTCAAAGGCAACTGAATTTCGGCAACCGGGGCATCGAAGTCGGAATGCCGCGAAACTCACCGAGTCAAAGCGTTTCGCCGTTTGCGGAAGAAAGTCTGATGTAGAACAAGTAGCAGAAGCATACATGCTCAAGAGGGATCACCCGAAATTCAAAGGCAACTGAATTTCGGCAACCGGGGCATCGAAGTCGGAATGCCGCGAAACTCACCGAGTCAAAGCGTTTCGCCGTTTGCGGAAGAAAGTCTGATGTAGAACAAGTAGCAGAAGCATACATGCTCAAGAGGGATCACCCGAAATTCAAAGGCAACTGAATTTCGGCAACCGGGGCATCGAAGTCGGAATGCCGCGAAACTCACCGAGTCAAAGCGTTTCGCCGTTTGCGGAAGAAAGTCTGATGTAGAACAAGTAGCAGAAGCATACATGCTCAAGAGGGATCACCCGAAATTCAAAGGCAACTGAATTTCGGCAACCGGGGCATCGAAGTCGGAATGCCGCGAAACTCACCGAGTCAAAGCGTTTCGCCGTTTGCGGAAGAAAGTCTGATGTAGAACAAGTAGCAGAAGCATACATGCTCAAGAGGGATCACCCGAAATTCAAAGGCAACTGAATTTCGGCAACCGGGCATCGAAGTCGGAATGCCGCGAAACTCACCGAGTCAAAGCGTTTCGCCGTTTGCGGAAGAAAGTCTGATGTAGAACAAGTAGCAGAAGCATACATGCTCAAGAGGGATCACCCGAAATTCAAAGGCAACTGAATTTCGGCAACCGGGGCATCGAAGTCGGAATGCCGCGAAACTCACCGAGTCAAAGCGTTTCGCCGTTTGCGGAAGAAAGTCTGATGTAGAACAAGTAGCAGAAGCATACATGCTCAAGAGGGATCACCCGAAATTCAAAGGCAACTGAATTTCGGCAACCGGGGCATCGAAGTCGGAATGCCGCGAAACTCACCGAGTCAAAGCGTTTCGCCGTTTGCGGAAGAAAGTCTGATGTAGAACAAGTAGCAGAAGCATACATGCTCAAGAGGGATCACCCGAAATTCAAAGGCAACTGAATTTCGGCAACCGGGGCATCGAAGTCGGAATGCCGCGAAACTCACCGAGTCAAAGCGTTTCGCCGTTTGCGGAAGAAAGTCTGATGTAGAACAAGTAGCAGAAGCATACATGCTCAAGAGGGATCACCCGAAATTCAAAGGCAACTGAATTTCGGCAACCGGGGCATCGAAGTCGGAATGCCGCGAAACTCACCGAGTCAAAGCGTTTCGCCGTTTGCGGAAGAAAGTCTGATGTAGAACAAGTAGCAGAAGCATACATGCTCAAGAGGGATCACCCGAAATTCAAAGGCAACTGAATTTCGGCAACCGGGGCATCGAAGTCGGAATGCCGCGAAACTCACCGAGTCAAAGCGTTTCGCCGTTTGCGGAAGAAAGTCTGATGTAGAACAAGTAGCAGAAGCATACATGCTCAAGAGGGATCACCCGAAATTCAAAGGCAACTGAATTTCGGCAACCGGGGCATCGAAGTCGGAATGCCGCGAAACTCACCGAGTCAAAGCGTTTCGCCGTTTGCGGAAGAAAGTCTGATGTAGAACAAGTAGCAGAAGCATACATGCTCAAGAGGGATCACCCGAAATTCAAAGGCAACTGAATTTCGGCAACCGGGGCATCGAAGTCGGAATGCCGCGAAACTCACCGAGTCAAAGCGTTTCGCCGTTTGCGGAAGAAAGTCTGATGTAGAACAAGTAGCAGAAGCATACATGCTCAAGAGGGATCACCCGAAATTCAAAGGCAACTGAATTTCGGCAACCGGGGCATCGAAGTCGGAATGCCGCGAAACTCACCGAGTCAAAGCGTTTCGCCGTTTGCGGAAGAAAGTCTGATGTAGAACAAGTAGCAGAAGCATACATGCTCAAGAGGGATCACCCGAAATTCAAAGGCAACTGAATTTCGGCAACCGGGGCATCGAAGTCGGAATGCCGCGAAACTCACCGAGTCAAAGCGTTTCGCCGTTTGCGGAAGAAAGTCTGATGTAGAACAAGTAGCAGAAGCATACATGCTCAAGAGGGATCACCCGAAATTCAAAGGCAACTGAATTTCGGCAACCGGGGCATCGAAGTCGGAATGCCGCGAAACTCACCGAGTCAAAGCGTTTCGCCGTTTGCGGAAGAAAGTCTGATGTAGAACAAGTAGCAGAAGCATACATGCTCAAGAGGGATCACCCGAAATTCAAAGGCAACTGAATTTCGGCAACCGGGGCATCGAAGTCGGAATGCCGCGAAACTCACCGAGTCAAAGCGTTTCGCCGTTTGCGGAAGAAAGTCTGATGTAGAACAAGTAGCAGAAGCATACATGCTCAAGAGGGATCACCCGAAATTCAAAGGCAACTGAATTTCGGCAACCGGGGCATCGAAGTCGGAATGCCGCGAAACTCACCGAGTCAAAGCGTTTCGCCGTTTGCGGAAGAAAGTCTGATGTAGAACAAGTAGCAGAAGCATACATGCTCAAGAGGGATCACCCGAAATTCAAAGGCAACTGAATTTCGGCAACCGGGGCATCGAAGTCGGAATGCCGCGAAACTCACCGAGTCAAAGCGTTTCGCCGTTTGCGGAAGAAAGTCTGATGTAGAACAAGTAGCAGAAGCATACATGCTCAAGAGGGATCACCCGAAATTCAAAGGCAACTGAATTTCGGCAACCGGGGCATCGAAGTCGGAATGCCGCGAAACTCACCGAGTCAAAGCGTTTCGCCGTTTGCGGAAGAAAGTCTGATGTAGAACAAGTAGCAGAAGCATACATGCTCAAGAGGGATCACCCGAAATTCAAAGGCAACTGAATTTCGGCAACCGGGGCATCGAAGTCGGAATGCCGCGAAACTCACCGAGTCAAAGCGTTTCGCCGTTTGCGGAAGAAAGTCTGATGTAGAACAAGTAGCAGAAGCATACATGCTCAAGAGGGATCACCCGAAATTCAAAGGCAACTGAATTTCGGCAACCGGGGCATCGAAGTCGGAATGCCGCGAAACTCACCGAGTCAAAGCGTTTCGCCGTTTGCGGAAGAAAGTCTGATGTAGAACAAGTAGCAGAAGCATACATGCTCAAGAGGGATCACCCGAAATTCAAAGGCAACTGAATTTCGGCAACCGGGGCATCGAAGTCGGAATGCCGCGAAACTCACCGAGTCAAAGCGTTTCGCCGTTTGCGGAAGAAAGTCTGATGTAGAACAAGTAGCAGAAGCATACATGCTCAAGAGGGATCACCCGAAATTCAAAGGCAACTGAATTTCGGCAACCGGGGCATCGAAGTCGGAATGCCGCGAAACTCACCGAGTCAAAGCGTTTCGCCGTTTGCGGAAGAAAGTCTGATGTAGAACAAGTAGCAGAAGCATACATGCTCAAGAGGGATCACCCGAAATTCAAAGGCAACTGAATTTCGGCAACCGGGGCATCGAAGTCGGAATGCCGCGAAACTCACCGAGTCAAAGCGTTTCGCCGTTTGCGGAAGAAAGTCTGATGTAGAACAAGTAGCAGAAGCATACATGCTCAAGAGGGATCACCCGAAATTCAAAGGCAACTGAATTTCGGCAACCGGGGCATCGAAGTCGGAATGCCGCGAAACTCACCGAGTCAAAGCGTTTCGCCGTTTGCGGAAGAAAGTCTGATGTAGAACAAGTAGCAGAAGCATACATGCTCAAGAGGGATCACCCGAAATTCAAAGGCAACTGAATTTCGGCAACCGGGGCATCGAAGTCGGAATGCCGCGAAACTCACCGAGTCAAAGCGTTTCGCCGTTTGCGGAAGAAAGTCTGATGTAGAACAAGTAGCAGAAGCATACATGCTCAAGAGGGATCACCCGAAATTCAAAGGCAACTGAATTTCGGCAACCGGGGCATCGAAGTCGGAATGCCGCGAAACTCACCGAGTCAAAGCGTTTCGCCGTTTGCGGAAGAAAGTCTGATGTAGAACAAGTAGCAGAAGCATACATGCTCAAGAGGGATCACCCGAAATTCAAAGGCAACTGAATTTCGGCAACCGGGGCATCGAAGTCGGAATGCCGCGAAACTCACCGAGTCAAAGCGTTTCGCCGTTTGCGGAAGAAAGTCTGATGTAGAACAAGTAGCAGAAGCATACATGCTCAAGAGGGATCACCCGAAATTCAAAGGCAACTGAATTTCGGCAACCGGGGCATCGAAGTCGGAATGCCGCGAAACTCACCGAGTCAAAGCGTTTCGCCGTTTGCGGAAGAAAGTCTGATGTAGAACAAGTAGCAGAAGCATACATGCTCAAGAGGGATCACCCGAAATTCAAAGGCAACTGAATTTCGGCAACCGGGGCATCGAAGTCGGAATGCCGCGAAACTCACCGAGTCAAAGCGTTTCGCCGTTTGCGGAAGAAAGTCTGATGTAGAACAAGTAGCAGAAGCATACATGCTCAAGAGGGATCACCCGAAATTCAAAGGCAACTGAATTTCGGCAACCGGGCATCGAAGTCGGAATGCCGCGAAACTCACCGAGTCAAAGCGTTTCGCCGTTTGCGGAAGAAAGTCTGATGTAGAACAAGTAGCAGAAGCATACATGCTCAAGAGGGATCACCCGAAATTCAAAGGCAACTGAATTTCGGCAACCGGGGCATCGAAGTCGGAATGCCGCGAAACTCACCGAGTCAAAGCGTTTCGCCGTTTGCGGAAGAAAGTCTGATGTAGAACAAGTAGCAGAAGCATACATGCTCAAGAGGGATCACCCGAAATTCAAAGGCAACTGAATTTCGGCAACCGGGGCATCGAAGTCGGAATGCCGCGAAACTCACCGAGTCAAAGCGTTTCGCCGTTTGCGGAAGAAAGTCTGATGTAGAACAAGTAGCAGAAGCATACATGCTCAAGAGGGATCACCCGAAATTCAAAGGCAACTGAATTTCGGCAACCGGGGCATCGAAGTCGGAATGCCGCGAAACTCACCGAGTCAAAGCGTTTCGCCGTTTGCGGAAGAAAGTCTGATGTAGAACAAGTAGCAGAAGCATACATGCTCAAGAGGGATCACCCGAAATTCAAAGGCAACTGAATTTCGGCAACCGGGGCATCGAAGTCGGAATGCCGCGAAACTCACCGAGTCAAAGCGTTTCGCCGTTTGCGGAAGAAAGTCTGATGTAGAACAAGTAGCAGAAGCATACATGCTCAAGAGGGATCACCCGAAATTCAAAGGCAACTGAATTTCGGCAACCGGGGCATCGAAGTCGGAATGCCGCGAAACTCACCGAGTCAAAGCGTTTCGCCGTTTGCGGAAGAAAGTCTGATGTAGAACAAGTAGCAGAAGCATACATGCTCAAGAGGGATCACCCGAAATTCAAAGGCAACTGAATTTCGGCAACCGGGGCATCGAAGTCGGAATGCCGCGAAACTCACCGAGTCAAAGCGTTTCGCCGTTTGCGGAAGAAAGTCTGATGTAGAACAAGTAGCAGAAGCATACATGCTCAAGAGGGATCACCCGAAATTCAAAGGCAACTGAATTTCGGCAACCGGGGCATCGAAGTCGGAATGCCGCGAAACTCACCGAGTCAAAGCGTTTCGCCGTTTGCGGAAGAAAGTCTGATGTAGAACAAGTAGCAGAAGCATACATGCTCAAGAGGGATCACCCGAAATTCAAAGGCAACTGAATTTCGGCAACCGGGGCATCGAAGTCGGAATGCCGCGAAACTCACCGAGTCAAAGCGTTTCGCCGTTTGCGGAAGAAAGTCTGATGTAGAACAAGTAGCAGAAGCATACATGCTCAAGAGGGATCACCCGAAATTCAAAGGCAACTGAATTTCGGCAACCGGGGCATCGAAGTCGGAATGCCGCGAAACTCACCGAGTCAAAGCGTTTCGCCGTTTGCGGAAGAAAGTCTGATGTAGAACAAGTAGCAGAAGCATACATGCTCAAGAGGGATCACCCGAAATTCAAAGGCAACTGAATTTCGGCAACCGGGGCATCGAAGTCGGAATGCCGCGAAACTCACCGAGTCAAAGCGTTTCGCCGTTTGCGGAAGAAAGTCTGATGTAGAACAAGTAGCAGAAGCATACATGCTCAAGAGGGATCACCCGAAATTCAAAGGCAACTGAATTTCGGCAACCGGGCATCGAAGTCGGAATGCCGCGAAACTCACCGAGTCAAAGCGTTTCGCCGTTTGCGGAAGAAGTCTGATGTAGAACAAGTAGCAGAAGCATACATGCTCAAGAGGGATCACCCGAAATTCAAAGGCAACTGAATTTCGGCAACCGGGGCATCGAAGTCGGAATGCCGCGAAACTCACCGAGTCAAAGCGTTTCGCCGTTTGCGGAAGAAAGTCTGATGTAGAACAAGTAGCAGAAGCATACATGCTCAAGAGGGATCACCCGAAATTCAAAGGCAACTGAATTTCGGCAACCGGGGCATCGAAGTCGGAATGCCGCGAAACTCACCGAGTCAAAGCGTTTCGCCGTTTGCGGAAGAAAGTCTGATGTAGAACAAGTAGCAGAAGCATACATGCTCAAGAGGGATCACCCGAAATTCAAAGGCAACTGAATTTCGGCAACCGGGGCATCGAAGTCGGAATGCCGCGAAACTCACCGAGTCAAAGCGTTTCGCCGTTTGCGGAAGAAAGTCTGATGTAGAACAAGTAGCAGAAGCATACATGCTCAAGAGGGATCACCCGAAATTCAAAGGCAACTGAATTTCGGCAACCGGGGCATCGAAGTCGGAATGCCGCGAAACTCACCGAGTCAAAGCGTTTCGCTGTTTGCGGAAGAAAGTCTGATGTAGAACAAGTAGCAGAAGCATACATGCTCAAGAGGGATCACCCGAAATTCAAAGGCAACTGAATTTCGGCACCCGGGGCATCGAAGTCGGAATGCCGCGAAACTCACCGAGTCAAAGCGTTTCGCCGTTTGCGGAAGAAAGTCTGATGTAGAACAAGTAGCAGAAGCATACATGCTCAAGAGGGATCACCCAAAATTCAATGGCAACTGAATTTCGGCAACCGGGGCATCGAAGTCGGAATGCCGCGAAACTCACGAAGTCAAAGCGTTTCGCCGTTTGCGGAAGAAAGTCTGATGTAGAACAAGTAGCAGAAGCATACATGCTCAAGAGGGATCACCCGAAATTCAAAGGCAACTGAATTTCGGCAGCCGGGGCATCGAAGTCGAAATGCCGTGAAACTCACGAAGTCAAAGCGTTTCGCCATTTGCGGAAGAAAGTCTCATGGAGAACAAGTAGCAGAAGCATACAAGCTCAAGAGGGATCACCTGAAATTCAAAGGCAACTGAATTTTGCCAACCGGGGCATCTATGTCGAAATTCCGCGAAACTCACCGAGTCAAAGCGTTTCGCCATTTGTGGAAGAAAGTCTGATGTAGAACAAGTAGCAGAATCATTACACTGCTCCAGAGGGATCACCCGGAAATCAAAGGCAACTGAATTTCGTTAACGGGGGGCATCGAAGTCGGAATGCCGCGAAACTAACCGAGGCAAAGCGTTTCCGCCGTTTGCGGAAGAAAGTCTTATTGTAGAACAAGTACAAGAAGCATTACTATGCTCAAGAGGGATCACCCGAAATTCAAAGGCAACAGAATATCGCCAACCGGGGCATCGAAGATGGAATGCCGCCAAACTCACCGAGTCAGAGCGTTTTGCCGTTTGCGGAAGAAGTTTGATGTAGAACAAGTAGCAGAAGCATACATGCTCAAGAGGGATCACCCGAAATTCAAAGGCAACTAAATTTCGGCAACCGGGGCATCGAAATCGGAATGCCGCGAAACTCACCGAGTCAAAGCGTTTCCCCGTTTGCGGAAGGAAGTCTGATGTAGAACAAGTAGCACAAGCATACATGGTCATGAGGGATCACCTGAAATTCAAAGGCAACTGAATTTCGGCATCCGGGGCAACGAAGTCGGAATGCCGCGAAACTCCCCTAGTCAAAGCGTTTCGCCGTTTGCGGATGAAAGTCTCCTGTAGAACAAGTAGCAGAAGCATACATGCTCAAGAGGGATCACCCAAAATTCAAAGGCAACTGAATTTCGGCAACCGGGGCATCGAAGTCGGAATGCCGCGAAACTCACCGAGTCAAAGCGTTTTTCCGTTTGCGGAAGAAAGTCTGATGTAGAACAAGTAGCAGAAGCATACATGCTCAAGAGGGATCACCCGAAATTCAAAGGCAACTGAATTTCGGCAACCGGGGCATCGAAGTCGGAATGCCGCGAAAACTCACCGAGTCAAAGCGTTTCGCCGTTTGCGAAAGAAAGTTTGATGTAGAACAAGTAGCTAGAAGCATACATGCTCAAGAGGGATCACCCGAAATTCAAAGGGCAACTGAATTTCGGCAACCGGGGCATCGAAGTCGGAATGCCGCGAAACTCACCGAGTCAAAGCGTTTTCGCCGTTTGCGGAAGAAAGTCTGATGTAGAACAAGTAGCAGAAGCATACATGCTCAAGAGGGATCACCGAAATTCAAAGGCAACTGAATTTCGGCAACCGGGGCATCGAAGTCGGAATGCCGCGAAACTCACCGAGTCAAAGCGTTTCGCCGTTTGCGGAAGAAAGTCTGATGTAGTACAAGTAGCAGAAGCATACATGCTCAAGAGGGATCACCCGAAATTCAAAGGCAACTGAATTTCGGCAACCCGGGCATCGAAGTCGGAATGCCGCGAAACTCCCCGAGTCAAAGTGTTTCGCTGCCTGCGGAAGGAAGTCTGATGTAGTACAAGTAGCAGAAGCATACATGCTCAAGAGGGATCACCCGGAATTCAAAGGCAACTGAATTTCGGCAACCGGGGCATCGAAGAAGGAATGCCGCGAAAACTGACCGAGTCAAATCGTTTCGCCGTTTGGGGAATAATGACTGATGTAGAACAAATAGCAGAAGCATACATGCTCAAGAGCGATCACCCGAAATTCAAAGGCAAATGAATTTCGGCAACCGGGGCATCGAAGTCGGAATGCCGTGAAACTCACCGAGTCAAAGCGTTTCCCTGTTTGCGGAAGGAAGTGTGATGTAGAACAAGTAGCAGAAGCATACATGCTCAAGAGGGATCACCCGAAATTCAAAGGCAAATGAATTTCGGCAACCGGGGCATCGAAGTCGGAATGCCGCGAAACTCACCGACTCAAAGCGTTTCGCCGTTTGTGGAAGAAAGTCTGATGTAGAACAAGTAGCAGAAGCATACATGCTCAAGAGGGATCACCCGAAATTCAAAGGCAACTGAATTTCGGCAACCGGGCATCGAAGTCGGAATGCCGCGAAACTCACCGAGTCAAAGCGTTTCGCCTTTTGCGGAAGAAAGTCTGATGTAGAACAAGTAGCAGAAGCACACATGCTCAAGAGGGATCACCCGAAATTCAAAGGCAACTGAATTTCGGCAACCGGGGCATCGAAGGCGGAATGCCGCGAAACTCACCGAGTCAAAGCGTTTCGCCGTTTGCGGAAGAAAGTCAGATGTAGAACAAGTAGCAGAAGCATACATGCTCAAGAGGGATCACCCGAAATTCAAAGGCAACTGAATTTGGGCAACCGGGGCATCGAAGTCGGAATGCCGCGAAACTCATGAGTCAAAGCGTTTCGCCGTTTGGGGAAGAAAGTCTGATGTAGAACAAGTAGCAGAAGCATACATGCTCAAGACGGATCACCCCAAATTCAAAGGCAATTGAATTTGGGCAACCGGGGCATCGAAGTCGGAATGCCGCGAAACTCACCGAGTCAAAGCATTTCGCCGTTTGCGGAAGAAAGTCTGATGTAGAACAAGTAGCAGAAGCATACATGCTCAAGAGGGATCACCCGAAATTCAAAGGCAACTGAATTTCGGCAACCGGGGCATCGAAGTCGGAAATGCCGCGAAACTCACCGAGTCAAAAGCGTTTCGCCGTTTGCGGAAGAAAGTCTGATGTAGAACAAGTAGCAGAAGCATACATGCTCAAGAGGGATCACCCGAAATTCAAAGGCAACTGAATTTCGGCAACCGGGGCATCGAAGTCGGAATGCCGCGAAACTCACCGAGTCAAAGCGTTTCGCCGTTTGCGGAAGAAAGTCTGATGTAGAACAAGTAGCAGAAGCATACATGCTCAAGAGGGATCACCCGAAATTCAAAGGCAACTGAATTTCGGCAACCGGGGCATCGAAGTCGGAATGCCGCGAAACTCACCGAGTCAAAGCGTTTCGCCGTTTGCGGAAGAAAGTCTGATGTAGAACAAGTAGCAGAAGCATACATGCTCAAGAGGGATCACCCGAAATTCAAAGGCAACTGAATTTCGGCAACCGGGGCATCGAAGTCGGAATGCCGCGAAACTCACCGAGTCAAAGCGTTTCGCCGTTTGCGGAAGAAAGTCTGATGTAGAACAAGTAGCAGAAGCATACATGCTCAAGAGGGATCACCCGAAATTCAAAGGCAACTGAATTTCGGCAACCGGGCATCGAAGTCGGAATGCCGCGAAACTCACCGAGTCAAAGCGTTTCGCCGTTTGCGGAAGAAAGTCTGATGTAGAACAAGTAGCAGAAGCATACATGCTCAAGAGGGATCACCCGAAATTCAAAGGCAACTCAATTTCAGCAACCGGGGCATCGAAGTCGGAATGCCGCGAAACTCACCGATTCAAAGCGTTTCGCCGTTTGCGGTAGAAAGTCTGATGTATAACAAGTAGCAGAAGCATACCTGGTCAAGAGGGATCACCCGAAATTCAAAGGCAACTGAATTTCGGCAACCGGGGCATCGAAGTCGGAATGCCGCGAAACTCACCGAGTCAAAGCGTTT
>CM055351.1:0-20325 GCA_029228515.1 Populus alba x Populus x berolinensis | reverse complement strand
AAATATATTAAAATAATATTTTTTATTTTTAACATTAGCATATATTAAAACCATAAAAAGGCACTAAAGAAACATTAAGTTAATGTTTTTTTTTAGCTAAATGCAATTTCAAAAGCAAAAATAAATAGTGTAATCATAACTATAGTTATTACTTTAGATTAATATGTTTGAAGGATGGAGTTATAGGTTGAGGTGGAGCCAATTCAACTTTGATTTTGAATTTTTTTTTAAAAATTGTTTTCAAATGAAAAGGAATTTTTTTATTTTTAAAATATTAAAATAATCTAATGTTTTTTTAAAAAAAATAATTTAATTTTTTTAACCAAAATCAAACACTCATTTATTGACACTTAATGTCTTATCCATCAAACTTTCCTATCTTTTCCTAGAACCTACACCATGCTACTTCTTGCTTAAGTTAGTAGATTTCTTATGTTCTTTGATGATTGTGCTCTTTTTTTTTTTCGTGAAAGGTTTTTTTTTTCTTAAAGTTATAAAAAGTATTGTTCAAGAAGTTAACAAAAGAAACTCTTTTTATTTTTTTTCTTCAATTTTCTTTCCCAATGACTTTTTCTTTTAATTATTTTCTTTTTTATTCAACAATTAAAAGCTTATAATATGTCTCGTAGTATAGTGTACAATACTTTTTAAAAGTGATTTTTATTTTAAAACATATTAAAATAATTTTTAATATTTTTTATTTTTAATATTAGCATATATTAAAACCATAAAAAGACACTAAAGAAACATTAATTTAATATTTTTTTCAAGCCAAATGCAAAAACAAACGGTGTCATCTTAACTATAGTTATTACTTGAGATTGATATATTTGAAAGATCAGGTTGAATCAATTCAATTTAGATTTTGAATTTTTTAAAAAAATTCAAATAAATTTTTTAAAATATATTAAAATAATCCATTTAAAAAAATAATTTAATGTTTTTTAAAAAAATTAAAAAAGTAAGTTGTAACCAAAATCAAATACTCATTTACTAACTAGTATGTGTTTACTTTTAGATGAATAGATTAAGACTCTACACTAGTATGCCTTTTTTTTTCCTGATTTTCTTTCAACTTTCAACTTTCAACTAACACTTGCAATAACTTAATGGCATGTCCATCAAAGTTTCATGTCTTTGCCTAGAACCTACACCCTACTACTTCTTGCTTAAGTTAGTACACTTCTTATGTTATTTGATGATTGTGCTTTCCTTTAAGAAAGATTTATTTTTTTTTCATTTTTCTTTTTTTGGAAGCTATAAGAAGTTTACAAAAGAAACTCTTTTCATTTTTTTCTTCCATGTTCTTTTTCAAAAAAAAAAAATTCAAATTATTTGCTTTTATTATTAAACAATTTAAAACTTATAATATGTTCGGAAGTGTAGTGCATAGTACTTTTTAAAAATAATTTTTATTTAAAAATATATTAAAATAATTTTTTTTATATTTTTTTAATATCAGCATTTGTTTAAGCCAATTCAATTTAGATTTTTATTAAAAAAACATTTTTTTCAAATGAAAAGGCATTTTTTATTTTTAATATAACATATTAAAATAATCCATTTTTTTCTTAAAAATTAATTTAATGTTTTTTAAAATTATTAAAAAAATAAGTTTTAACCAAAATCAAACACTTACTTACTGATCAATAGGTGATTACTTTTGGATGAATGGATTGAGACTCTACACGAATATGCTATTTTTTTTTTCAATTCTCTTTTAACTTTCAATTGACACTTACAACAGCTTATTGTTACGTCCATCAAACTTTTTTATCTTTTCCTAGAACTACATGTTACTACTTCTTGCTTAAGTTAGTAGACTTCTTAAGTTCTTTGATGACTGGCTTTCTTTTAACAATTTTTTTTTATTATTGTTTTTTTGAGCTATAAGAGGTATTTTTTAAGAAGTTGACAAAAGTAACTCTTTATCTTTTTCTTCAATTTTCTTTCCCATTAACTTTTTTTTTTAGATTATTTTATTTTATTATTAAACAATTAAAAACTTATAATATATTTGGTAGTGTAGTGCATAATACTTTTTAAAAGTGATTTTCATTTAAAAATGTATTAAAATAATTTAATGTTTTTTTCAAGCCAAACGCATCTAAATGCAATTTCAAATGCAGAAACAAATGGTGTCATCTTAACTATAATTATTACTTGATTTGTTTGAACAATTGAGTTATATGTTACAGTTGAGCCAATTCAATTTAGATTTTGATTTTAAAAAAAAATTATATTTTCAAATGAAAAGGCATTTTTTTATTTTTAATATAACATATTAAAATAATCCAATTTTTTTCTTAAAAAATAATTTAATGATTTTAAAAAAAATTGAAAAAGTAAGTTGTAACCAAAATTAAACATTCATTTACTAACTGGATGAATGGATTGTAACTCTACACTAGTATGTTAATTTTTTTATTATTATTATTTTTCAACTGACACTTGCAACAGCTTACTTTCCTGTCCATCACACTTTCCTGTATTTTCTTATAACCTACATATAACAACATTAATCTTGTAAACTCAAAAAAATTAAGGGTGTTACACTGCATCTTATTCCTTCTTGCTTAAGTTAGTAGACTTCTTATGTTTTTTTTTGTTTTTTTTTTTTTTTATGATTGAGATTTATTTTAACAAAGGTTTCTTTTTATTATTATTATTATTATTATTATTATTATTATTATTATTATTAAGCTATAAGAAGTATATTTTAAAAAGTTGATAAAAGAAACTCTTTTTATCTTGTTCTTCAATTTTCTTTTCCAATGCCTTTTTTTCCAGATTATTTGCTTTTTTATTAAACAATTAAAAATTTATAATATGTTTGGTAATGTAGTGCATAATACTTTTTAAAAGTGATTTTCATTTTAAAATATATTAAAATAATTATATATATTATTTTTAATATCAACGTATATTCAAATCATAAAATACAAAAATACTAAGAAAACATTAATTTAATGTTTGTTCACGTCAAACACATCAAAATAATACAATTTCAAATGTAAAACAAATGGTATAATCTTAACTATAGTTATCACTTGAGATTGATATGTTTAAAGGATTGAGTTATATATTGGGGTTGAGCGAATTCAATTTAAATTTTGAATTTTTTTAAAATATATTTAAAATAATATTATTTTGAAAAGAAAACAAAAAGATTTTAATGAGCTAGGATTGACTTATTACTTGAGATTGATTTGTTTGAAGAATTGGGTTATACGTTAGGGTTGAGCCAATTCAATTTAGATTTAGATTAAAAAAAAAAACATTATATTTTCAAATGAAAAGACATTTTGTTTTATTTTTAATATAACATATTAAAATAATCCAATTTTTTTCTTAAAAAATAATTTAATGATTTTAAAAACAATTGAAAAGGTAAGTTGTAACCAAAATTAAACATTCATTTACTAATCAGTAGGTGATTATTTCTGGATGAATGGATTGTAACTTTATACTAGTATGTTAATTTTTTATTATTATTATTTTTCAACTGACACTTGCAACAACTTACTTTCCCGTCCATCACACTTTCCTATCTTTTTGTATAATCTCCATATATCAACCTTAATCTTGTAAACTCAAAACAATTAAGGGTGTTACACTTTATCCTATTACTCCTTGCTTAAGTTAGTAGACTTTTTATGTTTTTTTTTAATTATTATTAATCTTGTTTTTATTTTTTTTATGATTGAGATTTCTTTTAACAAAGGTTTCTTTATTATTATTATTATTATTATTATTATTATTAAGCTATAAGAAGTATATTTTAAAAAGTTGATAAAAGAAACTCTTTTTATCTTGTTCTTCAATTTTCTTTTCCAATGACTTTTTTTTTCAGATTATTTTCTTTTTTATTAAACAATTAAAAATTTATAATATGTTTGGTAATATAGTGCATAATACTTTTTAAAAGTGATTTTCATTTAAAAATATATTAAAATAATTATATATATATATATATATATTATTTTTAATATCGACATATATTCAAACCATTTTAAAAAACACTAAAAAAACATTAATTTAATATTTGTTCCTGTCAAACACATCAAAATAATACAATTTCAAATGCAAAACAAATGGTATAATATTAACTATAGTTATTACTTGAGATTGATATGTTTAAAGTATTGAGTTATATATTGGGGTTGAGTGAATTCAATTTAAATTTTGATTTTTTTTTTAAAATATATTTAAAATAATATTATTTTGAAAAGAAAACAAAAAGATTTTAATGAGCTAGGATTGACTTATTACTTGAGATTGATTTGTTTGAAAAATTGGGTTATACGTTAGGGTTGAGCTAATTTAATTTAGATTACTTCTGGATAAATGGATTGTAACTCTACACTAGTATGTTAATTTTTTTTTATTATTATTTTTCAACTCACACTTGCAACAGCTTACTTTCCTGTCCATCACACTTCCTGTCTTTTCTTATAACCTACATATAACAACATTAATCTTGTAAACTCAAAAAAATTAAGAGTGTTACTCTGCATTCTATTACTTCTTGCTTAAGTTAGTAGACTTCTTATGTTTTTTTTTTTTTTTTATATGATTGAGATTTCTTTTAATAAAGGTTTCTTTTATTATTATTATTATTATTATTATTATTATTATTATTTTTAAGCTATAAGAAGTATATTTTAAAAAGTTGATAAAAGAAACTCTTTTTATCTTGTTCTTTAATTTTCTTTTCCAATGACTTTTTTTTCCAGATTATTTGCTTTGTTATTAAACAATTAAAAATTTATAATATGTTTGGTAATGTAGTGCATAATACTTTTTAAAAGTGATTTTCATTTAAAAATTATATTAATATATATATATATATATATATATATATATATATATATATATACACTTTTTAATATCAACATATATTCAAACCGACCCGGGTTTCGGGTTTTGACCTGGTCACCGGGTCAACCTGGTTAATTTTTTTTTTTTTTAAAATCAAAACAACATTGTTTTGGTAAGAAAAAACAAAAAAAAAAAACAAAAGTCAATGGGTTTACGGCCAGGTCTTGACCAGGTCACACCAGGTTTTTCCTTCCTTCTTTTTTTCTTCAATCCATCCCGGTTTCAGTCTCGAGCCGAATTTCAGAACACTGATTCAAACCATAAAAAAAACACTAAAAAAATATTAATTTAATATTTGTTCACGTTAAACACATCAAAATAATACAATTTCAAATGCAAAACAAATGGTATAATCTTAATTATAGTTATTACTTGAAATTGATATGTTTAAAGGATTGAGTTATATATTGGGGTTGAGCGAACTCAATTTAAATTTTGAATTTTTTAAAAATATATTTAAAATAATATTATTTTGAAAAGAAAAAAAAAAGATTTTAATGAACTAGGATTGACCAAGTTTTACAATTAGGTTCTGAACCTCACACTGTATTACTATTTTTATATTGAAAGTAGACGTTTTGTCAGCTTTCCATGGGCGTTCACACTTCATGTTTCAACTGACCCCGAATAAATTAAAGACGACTATCTTACTTCACTGAGAAAGCTTGTGCAAATCTCACGTGCTTGAATCATTAGATTTGAATGGAAGATATCTAACATTTTCTCCAACAATCAATTTTAAATAAATATAATTAGAGAAAAATTCTCGGAATTCTAAGATTAATTAAAAGCTTAGAACACGTTTGGTAAAACAAGAACAATGCATCGTGGTTGCACACATGTACACCTCATGATAAAAATAAATAAATTATTACATAAATCTATCATATTGCTCATAGAATTTGTTAATTAAATACAATGATTTCTATATGATGAACATTGATAATGTGTTCAAAGTTTGAAATTTGTTTAAAGAAAATTGCTAATGAACACATTTATTATCAAATTAAAAGTGGGTCCTCTCATTTTTAAAATTAAAATCTTATTAAAATGTAATCTTCAATATATATTCTTTAAAATAAAACATTAATATGATTGAAACAAATAATATTTTGGGCCCAAAAAAATTATTTTTTGCCAGTTAAAATTTAAACTTAGACCTAGTTTATGAAGAATTATTTCTTTCATGTGCTCGGTTTTGAATCACTTAGGCCTAGATTTAAGTTTATTGTAAAATAATATTTTGGGTCATAAAAGAATATTTTTTTCAAACTAAAATTTCAACTTGGGCTTAGGCTTGGTCCATAAATAAATATTTCTTCCGGCTCATTATTTGTTCAATTTAGCCCGTGAATGTAAATAATATTTTGCATAAGCATTTTATGCAAATTTGAATTGTTTTTTCACCTCAAAAAAATCATATTTATAGCTAATATGTTTAAAATTCTTGATTTATAGTGGCTAGTCAAAGGTTGAATGGTGAAAGTTAATTATTTAAACTTTTAGCTTTTATAATTCACTATAAAAATAGAGGGTGAGAAAAGAGTTTAAAATAATGTTTTTAGTTTTTTATGCATTTTTCCTCACCCTATAATTTATGTTCCCACCTTAAACTTTGTTTAGTTTTTGTAGAGAAAAATGCTAAAGTTGTCAAATAATAGATTGATTTTATTTCGATAAATCAATGTTAAATAGAATAATGTTTTAATTTAAAAATGATAAATTAAGAGGAAAATTATTGTTTTTGGGATGGACATCCCCAATAAATTAACTTGGATTTCGAATAAGATAAAGTAATAACTTGTATGTGAAATGTTAACTTAGTGATGAATTGCATAAATTTCTCATTCAGGTAAAATAATTATTTAAATAAAAATTATTATAAGTTTAAGGTGAAAATAGTTATACAACAACAATAATGACAATAATAATAAAAAAGTGGAATTCTAAATAAAATCAAGTATAACCTTACGCGTGACAAATATTGATGTCAGTATAAACTCTACATATAATCACTGTATTTTGATCAAAATAGGTGAAAAATTTGAGGAGAATTTTGTGATAATTATGAAGGCGGTCTCCAATGAATTAATTTAAAAATTATGATAATTTCAATAAATAAAATAGTTTATAAAATTTATATTTTTGCATAAAATTATCTATTATCTAGTTTTATGATATTATATATCTCTCAATACTATCGGTAAATAAAAAATAAATTTAAGAGTAGTCTTCTAAAATATTGTTCTAGCCTTTTTTATCAAAAGAAGGCAGCCCCCACTTTCAGCCTCCTTTTTCATCACATCTCCATGATTCCCGTGTGTCAAAAACAAATTGCCTAAATCTTAGGACTTTTTGGCAGCCACATACATGCTACTAGAGAGAGTTCTTCTTTCGAAGTCTTTGTTAGAGACTACTTAGTATCCCTTTAAGATACCTTTCCAGCGCATCAAGAATCGCAATAATCCAATATCTGAGTATATCAAAGTTATGATTAAAATACTGAAATGTGTCCAGGCTGTTTCCAAGTGAATTTCAGACTTGAACTCCTTTGAATTTGACTGGGCTTCTACTAGCTCTTTTATAAACTGAAACTAAACATATAAATCTGTTTAAGAGTATACCAAAGTAAATAGAAACTCAAGAAAAAAATACCCATTACTTTCTATTATTTTTGTTCATATTTTATCATTTTATTCCAATGATAGAGCATTTAGAATGCGCTTTTATTCACTTATCATTAACATTATGTGTGGACTTTAGAGATGAATTACACAAATAAATAATAAAATCCTCGAACGATAAGTTATAGTAATGACATGGAATGATGTAAAGGAATATGTGTGTACTGGAGAATTCTATGTTAAAACCTTAAATTAATAAGGTAAATATTAATTATTAGATTGTGATGTATCAAACATGAAATTATAATTTGAAAATATAAAAGTTTTATGTGAGAACTTGACTTGATGGTATGAATATTGACTTAGGTATTGTAAAATTAATTGATGGTTGAAATATTGCTGGATATTAATTTTGGAATGTTGAAATGAATAAAAATCTCTCTAGTTGAATTTGTGATTTGTGGTGTTAATATTTATAAATGGATTAACTATGTGTATATGATGATCAAACAAGATATTGAATTTATACCATCAGGGTGTGTAGGAAACACAGTTGGATGAGAAAATATTATGGCAAGAGATGTGCACTAGGTGTTTAAGATCAAGGTCGCCCCTTATTTCTTTAATTATTTATACTTTTTCTTAATGTTATAATGAAATCGAGATTATAAGTATTATGTTCAACTTTATGTATAATGAGAGAATATTGCATACAAACATAAAAAATATTGATATGTGAATATTTATCACAGTAAAAGAGATTATTTTTTTATATGAAAGTTACCAACGAATATGAAAAATATTACTATGTGAATATGCCTATGGGGCTGGACATTAGAATGCATGCATATGGTCTGTGATCAACCATAACAATGAATATTAATATGTAAATCTAAATTGACTGTAGCACTGGATATATATATATATATATATATATATATATATATATATATATATATATATATATAACAAATAAATTAATCATTCGTAAAATCATACCCTGATAAGTTAATTGATATTTAGTCGACCATGTTGATAGGACTAAGGTTAGGGAAATAACAGATAGTCCACCATATTGACAAGACTATGGTTATAACACCTAACCTATTTACTTTTAATTGTGCTTTTTTTGTTTTGTTTAAATGTTTGATACCTCTTAAGCAAGTTAAAGGAAGGAAAGAAAAGTAAGGATGAGAATGAACTGGATTGAAATTATTTTATTAGTTATCTAGGTGTGTAGATGTTAATGATATCAACGTAGCTAATATTAATTCTACCCATGACAACTAGTTTGGCTAAAGCGTTAGCAAATTAGTTCAATTCTCCTCTTGGATGGATAAAATTTATCTCCTTGAATTCTTCAGACAAGTCGGATAGGTACTCTTGATAGGGTCTTAACATTTCCTTCTTGGTTTTTCATTCTCCTTTCACTTGACAGATTATCAACATTAAGCCCCCATCCACATTTATCTTCCTAATATTTAGTTATAACGCACCTTCTAGACCGAGGATGCAAACCTCATACTCATCTGTATTGTTGGTACATTCAAACCGTAACTTAATCAAAACCATGTACTACTCTAATTACGAGAGATTATTATGGTGCTAGCTTCATTACTGTATATATTTATTACACCATCAAAATACATAAGTCCACTAATCTGACCTCCTTTCCTTTTCTTCAACCACAAGCACATCTTTAATCACATCTTCATCAGGAAAATTAAAGTCTAATGGCTCATAATCTTTATTGGCATTGTCCACCAGATGGTCGACAATTGCCACTACCAGAAATTCGCTAAATACCAAGGAATCCCCGACGGAATATTTTTGTCGGTATTTTTCGGTCGAAATTACCGACGGAATATTTCCGTCCGTACTTCGGTCGGTAATTACCGAAGGTTATAATCCGTCGGTAATTACCGACCGAATTACGGACGGAAAGTTCAGAATTAATGAAAAAAGGGCGGGTACCTGAGGCTGGGGTTTGGCGGGTGATTTTTCCGACAGAATCACCGACGGATTCAAACCCTGGGACCTGCACCGTCAAAAATACCGACGGAATCACCGATGGATTTGAATGCCAGATCCGTACGTGCGACATGACAGGTGCACAGTCGAAAAATACCAACGGAATCACTGAGGGATTTGAAAAAAGCGGTCCGTGCGGTGACGTGTCGATTCCCCGTGACATTTAGCGACGGATTCACCGATGGTGTTAGTCCGTCGGAAAAAGTGAATATATGACTCCCTTGCCAACATTCTCCTCCCCCATTTCTCCTTCTTCTTCCTAATCCTAAGTCTCCCCATCTGCAAATAACCAGCCCCCCCTCGCCCTCAAACAAAAATCTTTCTCATCTCAGCAGTTGTATTTCTTGAAGTTTTATGGTCACAGCATCCGTATTTTGATTTACCGACGGATTTTATCAATTTTGTAAGTAATTCTATCTTTTTAAATTTTAACATTTAAATGTCAATTTTATTGTTTTTTAGTATAAGTATTTTTATTAGTAGATGTACATGTTTTATTGTTATTTCTCAAACAAACTTGTAGTTTATTAATGTATAATTTTATACTTGTTATGGTTTGTTTTAGATTTTGTAAGATTGTATTTGTTTGTAAATTGTTAAAACTTTGTGGAATTACATGTTATGTTTTGAAATAATTAATAGCTTGCTTAATGGATCATTTTTAAGTTTTATCGATGGTATTGCAGAGTGGTAATTTTTGTTAATTTATATATATATATATATATATATATATATATATATATATATTTGTATGGACGTTGATAAATGATAATGAATATTTAATATTTATGAGAAGTTGTGATTGATTTGTTGGATAATTTCGAGGTAAAGTAATATATTTACAAGTTTATTTACCTAACTTAGTTAATTAACATATACATGATGTCATCATAATTTTATAGAGGTTCGATAGAAGTCATGGATGATCGTTCATGGATGTATCTAGATTCACCCCAAGGATTGCGGAGGATGGATTATTGTAATGGGGTTCAGGGTTTTATTAATTTTGTAACATCTATTCCCAGAAATTTTACGGGAGGCGGTATTAGGTGTCCATGCAGGAAGTGTCAAAATAAAAAGTATCTGCATCTAGATGTTGTAATGATGCATCTTCTACCCAAAGGGTTTGTGGAGGATTACCAGTGTTGGTATGCACATGGAGAGGTATTTGTTAGTAATAGGAGAATGAGAGAAACGGTGGTTGAGTCAAGTTCAAGTGGTAGCAACGTGCATGAAACGGCAAATGACAACACTAATTCTTACAGAAACATGGTTATGGATGCAATGATAATGAATCAAGGTAATGTCAGTCAATGTCCAATCGTAGAAGAAGAACCTAATGCAGAGGCAACTAGGTTTTTTGATTTGTTGAAAGATTTTGACGAACCATTATAGGATGGCTGCACAAACCACAGTAAATTATCGGCCGTGACACAGGTGTTCACCATCAAGTCAGATCACGGGCTGAGTGAGGCTGGGTATGACAAAATTATTGATTGGGCAAGAAGCATTTTACCTGAAGGGAACAGGCTCAAAGAGAACTTCTATGCTGCGAAGTCCATGATGAAACCCCTCGGTTTAGGATACCAGAAAATTGACATGTGCCCTAACTTCTGCATGTTATACTACCTTGAAAATGCTGAGATGACCGAGTACATGACATGCGGGCATTTGGGTTACAAACCCAGAACTGGCAGGGGAAAAGACTTTAGTGGCGTATAAAAAACTTAGATATTTCCCGATCACACCTAGACTGTAGAAGTTATTCATGTCACGAAGGACTGCTGAGTACATGACATGGCACCAAACACATGATGCGGTTGATGGTGTGATGGTGCATCCTTCTGACGGCGAAGCGTGGAAACGCTTTAACAGTGTGCATCCTGACTTTTCAGCTGAATCAAGGAATGTGCGTCTTGGGTTGTGTGCAGATGGATTCAACCTATTTGGGTCATTTGCTGCTCCCTATTCTTGTTGGCCGGTCATACTCACAGTTTATAACTTGCCATCGGGAATGTGTATGAGGCCGAAGTTCATGTTTTTATCTACTGTCATACCCGATCCAAGCAGCCCAGGGCGGAATATAGATGTTTGTCTTCGACCGTTAATTGATGAGCTGGCGCAGTTGTGGTCCTCCGGAGCTCTGACTTATGATATATCGAGGAAACAAAATTTCCTTATGAGGGCGGCTTTGATGTGGACTATCAATGATTTTCCAGCTTATGGAATGCTTTTTGGTTGGAGCACACATGGGAAGCTCACATGTCTATACTGCATGGAAAACAACAAGGCATTCACGCTAGCAAACGGAGGTAAAGCTTCTTTTTTTGACTGTCACCGTCGCTTCTTGCCACTTAATCACAGGTTCAGAAAGAATAGAAAAGATTTCTTTGTTGGCAGAGTTGAAAAAGATGTTGCATCCCCGCGTCTTTCTGGTGAAGAATTGCATCATGTTGTATCAGAGTACGGTGACATTGTGTTTGGCCTTCAATCAGGTAAGCAAAAGTTTCCTGGTTTTGGTTTGACCTATAATTGGGTAAAGCGAAGTATCTTTTGGGAGCTTCCTTATTGGAAGACCAATCTTCTCTGCCATAACCTTGACGTCATGCACATCGAAAAGAATGTGTTTGAGAATATTTTCAACACCATCATGGATGTGAAGGGGAAGACAAAGGACAACATCAAGGCTAGATTGGATATAGCTTTATATTGTAACCGTAAAAATATAGAGTTGGTTTATGAGGAGTCACGGGCCGCAAAACCAAGGGCAAGCTTTGTGTTAGAGAAAAACGCACAGCTGCTAGTCTACAAATGGCTTAAGAGTCTGCATTTTCCGGATGGACATGCATCGAACATATCAAGGCTTGTTAACATAAAGGACTGCAGATTGTATGGAATGAAGAGTCATGACTGCCACGTGTTTATGCAAACACTCATCCCATTAGCTTTTTGTGATTTGTTGCCAAAGGGAATATGGGATGCACTGACGGAGATCAGTCATTTCTTCAGAGATATATGCTTCAAGAAGTTGAATGTTGAGCACATTGAGAGGCTTCAAACGAATATCATCGAGACACTATGCAAATTTGAGATGATATTCCCTCCTTCATTTTTTGACTCAATGGAGCATCTCCCTATACATCTACCGTTCGAGGTAAAAGCTGGAGGACCGGTCCAGTATAGATGGATGTACCCATTCGAACGATGAGATATTACAGTTGCAATAGAATTCATATCTAAAAGTTTTTTCTATGTTTTTCTTAATTGGAAATACTTGAATTGTAATTCAATGCAGGTACTTGTTTAATCTCAAGAAAAAGGTTAAGAACAGTGAGATATCTAAAAGTTTTTTCTATGTTTTTCTATGTTGAGGCTTCGATATGTGAGGCCTATATTGTTGAAGAGATATCAACATTTATCTCGTACTATTTCGAAACTCATATGAGAACAAGAATCAATCGCGTTCCACGGCATGACGATGGTGGTGAAGTTCCTTCCAGTGGGAACTTGTCAATATTCTCCAAAACTGGACGACCCACACCTAAAAATGCCGTACGAGGAAGATTTTTGTTGGAAATAGAATTCAAACAAGCACACAACTATGTTCTATTTAACTGTGATGAGCTGAGACCATTTATTCAGTAAGTTTATATATGTGTTTTGTCAGTAAAATATTGGTAATTATATATTATGAAATCATACACTCATTATCACTTGCAGGCAACATCGATAATATTTGCTCTCCAATAACTCGCAACTGATCGACTCTCAGATCTTTCAATTACAAGATGAACAATTTGCCACATGGTTCAGAACACATGTAAGCACTATCACAAACTCATTCTAACTTGCAAAATTACTGTACGTATGCATGCCATTACGAGATTCTCGTTCATTTATCGTTTATTGATGTACATTACATGTATACAAGGTTTATCAAATGGGAAGAAGTGCGTCTAAGTCATTGTCTTCATTAAGCCTCAGGCCTGAAAGAAAAGTTAAGTGCTACAACGGGTATTTTGTCAATGGATACGTTTTCCATACTGAAGAATACGGGCAAGGAAGAAAGACATACAACTGTGGTGTTTGTGTTAAAAGATTCACAAGTAGTGAGTTAGAAGTTGACTACTATGGTAGATTAGAAGAGGTCGTCGAACTACAATATCATAGCGAGCAGAATACAATATTTTTATTCAAATGCTATTGGTATGACACGACGGACAGAGGAATCAGAGTTGATACGCACCATAGTCTGGTCGAAATCAACTCAGAAGCTAGACTCCGCAACATAAATGATTTCTTTGTTTTCGCAAAGCAATGTCAACAAGTTTATTACACATACACCCCTTCATTTAGAAAGGATCGATCAAGAGTTGATTGGTTGTCCGTTTTGAAAATGAAACCACGGGGTCGTGTCGAGGTTGTTCAGGATGAGAATGAAGAAACAAGTGTGCAGGATGAAGTCTTTCAAGTTAGTGAGTTGGTTGAACCATATCGAGTTGCTCCTTCGATTGAATTGGAAGAAAATTCAAATTTTCGTGTTTCCGATGAAAGTCTTATTGATGTTGACGTAGAGGAATTTAACGTTGTTTTGAGCTCTAGCGGACAAGCAAATGTTGATGAAGAAGATGATATCCATATTGAAGATTGCGATGAAGGTGATGACTATTCAATTGATGACGAAGAAGAAGATAATTTTGACTAACTATCAAAACGAAGCCCTGTGTAAAACCTTTTTCTTCATGTAATTTACATTATGGATGATATATTTTGTAACATGAAATATATATTTATTGTTTAAGCACTGTTGCTATTGTTTTGTGCGATAGACAGTTTATTATCGATTTTTTTGCAGGAAGGTAAATAGAAAATACAAACACAACACCTTTGTACATTGCACAATCACCGACGTCTATACCGACGAACCGCCGTCCGTCGGCATCTCACAGAGAGTTCGAAAATAATTACATCGAAATGCCACAATTACCGAAGTCCGTCGGCATCTCACAGAGAGTTCGAAAATAATTACACCAAAATGCCACAATCACCGACGACCATACCGACGGACCTCAGTCCATCGGCATCTCACAGAGAGTTCGAAAATAATTACACCGAAATGCCACAATCACCGACGACTATACCAACGGACCTCCGTCTGTCGGCATCTCATAGAGAGTTCGAAAATAATTACACCGAAATGCCACAATCACCGACGACCATACCAACGGAACTAATTCCATCGGCATCTCACAGAGAGTTCAAAATAATTACACCGAAATGCCACAATCACCGACGTCCATACCGATGAATTTATCGACGTCTATACCGATGGAATTTATCCGTTGGTAAGTTGTCGCTGGCTAATTTTACCGACAAAAATACCGACGGAATGCACGAATTCCAAAGGGTGTGAATTAAATGCACCTCTGACCGTGTCAGATTACCGACGGACCGCGAAAAATTTGGAGTGCAATTAAAAAATTCGAAGCGAAATTCAAAAATTACCGACGGATTGTTTGCCTTTTACCGACGGATTTAAAAAATTAATAATATTTTTAATATCCGTCGGTAAATCCATCGGTAAATCAGCCAAATGACCTATAAGTTCCAGCGCCCGCCGCTTCCCCTTATTTTTTCTTCTCCTTTGTTTTTCTTCTCCTCCGCTGCGCTGTGATTTCCAGTTTTTTGCTCTCAATCTTTCAAGGCTTGCACCTTGAATCTCTTGCAAGATTTGAATAAAGGTATGTGGTTGTTTTATTTTATTTTCTTTTATTTTAGTTGTAGTTGTTTTTATTTTTGTTATTTTGTTGTTTTGTTGTATTTTTTTGTAATGTAGATAAAGTTTTGAATTGGACATATTATTAAGGTATGTATATTTCGTTCCTTTTCTTGATGTAGGTTTTTTTTTTGAATATTTTTTATTGTTGTGTTGTTATAATTGGTATTAGTTAATTTGTTGGATGTTTGTTGTTAAAGTTGAATCTAACTTAGAATTAATAATTGACTATGTTAGAATAATTAGTAATTTTACTCTATTATTGCATGATTTTTATTTAATTATTTCCATTGATTTTAATTGTTATTCTATATATTTTTTTTAATTTATTGAATATAATTTATTGTTATATTGCCATATATAATTGTTGATTAATTTGTTGAATTAATATTGTAAATGTTGAATTTACCTTAGAATAATTTATTGTTGTATTGATATAATTATTGAATAATTTGTTGAATTGTAATTGTTAATGTAGAATTTACTTTAGGATTAGTAATTCAATATGTTGGAATAATTAGTATAGATTGGGTCAATTGGTTGTGGATATTGTTAATATTTGCAGGTTTGTGGATTTGGGTAGTATCCAAGTATAGGGGAGGTGCTGCCAAATTTTTTTTAACATTTCAATTGAATTATATAATTATTTATATAAAATTGGTTAGATGTATAGAATGAAAATCAGAGCTTCACGTACGGTCGCATCTACTTCATCTAACAGCGACGAAGACATTTCCTTAGGTGCCTCTCAAGAAGAGGCACCAACACCACTTGCTCCGTCAGCTGATGCTGTCTCTTCCAGCGATGCTTCACGTCGCAGAAGCGGCATGCCTTCGCAGCGAAATTGATGCAACTGCAAGTACGAGGCACAATGGAAGGACGACCTTTCAATGTAAGTTTGTTAAGGTTTTTTTTTTTTTTTTTTTAAAAACAAATTTAAGGTTCACAAACAAATTTAAAACAAATTTATGAAGTCAATATTTAATTAATTTCAATTCTTTTCAGGTTCACAAACATTGAGGCCGCCCGAGTAATATCATCGGCGTTTAAAGCGTTGATGGAGATTCCATTGTTTCAATGGAGTCAGATATCTAGGCATCCTGAATGGATGCCTCAAATCAATGCATGGTTTTACAGATTTGAGATTCGTGTTAATGTATAATTTTCAGCTTATTTCTAATAAATTCTTAATATAATTATAAATAAATTATTAACATTTTTAAAAAATTATTTTTTTATACACAACATCGATTTTGCTGGGACGAGGAACATAACAATGTTGTGAGGAGGTGTGGGAAAATCACGCGGCAACTAGGTAACATCGAAAACAATACAACTTTTTTTTACAAAAAAATTTATGTTTCGAAATGTAATTTTTGATTGCGTTAAGTAGGTTACATGATTTTTGATACGAAGCCCAAAAGAAAAGCAAAAAAAACTGCGAGGGATAAGGGGTTCCAAGGCTGGAACGATGTTGCGGTTTGGAGGGATTTCAAACTGATATACATCCCGGATGATATATGGCCACAATATCTTGAGCACGTGACGTCTGAGCGGTTCACATGATGCTCACAGTCGGTGCTGGCAACCGGAATCGGCCAATTCATGGCTCGGTGACAACGCACACCGGCGACTCCGTTCCGTTTGCTGCTCATGCGAAACGGATGGTAAGATTAATTTAAATGAAATATATCGTTCAATTATTTTTTTATTAATAATTTTTTTTCATTATAGGCTACGTCTATTGGACGTGAGCCCCTATGGAGCTGTTTGTGGAGGCGCACGTGCGGAATCAAGACCGTAAAAAAGGGGTGCAACAGTTCGTTGATAGCCGTGCTCAACATTTTATGGTATGTTTATTCATCCATTTTATTTTGTAAGTTATTATTATGTTTATTGAATTGAATATGATGATTACGTTTTTTATTTTCAGGAGACCTATAATAATCGGTTGAGGGAGACATACGGGGACGACCCTTCGACCCATCCGGAATTCGATCGGATTTATGGATGGAGGTGGGATCGTCAGGTGGACCCGATAAGAATCGGGTTTACGGCCTCTCCAACACTAGGGCCGACACCTTGCGGACGACCCGCATTGCTTCAACCGTCGGGAGCTCCCAATCTAAGGAGTTTGTGGCCTTGCAGCAAAGGTGCGACCAGATATCAGAGACGTACACACAACTCAAGAAACAATACACAGCAGAATCTGCACAACAAAGAGCGGCCTATGAAGAGCTTCGTCAAATGGTCATAAACATGTCACAAGGTGGAACATGTGCACCCAATCCAAGTTGGCCGCATAACAGTCAGCCTCCTCCTCCTCCTGATCCTCCTCAACCTCCTTTATATTAATTTTTGATAAATATTATTTACATTTAAAATTTCATTTAATGTTTTTTTGAACAATTTCATTTTGTAATGAATATTATGTTTTATCATTTTTTGTTTTTGATGCTTAATATAATTTTTATTTGCATAATTGGTTTTTATTACCATTAATTTATATCATTTTATATTATGTATTCTAAATAATTATAAAAAAAATAAAAATAAAAAAATTACAAAGGGATTTACCGACGGAATATATCCGTTGGCATTAGACAGTAGCCGCGACCTTCACCGACAAATTTCTAGACGGATTAATTCGATCGGTGTTATCATGACTTACCAACAGATTTACCGGCGGATTGATTCCGTCGGTATTATAATTTACCGACGAATTTACAGACGGTATATTCTGTCGGTATTTCAACAATTCATCGACTAATTTACCGACGGAAATTAATCGTCGGTGAATTGTGATATCACCGACGGAATAAAAAATCCGTCGGTATTATTGAAGCGGGAATTTTTTTTTTTGGCGCGCAAATTCCGTCTGTAAAGTCGTCGGTAAATGGTTTTTTTTGTTTTGTCGACCGATATAGCGACAGAATGGGGAATCACCGATGAAAAGTAAGCCAACGGACGTATTCTGTCGGTAAGTTAGTCGGTAAATAATTTACTGACAGTTTTACAGTCACACACCGACGGAATAATTCCATCGGTAAAACTGTGAATTCTCGTGGTGTGCACTTTCTTTTATATTTTTCATCGTCATATACACTATGTTGTATTCCATTAACAGAACTTATCATATTGCAATTTAACTTGATAGATAAGGCTTCTCTCTTACACACACACACACACACACACCACACACACACACACACATCTTAAGGGGATCCTTTGAAATTAACAATGTAGTATGATATAACATATACTTTCGTAGTCTTTTTTCCTCTCACACCAATGCACAACATGACTTTTCTATCACAATGTATTTAGACTTACATTCTTTAAATTTTTTACTCATATAATAAATGGCTCTTTCTTTATTTCTAGTTGCATCATGTTGGCCTAGTACACATGCTTATAATTTCTTCATAATCACTATCTAGTATATATAAGAGGTTTTCCTAGTATATGAGGAAACAAATAGAGGTGGGTTATGTAAGTATTACTTGATTTTATCGAAGGCATTATTGACATTCCTCTCATTCTAGGTTTCCTGGGTTTTTTTTTCCTTTGTAACTAAAATATTGGTTCATATATTGTTGTTAGCTAAGATTATAAACTGGGACAATTATAGTTAAATCTCCCTAAGAATCCCATTACCTCCTATCTTCATCTTAAGAGCTGATATGGATTAAATAATCTTTATTTTATTCAGGACCCACCTTCTATCCATTTTGTTCCGTATTTTCCATGAATCATAGAATCTTTCTAGATTTTTACTCCAAATGGAATATCTTTACAGGGTTAAGTCTCACTTTGTACTTTTTTAATTTCTCAAACAACTTTTTTTAAAAAACTATAAAACATGACGTTTTTCCTTTCTTGGACTTTGCAATCATATCATCCAAATACACTCAAATTCTTTATGCATATCACATCAATAGAATAGAGTCACCAATGGCTCTTGGGTAAGGTCTTCCATTCTTCAACCTAAATGACATAAACTTGTAATAGTAAGGTTCCTCAGGATGTGATTTAAGATCGTTTTCATCTCTGAAGCCATTTTTACCTGGTTGTGTCCCGAGAACGCCATCCATAAAGGAATACATATTGTATGCACCGTGTGTCAACTAAAAAACATCTACAGGTGGCAAAAAAAGTCATCTTTGAGGCTACGCCTTGTTCAAATCCTTAAAGTCCACACAAAATCTTAATATTCTCCTTTTATTTCGGTATGGTAACTATTGTTAGATATCCATTGTGGATATTTTAACTACTTCTAAAAAGTTCAATATTCCACTACTTCTCAATGTTGCCTTGACTTCTGATTAGGCCATTTAGGTGGGTTCTCCTCAACTTTTGTTTTGACGATTTATATCCTTCTATAAAGTGGTATCATAGTATGTTACTTTATTTGTACCCAAACTAGGCATATCCATCTAGGATCAGAAAAAAAACACACATACTTTGATTCTTAAAACAGTGGTGATCATATTCTTCTCTTTCTTTAGAGGTGATCAAGGTTTCCTAATTTTCAATTCCTCTCTTAACCGACTCATCATACCCATGTTTATAGTCTCAATTCTCTTATTATATCGGGTTTCCAGGCCTGCTCATACTGCTCTTTTAATTTTATAAATTTTCTGATATTGTTTTCATCCCATTATTTTTCTTCCACAACTGCTTACATATTCGTTAAGTTTGATTCATTCATTCTTGATGCAAGGTTGTAGGTAGCGTTGTGAAAGATCTGCTTTCATGTACTTCTAATATAACAGAAAAGTGTATTGGTGTAATATGATAATTAAAAATTAAGGGAATTTTTTTGGAAAATACCATAATCTTATTTTTTAGAAAAGTTGGTTTAATTAATAAGAATAAAGCCTAATTGATATCCTAAACCTTGATTGATTTTTTAGGAAACAACAAAAGACAAAACAAAATCATAAATAAAAGCAACTTTGAGACAAGCACTATTGGTTTACATTTTAAACATCATTAGAGCTTCCTAGATCA
>CM055350.1:30948307-30982944 GCA_029228515.1 Populus alba x Populus x berolinensis | reverse complement strand
CTCTGTATGCTTGCTGCTACTTGTTTCTACATCCACGATCTTCCTTCCGCAAAGGCGACGAAACGCTTTGAATCGTTTGAGTATCGCGGCATTCCGACTTCGATGCCCCGGTTGCCGAAATTCAGTTGCCTTTGAATTTCGGGTATCCCTCTTGAGCATGTATGCTTCTGCTACTTGTTCTACACCACACTTCATCCGCAAACAGCGAAACGCTTTGACTCGATGAGTTTCGCGCATTCCGACTTCGATGCCCCGGTTGCCGAAATTCATTGGCCTTTGAATTTCGGGTGATCCCTCTTGACATGTATGCTTCTGCTACTTGTTCTACATCACACTTCCTTCCGCAAACAACGAAAACGCTTTGACTCGGTGAGTTTCGCGGCATTCCGACTTCGATGCCCCGGTGCCGAAATTCAGTTGCCTTTGAATTTCGGGTGATCCCTCTTGAGCATGTATGCTTGTGCTACTTGTTGTACACCACACTTCCTTCCGCAAACAGCGAAACGCTTTGACTCGGTGAGTTTCGCAGCATTCCGACTTCGATGCCCCGTTGCCGAAATTCAGTTGCCTTGAATTTCGGTTGATCCCTCTTGAGCATGTATGCTTCTGCTACTTGTTCTACATCACACTTCCTTCCGCAAACATCGAAACGCTTTGACTCGGTGACTTTCGCAGCATTCCGACTTCGATGCCCCGGTTGCCGAAATTCAGTTGCCTTTGAATTTCGGGTGATCCCTCTTGAGCATGTATGCTTCTGCTACTTGTTCTACACCACACTTCCTTCCGCAAAAGGCGAAACGCTTCGACTCGGTGACTTTCGTGGCATTCCGACTTGGATGCCCCGGTTGTCGAAATTCATTTGCCTTTGAATTTCGGGTGATCCCTCTAGAGAATGTATGCTTCTGCTACTTGTTCTACAGCACACTTCCTTCCGCAAATGGCGACACGCTTTGACTCGGTGATTTTCGCGGCATTCCGACTTGGATGCCCCTGTTTCCGAAATTCAGTTGCCTTTGAATTTCGTGGGATCCCTCTTGAGCATGTATGCTTCTGCTACTTCTTCTAAATCACACTTCCTTCCGCAAACATCGAAACGCTTTGACTCGGTGACTTTCGCAGCATTCCGACTTCGATGCCTCGGTTGCCGATATTCAGTTGCCTTTGAATTTCGGGTGATCCCTCTTGAGCATGTATGCTTCGGCTACTTGTTCTACACCACACTTCCTTCCGCAAACACGAAATCTTTGACTCGGTGAGTTTCGCGGCATTCCGACTTCGATGCCCGGTTGCCGAAATTCAGTTGCCTTTGAATTTCGGGTGATCCCTCTTGAGCATGTATGCTTCTGCTACTTGTTCTAACAATACGTCACACTTCTTTCCGCAAACAAAGCGGAAAAACTTTGACTCGGTGAGTTTCGCGGCATTCCGACTTCGATGCCCCGGGTGCCGAAATTTCACTTGCCTTTGAATTTTCGGCTGATCCCTCCTGAGCATGTATCTTCTGCTACTTGTTCTACATCACAATTCCTTTCCGCAAACAGCGAAACCGCTTTGACTCGGTGAGTATTCCACAGGCAATCCGAACATCGATGCCCCCGGTTGCCGAAATTCAGTTGCCATGAATTTCGGGTGATTCCCTCTGTGAGCATGTATGCTTCTGCTACTATGTTTCTACATCAAACTATTCCTTTCAGGCAAATGGCCATCGAAACACTTTGACTCGTGAGTTTCGCGGAATTACGACATTCGATGCCCCGGTTGCCGAAATTCAATGTTGCCCTTTGAATTTCGGGTGATCCCTCTTGAGCATGTATGGCTTCTGGTACTTGTTTCTACATCACATCATCCTTCCAACAAACATCGAAACTCTTTGATACTCGGAGAGTTTCCGCGGAATTCCGACTTCCGATGCCCCGGTTGCCGAAATTCAGATTGACTTTTGAATTTCGGGTGATCCCTCTTGAGCATGTATGCTTCTGCTACTTGTTTCTATTCCGTCAGACTTCTACATTTTCCTTCCGCAAAGGCCGAAACGACTTTGACTCGGTGAGTTTCGCGGCATTTCCCGACTTCGATGCACCGGTTGCCGAAATTCAGTTGCCTTTGAATTTCGGGTGATCCCGCTTGAGCATAGTAAGCTTTCTGCTACTTGTTCTAACATCACACTTGGGGTCCTTCCGTCAAACAGCGGCTAAACGCTTTGACTCGGTGATATTCCAGCGGCATTCCTGACATCGATGCCACCGTGGGCCCGAAATTCATTTGCCTTTGAATTTCGGGTGATCCCTCTTGAGCATGTATTCGTTCTGCTACTTGTTCTACATCACACTACTTTTTTTCCTTCCGAAACAAACAGCGAAACGCTTTGACTCGGTGAGTTTCGCGGCATTCTCGAAATTCGATGCCCCGATTGCCGAAAATTCAGATGCCTTTGAATTTCGGGCGATCACTCTTGAGCATGTATGCTTCTGCTACTTTGTTCTACATCACAATTCTTCCGCAAACAGCGAAACGCTTTGGACTCGGTGAGTTTCGCGTCATTTACCCGACTTCCGATGCCCCGGTTTTAAGCCGAAATTCAGTTGCCTTTGAATTTCGGGTGGATCCCTCTTAGAGCATGTATGCTTTCTGCTACTTGTTTCTACATCACAGTTGCTTACCGCAAACAGCGAAACGCTTTGACTTCGGTGAGTTTCCTGTGGCATTTCCGACTATATTCGATGCCCCCGTTGCCGAAATTCAATAGCCCTTTGAAATTTCGGGTGAACCACCTCTTGAGCATGTATGCTTCAGCTACATTTTCTAATAACAAACTTCCGTCCGCAAACACGAAAATACGCTTGGACTCGGTGAGTTTCGCGGCATTCACGACTTCGATGCCCCGGTTGCCGAAATTCATTATGCCTATATGAATTTCGGGTGATCCCCTTCTTGAGCATGTATGCTTCTGTAACTACTGTGTTCTACCATACACACTTCCTTCCGCAAACACAAAACGCTTATGACTCCGTGAGTTTCGTCGGCATTCCTCCGACTGTTTCGATGCCGCCCCGGTTGCTGAAATTCAGTTGGCTTTGAATATTCGGGTGATCCCTCTTGAGCATGTAATGCTTCTGGCGACTTGTTCGACATCACACATTCCTTTTCCGCAAACAGCGAAAACGCTTTGACTCGTGAGTTTCCGTTCGAGCGGCATTCCGACTTCGATGCCCCGGTTGCCGAAAATTCAGTTGCTCTGCCTTTGAATTTCGGGCGAATTCTCTTGAGCATAAGTATGCTTCTCCCTGCTACTTGTTCTAACGGTTTAATATTAACACGCCCGAAAGAATTCTACCGCAAACGGCCAAACCGCTTTGACTCGGTGAGTTTCCGCGCGGCATTCCCGAAATTCGATGCCCCCGGTGGCCGAAATTCAGTTGCCTTTGAATTTCGGGTGATCCCTCTTGAGCATGCATTCTTCTGGTACTGTTGTTCTAGAACATTCACACATCTTTACGCAAACTAGCGAAAAGCATTGACTCGGAGAGTTTCGCGGCATTCCTACTTCGATGCCCCGATTGCCGAAATTCAGATGCCTTTGAATTTTGGCTGATCCCGCATGAGCATGTATGCATCTAGCTACATTTTACTACATCACAATCCTTCCTCAAACAGCGAAAACGCTTTGATTCGGAGACTTTCGCGGCAACCTACTTCCATGCCCCGGTTTCCGGAAATTCAGTTGTCTTTGAATTTCGGGTGATCCCTCTTGTAGCAATTTATGCTTCTGCTACTTGTACTACATCACAGTTGCTTCCGCAAACAGCGAAATTGCTTTTTGACTCGGTGAGTTCAGCGGCATTTCCGATTTCGATGCTCAAGTTGCCGCAATTCATTTGCCTTTGAATTTCGGTTGATCCAACTTGAATCATGTATGCTTCGTGCTACATGTTCGACACCACACATCCTTCCGGCAAAGGGCGATACGCTTTGACCTCGCTGAGTTTTGCTCATTCCGACTTCGATGCCCCTGTTGCCGAAATTCTGTTGCCTTTGAAATTTCGGGTGAACCTTCTTGAGCATGTATGCTTCCCTACTTGTTCTACATCACACTTCCTTCCGCAAAAAGCAAAACGCTTTGACTCAGGTGAGTTTCGCGGCATTCCGACTTCGATGCCCCTTTGCCGAAATTACTGTTGCCTTTGCATTTCGAGTGATCCCTTCTAGAGCATGTATGCTTCTACTACTTGTTCAGCACCACACTTCCTTCCCTCAAGGGCGTATCTTTTTGACTCGGTTAGATTCGCGGCATTCCGACTTCGATGCCGCCGGTTGCCGCAATTCATTTGCCTTAGAAATTCATTGATCCCATTGAGCATGTATTCTTCTTGCTAGTTGTTCCTCCATCACACTTCCTTCCGCACACAGCGAAACGCTTTGACACGATGAGTTTCGCGGCATTCCGACTTCGATGCCACGGTTGCCTAAAATCAGCTTGCCAATGAAAATTATCGGGTGATCCCGCTTGAGCATGTATCTTTCTGCTACTTGTTCTCCATCACACTTCCTTCCGCAAACACGAAACGCTTTGGACTCGGTGAGTTTCGCGGAAATTCCGACTTCGATGCACCGGTTTGGCCGAAATTCAGTTTGCCTTTGAATTTCAGGTAGATCCCTCTTGAGCATGCATGCAACTGCTACGTGTTCTACATCACACTTCCTTACGCCAAACAGCGAAATGCTTTGACTCGGTGAGTTTCGCGGCATTCCAACTTCGATTCCCCGATTGCCGAAATTCCAGTTGCCTTTGAATTTCGGCTGAACCCGCTTGGAGCATGTATGCATCTGCTACTTGTACAACATCACAATTCCTATCCGCCAAACGAACTGTAACGCTTTATGACTAGAGTGACTTTCGTGCTATTCCGACTTCCATGCCCCGGTTGCCGAAATTCAGTTGCCTTTGAATTTCGGGTGATCCCTCTTGAGCATGTATGCTTCTGCTACTTGTTCTACAACACACTTCCTTCCGCAAATAGCGAAACAATTTGACTCGATGAGTTTCGCGGCATTCCGGCTTCGTTGCCCCGGTTGCCGCAATTCAGTTGCCTTTGAATTTCTGGTGATCCCTTTTGAGCATGTATGCTTCAGCTACTTGTTCTACATCAGACAACTTCCGCAAACAGCGAAACGCTTTGACAGTTTCGCGGCATTCCGATTTCGATGCCCCGGTTGCTGAAATTCAGTTGCCTTTGAATTTCGGGTGATCCCTCTTGAGCATGTATGCCTCCGCTACTTGTTCTACTTCAGACTTCTTCTGCAAACGACCACACGCTTTGAATTGGTGAGTTTGGCGTCATTCCGACTTCGATGCCCCGATTGCCGATATTCAGTTGCCTTTGAATTTCGGGTGTTCCAACATGAGGCAATTATGCTTCCTCTTCTTGTTCAAAATCACACTTCCATCCTAAAACGGCGAAACGCTTTGGCTCGTTGAGTTTCGCGGCATTCCTCCTTCTAATGCCCCGCTAGCCGAAAACAGTCTGCCATTTAAATTCGGATGTTACCTCTTGAGCATGTATGCTTCAGCTACTTGTCCTACATCAGACAACTTCCACAAACGGCCAAACGCTTTGACTCGGTGCGTTTCGCGGCATTCCGACTTCGATGCCCCGGTTGCCGAAATTCAGATGCCTTTGCATTTCGGGTGATCCCTCTTGAGCATGTATGCTTCCGCTACTTGTTCTACATCAGACTTCTTCCGCAAACGGGGAAACGCTTTGACTTGGTGAGTTTCGCGGCATTCCGACTTCGATGCCCCCGTTGCCGAAATTCAGTTTCCTTTGAATTTCGAGTGATCCCTCTTGAGCATGTATGCTTCCGCTACTTGTTCTACATCAGACTTCTTCCGCAAACGGCGAAACCCTTTGACTCGGTGAGTTTCGCGGCGTTCCGATTTCGATGCCCCGGTTGCCGAAATTCAGTTGCCTTTGAATTTCAGGTGATCCCTATTGAGCATGTATGCGTCTGCTACTTGTTCTACATCACACTTCCTTCCGCAAACGGCGAAACGCTTTGACTCGGTGAGTTTCGCGGCATTCCGACTTCGATGCCCGGTTGCCGAAATTCAGTTGCCTTTGAATTTCGGGTGATCCCTCTTGAGCATGTATGCTTCTGCTACTTGTTCTACATCAGACTTCTTCCGCAAACGGCGAAACGCTTTGACTCGGTGAGTTTCGCGGCATTCCGACTTCGATGCCCCGGTTGCCGAAATTCAGTTGCCTTTGAATTTCGGGTGATCCCTCTTGAGCATGTATGCTTCTGCTACTTGTTCTACATCACACTTCCTTCCGCAAACGGCGAAACGCTTTGACTCGGTGAGTTTCGCGGCATTCCGACTTCGATGCCCCGGTTGCCGAAATTCAGTTGCCTTTGAATTTCGGGTGATCCCTCTTGAGCATGTATGCTTCTGCTACTTGTTCTACATCACACTTCTTCCGCAAACGGCGAAACGCTTTGACTCGGTGAGTTTCGCGGCATTCCGACTTCGATGCCCGGTTGCCGAAATTCAGTTGCCTTTGAATTTCGGGTGATCCCTCTTGAGCATGTATGCTTCTGCTACTTGTTCTACATCACACTTTCTTCCGCAAACGGCGAAACGCTTTGACTCGGTGAGTTTCGCGGCATTCCGACTTCGATGCCCCGGTTGCCGAAATTCAGTTGCCTTTGAATTTCGGGTGATCCCTCTTGAGCATGTATGCTTCTGCTACTTGTTCTACATCACACTTCCTCCGCAAACGGCGAAACGCTTTGACTCGGTGAGTTTCGCGGCATTCCGACTTCGATGCCCCGGTTGCCGAAATTCAGTTGCCTTTGAATTTCGGGTGATCCCTCTTGAGCATGTATGCTTCTGCTACTTGTTCTACATCACACTTCCTTCCGCAAACGGCGAAACGCTTTGACTCGGTGAGTTTCGCGGCATTCCGACTTCGATGCCCCGGTTGCCGAAATTCAGTTGCCTTTGAATTTCGGGTGATCCCTCTTGAGCATGTATGCTTCTGCTACTTGTTCTACATCACACTTCTTCCGCAAACGGCGAAACGCTTTGACTCGGTGAGTTTCGCGGCATTCCGACTTCGATGCCCCGGTTGCCGAAATTCAGTTGCCTTTGAATTTCGGGTGATCCCTCTTGAGCATGTATGCTTCTGCTACTTGTTCTACATCACACTTCCTTCCGCAAACGGCGAAACGCTTTGACTCGGTGAGTTTCGCGGCATTCCGACTTCGATGCCCCGGTTGCCGAAATTCAGTTGCCTTTGAATTTCGGGTGATCCCTCTTGAGCATGTATGCTTCTGCTACTTGTTCTACATCACACTTCTTCCGCAAACGGCGAAACGCTTTGACTCGGTGAGTTTCGCGGCATTCCGACTTCGATGCCCCGGTTGCCGAAATTCAGTTGCCTTTGAATTTCGGGTGATCCCTCTTGAGCATGTATGCTTCTGCTACTTGTTCTACATCACACTTCCTTCCGCAAACGGCGAAACGCTTTGACTCGGTGAGTTTCGCGGCATTCCGACTTCGATGCCCCGGTTGCCGAAATTCAGTTGCCTTTGAATTTCGGGTGATCCCTCTTGAGCATGTATGCTTCTGCTACTTGTTCTACATCAGACTTCTTCCGCAAACGGCGAAACGCTTTGACTCGGTGAGTTTCGCGGCATTCCGACTTCGATGCCCCGGTTGCCGAAATTCAGTTGCCTTTGAATTTCGGGTGATCCCTCTTGAGCATGTATGCTTCTGCTACTTGTTCTACATCAGACTTCTTCCGCAAACGGCGAAACGCTTTGACTCGGTGAGTTTCGCGGCATTCCGACTTCGATGCCCCGGTTGCCGAAATTCAGTTGCCTTTGAATTTCGGGTGATCCCTCTTGAGCATGTATGCTTCTGCTACTTGTTCTACATCAGACTTCTTCCGCAAACGGCGAAACGCTTTGACTCGGTGAGTTTCGCGGCATTCCGACTTCGATGCCCCGGTTGCCGAAATTCAGTTGCCTTTGAATTTCGGGTGATCCCTCTTGAGCATGTATGCTTCTGCTACTTGTTCTACATCACACTTCCTTCCGCAAACGGCGAAACGCTTTGACTCGGTGAGTTTCGCGGCATTCCGACTTCGATGCCCCGGTTGCCGAAATTCAGTTGCCTTTGAATTTCGGGTGATCCCTCTTGAGCATGTATGCTTCTGCTACTTGTTCTACATCACACTTCTTCCGCAAACGGCGAAACGCTTTGACTCGGTGAGTTTCGCGGCATTCCGACTTCGATGCCCCGGTTGCCGAAATTCAGTTGCCTTTGAATTTCGGGTGATCCCTCTTGAGCATGTATGCTTCTGCTACTTGTTCTACATCACACTTCTTCCGCAAACGGCGAAACGCTTTGACTCGGTGAGTTTCGCGGCATTCCGACTTCGATGCCCCGTTGCCGAAATTCAGTTGCCTTTGAATTTCGGGTGATCCCTCTTGAGCATGTATGCTTCTGCTACTTGTTCTACATCAACTTCTTCCGCAAACGGCGAAACGCTTTGACTCGGTGAGTTTCGCGGCATTCCGACTTCGATGCCCCGGTTGCCGAAATTCAGTTGCCTTTGAATTTCGGGTGATCCCTCTTGAGCATGTATGCTTCTGCTACTTGTTCTACATCACACTTCCTTCCGCAAACGGCGAAACGCTTTGACTCGGTGAGTTTCGCGGCATTCCGACTTCGATGCCCCGGTTGCCGAAATTCAGTTGCCTTTGAATTTCGGGTGATCCCTCTTGAGCATGTATGCTTCTGCTACTTGTTCTACATCAGACTTCTTCCGCAAACGGCGAAACGCTTTGACTCGGTGAGTTTCGCGGCATTCCGACTTCGATGCCCCGGTTGCCGAAATTCAGTTGCCTTTGAATTTCGGGTGATCCCTCTTGAGCATGTATGCTTCTGCTACTTGTTCTACATCACACTTCCTTCCGCAAACGGCGAAACGCTTTGACTCGGTGAGTTTCGCGGCATTCCGACTTCGATGCCCCGGTTGCCGAAATTCAGTTGCCTTTGAATTTCGGGTGATCCCTCTTGAGCATGTATGCTTCTGCTACTTGTTCTACATCAGACTTCTTCCGCAAACGGCGAAACGCTTTGACTCGGTGAGTTTCGCGGCATTCCGACTTCGATGCCCCGGTTGCCGAAATTCAGTTGCCTTTGAATTTCGGGTGATCCCTCTTGAGCATGTATGCTTCTGCTACTTGTTCTACATCACACTTCCTTCCGCAAACGGCGAAACGCTTTGACTCGGTGAGTTTCGCGGCATTCCGACTTCGATGCCCCGGTTGCCGAAATTCAGTTGCCTTTGAATTTCGGGTGATCCCTCTTGAGCATGTATGCTTCTGCTACTTGTTCTACATCAGACTTCTTCCGCAAACGGCGAAACGCTTTGACTCGGTGAGTTTCGCGGCATTCCGACTTCGATGCCCCGGTTGCCGAAATTCAGTTGCCTTTGAATTTCGGGTGATCCCTCTTGAGCATGTATGCTTCTGCTACTTGTTCTACATCACACTTCCTTCCGCAAACGGCGAAACGCTTTGACTCGGTGAGTTTCGCGGCATTCCGACTTCGATGCCCCGGTTGCCGAAATTCAGTTGCCTTTGAATTTCGGGTGATCCCTCTTGAGCATGTATGCTTCTGCTACTTGTTCTACATCACACTTCTTCCGCAAACGGCGAAACGCTTTGACTCGGTGAGTTTCGCGGCATTCCGACTTCGATGCCCCGGTTGCCGAAATTCAGTTGCCTTTGAATTTCGGGTGATCCCTCTTGAGCATGTATGCTTCTGCTACTTGTTCTACATCACACTTCCTTCCGCAAACGGCGAAACGCTTTGACTCGGTGAGTTTCGCGGCATTCCGACTTCGATGCCCCGGTTGCCGAAATTCAGTTGCCTTTGAATTTCGGGTGATCCCTCTTGAGCATGTATGCTTCTGCTACTTGTTCTACATCAGACTTCTTCCGCAAACGGCGAAACGCTTTGACTCGGTGAGTTTCGCGGCATTCCGACTTCGATGCCCCGGTTGCCGAAATTCAGTTGCCTTTGAATTTCGGGTGATCCCTCTTGAGCATGTATGCTTCTGCTACTTGTTCTACATCACACTTCTTCCGCAAACGGCGAAACGCTTTGACTCGGTGAGTTTCGCGGCATTCCGACTTCGATGCCCCGGTTGCCGAAATTCAGTTGCCTTTGAATTTCGGGTGATCCCTCTTGAGCATGTATGCTTCTGCTACTTGTTCTACATCACACTTCCTTCCGCAAACGGCGAAACGCTTTGACTCGGTGAGTTTCGCGGCATTCCGACTTCGATGCCCCGGTTGCCGAAATTCAGTTGCCTTTGAATTTCGGGTGATCCCTCTTGAGCATGTATGCTTCTGCTACTTGTTCTACATCACACTTCCTTCCGCAAACGGCGAAACGCTTTGACTCGGTGAGTTTCGCGGCATTCCGACTTCGATGCCCCGGTTGCCGAAATTCAGTTGCCTTTGAATTTCGGGTGATCCCTCTTGAGCATGTATGCTTCTGCTACTTGTTCTACATCAGACTTCTTCCGCAAACGGCGAAACGCTTTGACTCGGTGAGTTTCGCGGCATTCCGACTTCGATGCCCCGGTTGCCGAAATTCAGTTGCCTTTGAATTTCGGGTGATCCCTCTTGAGCATGTATGCTTCTGCTACTTGTTCTACATCAGACTTCCTTCCGCAAACGGCGAAACGCTTTGACTCGGTGAGTTTCGCGGCATTCCGACTTCGATGCCCCGGTTGCCGAAATTCAGTTGCCTTTGAATTTCGGGTGATCCCTCTTGAGCATGTATGCTTCTGCTACTTGTTCTACATCAGACTTTCTTCCGCAAACGGCGAAACGCTTTGACTCGGTGAGTTTCGCGGCATTCCGACTTCGATGCCCCGGTTGCCGAAATTCAGTTGCCTTTGAATTTCGGGTGATCCCTCTTGAGCATGTATGCTTCTGCTACTTGTTCTACATCACACTTCTTCCGCAAACGGCGAAACGCTTTGACTCGGTGAGTTTCGCGGCATTCCGACTTCGATGCCCCGGTTGCCGAAATTCAGTTGCCTTTGAATTTCGGGTGATCCCTCTTGAGCATGTATGCTTCTGCTACTTGTTCTACATCAGACTTCCTCCGCAAACGGCGAAACGCTTTGACTCGGTGAGTTTCGCGGCATTCCGACTTCGATGCCCCGGTTGCCGAAATTCAGTTGCCTTTGAATTTCGGGTGATCCCTCTTGAGCATGTATGCTTCTGCTACTTGTTCTACATCACACTTCCTTCCGCAAACGGCGAAACGCTTTGACTCGGTGAGTTTCGCGGCATTCCGACTTCGATGCCCCGGTTGCCGAAATTCAGTTGCCTTTGAATTTCGGGTGATCCCTCTTGAGCATGTATGCTTCTGCTACTTGTTCTACATCAGACTTCTTCCGCAAACGGCGAAACGCTTTGACTCGGTGAGTTTCGCGGCATTCCGACTTCGATGCCCCGGTTGCCGAAATTCAGTTGCCTTTGAATTTCGGGTGATCCCTCTTGAGCATGTATGCTTCTGCTACTTGTTCTACATCACACTTCTTCCGCAAACGGCGAAACGCTTTGACTCGGTGAGTTTCGCGGCATTCCGACTTCGATGCCCCGGTTGCCGAAATTCAGTTGCCTTTGAATTTCGGGTGATCCCTCTTGAGCATGTATGCTTCTGCTACTTGTTCTACATCAGACTTCTTCCGCAAACGGCGAAACGCTTTGACTCGGTGAGTTTCGCGGCATTCCGACTTCGATGCCCCGGTTGCCGAAATTCAGTTGCCTTTGAATTTCGGGTGATCCCTCTTGAGCATGTATGCTTCTGCTACTTGTTCTACATCACACTTCCTTCCGCAAACGGCGAAACGCTTTGACTCGGTGAGTTTCGCGGCATTCCGACTTCGATGCCCCGGTTGCCGAAATTCAGTTGCCTTTGAATTTCGGGTGATCCCTCTTGAGCATGTATGCTTCTGCTACTTGTTCTACATCACACTTCCTTCCGCAAACGGCGAAACGCTTTGACTCGGTGAGTTTCGCGGCATTCCGACTTCGATGCCCCGGTTGCCGAAATTCAGTTGCCTTTGAATTTCGGGTGATCCCTCTTGAGCATGTATGCTTCTGCTACTTGTTCTACATCACACTTCTTCCGCAAACGGCGAAACGCTTTGACTCGGTGAGTTTCGCGGCATTCCGACTTCGATGCCCCGGTTGCCGAAATTCAGTTGCCTTTGAATTTCGGGTGATCCCTCTTGAGCATGTATGCTTCTGCTACTTGTTCTACATCACACTTCTTCCGCAAACGGCGAAACGCTTTGACTCGGTGAGTTTCGCGGCATTCCGACTTCGATGCCCCGGTTGCCGAAATTCAGTTGCCTTTGAATTTCGGGTGATCCCTCTTGAGCATGTATGCTTCTGCTACTTGTTCTACATCACACTTCTTCCGCAAACGGCGAAACGCTTTGACTCGGTGAGTTTCGCGGCATTCCGACTTCGATGCCCCGGTTGCCGAAATTCAGTTGCCTTTGAATTTCGGGTGATCCCTCTTGAGCATGTATGCTTCTGCTACTTGTTCTACATCAGACTTCTTCCGCAAACGGCGAAACGCTTTGACTCGGTGAGTTTCGCGGCATTCCGACTTCGATGCCCCGGTTGCCGAAATTCAGTTGCCTTTGAATTTCGGGTGATCCCTCTTGAGCATGTATGCTTCTGCTACTTGTTCTACATCACACTTCCTTCCGCAAACGGCGAAACGCTTTGACTCGGTGAGTTTCGCGGCATTCCGACTTCGATGCCCCGGTTGCCGAAATTCAGTTGCCTTTGAATTTCGGGTGATCCCTCTTGAGCATGTATGCTTCTGCTACTTGTTCTACATCAGACTTTCTTCCGCAAACGGCGAAACGCTTTGACTCGGTGAGTTTCGCGGCATTCCGACTTCGATGCCCCGGTTGCCGAAATTCAGTTGCCTTTGAATTTCGGGTGATCCCTCTTGAGCATGTATGCTTCTGCTACTTGTTCTACATCACACTTCCTTCCGCAAACGGCGAAACGCTTTGACTCGGTGAGTTTCGCGGCATTCCGACTTCGATGCCCCGGTTGCCGAAATTCAGTTGCCTTTGAATTTCGGGTGATCCCTCTTGAGCATGTATGCTTCTGCTACTTGTTCTACATCAGACTTCTTCCGCAAACGGCGAAACGCTTTGACTCGGTGAGTTTCGCGGCATTCCGACTTCGATGCCCGGTTGCCGAAATTCAGTTGCCTTTGAATTTCGGGTGATCCCTCTTGAGCATGTATGCTTCTGCTACTTGTTCTACATCACACTTCTTCCGCAAACGGCGAAACGCTTTGACTCGGTGAGTTTCGCGGCATTCCGACTTCGATGCCCCGGTTGCCGAAATTCAGTTGCCTTTGAATTTCGGGTGATCCCTCTTGAGCATGTATGCTTCTGCTACTTGTTCTACATCAGACTTCTTCCGCAAACGGCGAAACGCTTTGACTCGGTGAGTTTCGCGGCATTCCGACTTCGATGCCCCGGTTGCCGAAATTCAGTTGCCTTTGAATTTCGGGTGATCCCTCTTGAGCATGTATGCTTCTGCTACTTGTTCTACATCACACTTCCTTCCGCAAACGGCGAAACGCTTTGACTCGGTGAGTTTCGCGGCATTCCGACTTCGATGCCCCGGTTGCCGAAATTCAGTTGCCTTTGAATTTCGGGTGATCCCTCTTGAGCATGTATGCTTCTGCTACTTGTTCTACATCAGACTTTCTTCCGCAAACGGCGAAACGCTTTGACTCGGTGAGTTTCGCGGCATTCCGACTTCGATGCCCCGGTTGCCGAAATTCAGTTGCCTTTGAATTTCGGGTGATCCCTCTTGAGCATGTATGCTTCTGCTACTTGTTCTACATCACACTTCCTTCCGCAAACGGCGAAACGCTTTGACTCGGTGAGTTTCGCGGCATTCCGACTTCGATGCCCCGGTTGCCGAAATTCAGTTGCCTTTGAATTTCGGGTGATCCCTCTTGAGCATGTATGCTTCTGCTACTTGTTCTACATCAGACTTCTTCCGCAAACGGCGAAACGCTTTGACTCGGTGAGTTTCGCGGCATTCCGACTTCGATGCCCCGGTTGCCGAAATTCAGTTGCCTTTGAATTTCGGGTGATCCCTCTTGAGCATGTATGCTTCTGCTACTTGTTCTACATCACACTTCCTTCCGCAAACGGCGAAACGCTTTGACTCGGTGAGTTTCGCGGCATTCCGACTTCGATGCCCCGGTTGCCGAAATTCAGTTGCCTTTGAATTTCGGGTGATCCCTCTTGAGCATGTATGCTTCTGCTACTTGTTCTACATCACACTTCTTCCGCAAACGGCGAAACGCTTTGACTCGGTGAGTTTCGCGGCATTCCGACTTCGATGCCCCGGTTGCCGAAATTCAGTTGCCTTTGAATTTCGGGTGATCCCTCTTGAGCATGTATGCTTCTGCTACTTGTTCTACATCACACTTCCTTCCGCAAACGGCGAAACGCTTTGACTCGGTGAGTTTCGCGGCATTCCGACTTCGATGCCCCGGTTGCCGAAATTCAGTTGCCTTTGAATTTCGGGTGATCCCTCTTGAGCATGTATGCTTCTGCTACTTGTTCTACATCAGACTTCTTCCGCAAACGGCGAAACGCTTTGACTCGGTGAGTTTCGCGGCATTCCGACTTCGATGCCCCGGTTGCCGAAATTCAGTTGCCTTTGAATTTCGGGTGATCCCTCTTGAGCATGTATGCTTCTGCTACTTGTTCTACATCACACTTCTTCCGCAAACGGCGAAACGCTTTGACTCGGTGAGTTTCGCGGCATTCCGACTTCGATGCCCCGGTTGCCGAAATTCAGTTGCCTTTGAATTTCGGGTGATCCCTCTTGAGCATGTATGCTTCTGCTACTTGTTCTACATCAGACTTCCTTCCGCAAACGGCGAAACGCTTTGACTCGGTGAGTTTCGCGGCATTCCGACTTCGATGCCCCGGTTGCCGAAATTCAGTTGCCTTTGAATTTCGGGTGATCCCTCTTGAGCATGTATGCTTCTGCTACTTGTTCTACATCAGACTTCTTCCGCAAACGGCGAAACGCTTTGACTCGGTGAGTTTCGCGGCATTCCGACTTCGATGCCCCGGTTGCCGAAATTCAGTTGCCTTTGAATTTCGGGTGATCCCTCTTGAGCATGTATGCTTCTGCTACTTGTTCTACATCACACTTCTTCCGCAAACGGCGAAACGCTTTGACTCGGTGAGTTTCGCGGCATTCCGACTTCGATGCCCCGGTTGCCGAAATTCAGTTGCCTTTGAATTTCGGGTGATCCCTCTTGAGCATGTATGCTTCTGCTACTTGTTCTACATCAGACTTCTTCCGCAAACGGCGAAACGCTTTGACTCGGTGAGTTTCGCGGCATTCCGACTTCGATGCCCCGGTTGCCGAAATTCAGTTGCCTTTGAATTTCGGGTGATCCCTCTTGAGCATGTATGCTTCTGCTACTTGTTCTACATCACACTTCCTTCCGCAAACGGCGAAACGCTTTGACTCGGTGAGTTTCGCGGCATTCCGACTTCGATGCCCCGGTTGCCGAAATTCAGTTGCCTTTGAATTTCGGGTGATCCCTCTTGAGCATGTATGCTTCTGCTACTTGTTCTACATCACACTTCCTTCCGCAAACGGCGAAACGCTTTGACTCGGTGAGTTTCGCGGCATTCCGACTTCGATGCCCCGGTTGCCGAAATTCAGTTGCCTTTGAATTTCGGGTGATCCCTCTTGAGCATGTATGCTTCTGCTACTTGTTCTACATCACACTTCCTTCCGCAAACGGCGAAACGCTTTGACTCGGTGAGTTTCGCGGCATTCCGACTTCGATGCCCCGGTTGCCGAAATTCAGTTGCCTTTGAATTTCGGGTGATCCCTCTTGAGCATGTATGCTTCTGCTACTTGTTCTACATCAGACTTCTTCCGCAAACGGCGAAACGCTTTGACTCGGTGAGTTTCGCGGCATTCCGACTTCGATGCCCCGGTTGCCGAAATTCAGTTGCCTTTGAATTTCGGGTGATCCCTCTTGAGCATGTATGCTTCTGCTACTTGTTCTACATCACACTTCTTCCGCAAACGGCGAAACGCTTTGACTCGGTGAGTTTCGCGGCATTCCGACTTCGATGCCCCGGTTGCCGAAATTCAGTTGCCTTTGAATTTCGGGTGATCCCTCTTGAGCATGTATGCTTCTGCTACTTGTTCTACATCACACTTCCTTCCGCAAACGGCGAAACGCTTTGACTCGGTGAGTTTCGCGGCATTCCGACTTCGATGCCCCGTTGCCGAAATTCAGTTGCCTTTGAATTTCGGGTGATCCCTCTTGAGCATGTATGCTTCTGCTACTTGTTCTACATCACACTTCCTTCCGCAAACGGCGAAACGCTTTGACTCGGTGAGTTTCGCGGCATTCCGACTTCGATGCCCCGGTTGCCGAAATTCAGTTGCCTTTGAATTTCGGGTGATCCCTCTTGAGCATGTATGCTTCTGCTACTTGTTCTACATCAGACTTCTTCCGCAAACGGCGAAACGCTTTGACTCGGTGAGTTTCGCGGCATTCCGACTTCGATGCCCCGGTTGCCGAAATTCAGTTGCCTTTGAATTTCGGGTGATCCCTCTTGAGCATGTATGCTTCTGCTACTTGTTCTACATCACACTTCTTCCGCAAACGGCGAAACGCTTTGACTCGGTGAGTTTCGCGGCATTCCGACTTCGATGCCCCGGTTGCCGAAATTCAGTTGCCTTTGAATTTCGGGTGATCCCTCTTGAGCATGTATGCTTCTGCTACTTGTTCTACATCAGACTTCTTCCGCAAACGGCGAAACGCTTTGACTCGGTGAGTTTCGCGGCATTCCGACTTCGATGCCCCGGTTGCCGAAATTCAGTTGCCTTTGAATTTCGGGTGATCCCTCTTGAGCATGTATGCTTCTGCTACTTGTTCTACATCACACTTCCTTCCGCAAACGGCGAAACGCTTTGACTCGGTGAGTTTCGCGGCATTCCGACTTCGATGCCCCGGTTGCCGAAATTCAGTTGCCTTTGAATTTCGGGTGATCCCTCTTGAGCATGTATGCTTCTGCTACTTGTTCTACATCAGACTTCTTCCGCAAACGGCGAAACGCTTTGACTCGGTGAGTTTCGCGGCATTCCGACTTCGATGCCCCGGTTGCCGAAATTCAGTTGCCTTTGAATTTCGGGTGATCCCTCTTGAGCATGTATGCTTCTGCTACTTGTTCTACATCACACTTCCTTCCGCAAACGGCGAAACGCTTTGACTCGGTGAGTTTCGCGGCATTCCGACTTCGATGCCCCGGTTGCCGAAATTCAGTTGCCTTTGAATTTCGGGTGATCCCTCTTGAGCATGTATGCTTCTGCTACTTGTTCTACATCAGACTTTCTTCCGCAAACGGCGAAACGCTTTGACTCGGTGAGTTTCGCGGCATTCCGACTTCGATGCCCCGGTTGCCGAAATTCAGTTGCCTTTGAATTTCGGGTGATCCCTCTTGAGCATGTATGCTTCTGCTACTTGTTCTACATCACACTTCCTTCCGCAAACGGCGAAACGCTTTGACTCGGTGAGTTTCGCGGCATTCCGACTTCGATGCCCCGGTTGCCGAAATTCAGTTGCCTTTGAATTTCGGGTGATCCCTCTTGAGCATGTATGCTTCTGCTACTTGTTCTACATCAGACTTCTTCCGCAAACGGCGAAACGCTTTGACTCGGTGAGTTTCGCGGCATTCCGACTTCGATGCCCCGGTTGCCGAAATTCAGTTGCCTTTGAATTTCGGGTGATCCCTCTTGAGCATGTATGCTTCTGCTACTTGTTCTACATCACACTTCCTTCCGCAAACGGCGAAACGCTTTGACTCGGTGAGTTTCGCGGCATTCCGACTTCGATGCCCCGGTTGCCGAAATTCAGTTGCCTTTGAATTTCGGGTGATCCCTCTTGAGCATGTATGCTTCTGCTACTTGTTCTACATCACACTTCCTTCCGCAAACGGCGAAACGCTTTGACTCGGTGAGTTTCGCGGCATTCCGACTTCGATGCCCCGGTTGCCGAAATTCAGTTGCCTTTGAATTTCGGGTGATCCCTCTTGAGCATGTATGCTTCTGCTACTTGTTCTACATCACACTTCCTTCCGCAAACGGCGAAACGCTTTGACTCGGTGAGTTTCGCGGCATTCCGACTTCGATGCCCCGGTTGCCGAAATTCAGTTGCCTTTGAATTTCGGGTGATCCCTCTTGAGCATGTATGCTTCTGCTACTTGTTCTACATCAGACTTCTTCCGCAAACGGCGAAACGCTTTGACTCGGTGAGTTTCGCGGCATTCCGACTTCGATGCCCCGTTGCCGAAATTCAGTTGCCTTTGAATTTCGGGTGATCCCTCTTGAGCATGTATGCTTCTGCTACTTGTTCTACATCACACTTCTTCCGCAAACGGCGAAACGCTTTGACTCGGTGAGTTTCGCGGCATTCCGACTTCGATGCCCCGGTTGCCGAAATTCAGTTGCCTTTGAATTTCGGGTGATCCCTCTTGAGCATGTATGCTTCTGCTACTTGTTCTACATCACACTTCTTCCGCAAACGGCGAAACGCTTTGACTCGGTGAGTTTCGCGGCATTCCGACTTCGATGCCCCGGTTGCCGAAATTCAGTTGCCTTTGAATTTCGGGTGATCCCTCTTGAGCATGTATGCTTCTGCTACTTGTTCTACATCACACTTCCTTCCGCAAACGGCGAAACGCTTTGACTCGGTGAGTTTCGCGGCATTCCGACTTCGATGCCCCGGTTGCCGAAATTCAGTTGCCTTTGAATTTCGGGTGATCCCTCTTGAGCATGTATGCTTCTGCTACTTGTTCTACATCAGACTTTCTTCCGCAAACGGCGAAACGCTTTGACTCGGTGAGTTTCGCGGCATTCCGACTTCGATGCCCCGGTTGCCGAAATTCAGTTGCCTTTGAATTTCGGGTGATCCCTCTTGAGCATGTATGCTTCTGCTACTTGTTCTACATCACACTTCCTTCCGCAAACGGCGAAACGCTTTGACTCGGTGAGTTTCGCGGCATTCCGACTTCGATGCCCCGGTTGCCGAAATTCAGTTGCCTTTGAATTTCGGGTGATCCCTCTTGAGCATGTATGCTTCTGCTACTTGTTCTACATCAGACTTCTTCCGCAAACGGCGAAACGCTTTGACTCGGTGAGTTTCGCGGCATTCCGACTTCGATGCCCGGTTGCCGAAATTCAGTTGCCTTTGAATTTCGGGTGATCCCTCTTGAGCATGTATGCTTCTGCTACTTGTTCTACATCACACTTCTTCCGCAAACGGCGAAACGCTTTGACTCGGTGAGTTTCGCGGCATTCCGACTTCGATGCCCCGGTTGCCGAAATTCAGTTGCCTTTGAATTTCGGGTGATCCCTCTTGAGCATGTATGCTTCTGCTACTTGTTCTACATCAGACTTCTTCCGCAAACGGCGAAACGCTTTGACTCGGTGAGTTTCGCGGCATTCCGACTTCGATGCCCCGGTTGCCGAAATTCAGTTGCCTTTGAATTTCGGGTGATCCCTCTTGAGCATGTATGCTTCTGCTACTTGTTCTACATCACACTTCTTCCGCAAACGGCGAAACGCTTTGACTCGGTGAGTTTCGCGGCATTCCGACTTCGATGCCCCGGTTGCCGAAATTCAGTTGCCTTTGAATTTCGGGTGATCCCTCTTGAGCATGTATGCTTCTGCTACTTGTTCTACATCAGACTTCTTCCGCAAACGGCGAAACGCTTTGACTCGGTGAGTTTCGCGGCATTCCGACTTCGATGCCCCGGTTGCCGAAATTCAGTTGCCTTTGAATTTCGGGTGATCCCTCTTGAGCATGTATGCTTCTGCTACTTGTTCTACATCACACTTCCTTCCGCAAACGGCGAAACGCTTTGACTCGGTGAGTTTCGCGGCATTCCGACTTCGATGCCCCGGTTGCCGAAATTCAGTTGCCTTTGAATTTCGGGTGATCCCTCTTGAGCATGTATGCTTCTGCTACTTGTTCTACATCAGACTTCTTCCGCAAACGGCGAAACGCTTTGACTCGGTGAGTTTCGCGGCATTCCGACTTCGATGCCCCGGTTGCCGAAATTCAGTTGCCTTTGAATTTCGGGTGATCCCTCTTGAGCATGTATGCTTCTGCTACTTGTTCTACATCACACTTCCTTCCGCAAACGGCGAAACGCTTTGACTCGGTGAGTTTCGCGGCATTCCGACTTCGATGCCCCGGTTGCCGAAATTCAGTTGCCTTTGAATTTCGGGTGATCCCTCTTGAGCATGTATGCTTCTGCTACTTGTTCTACATCACACTTCTTCCGCAAACGGCGAAACGCTTTGACTCGGTGAGTTTCGCGGCATTCCGACTTCGATGCCCCGGTTGCCGAAATTCAGTTGCCTTTGAATTTCGGGTGATCCCTCTTGAGCATGTATGCTTCTGCTACTTGTTCTACATCACACTTCCTTCCGCAAACGGCGAAACGCTTTGACTCGGTGAGTTTCGCGGCATTCCGACTTCGATGCCCCGGTTGCCGAAATTCAGTTGCCTTTGAATTTCGGGTGATCCCTCTTGAGCATGTATGCTTCTGCTACTTGTTCTACATCACACTTCCTTCCGCAAACGGCGAAACGCTTTGACTCGGTGAGTTTCGCGGCATTCCGACTTCGATGCCCCGGTTGCCGAAATTCAGTTGCCTTTGAATTTCGGGTGATCCCTCTTGAGCATGTATGCTTCTGCTACTTGTTCTACATCAGACTTCTTCCGCAAACGGCGAAACGCTTTGACTCGGTGAGTTTCGCGGCATTCCGACTTCGATGCCCCGGTTGCCGAAATTCAGTTGCCTTTGAATTTCGGGTGATCCCTCTTGAGCATGTATGCTTCTGCTACTTGTTCTACATCAGACTTCTTCCGCAAACGGCGAAACGCTTTGACTCGGTGAGTTTCGCGGCATTCCGACTTCGATGCCCCGGTTGCCGAAATTCAGTTGCCTTTGAATTTCGGGTGATCCCTCTTGAGCATGTATGCTTCTGCTACTTGTTCTACATCACACTTCCTTCCGCAAACGGCGAAACGCTTTGACTCGGTGAGTTTCGCGGCATTCCGACTTCGATGCCCCGGTTGCCGAAATTCAGTTGCCTTTGAATTTCGGGTGATCCCTCTTGAGCATGTATGCTTCTGCTACTTGTTCTACATCAGACTTCTTCCGCAAACGGCGAAACGCTTTGACTCGGTGAGTTTCGCGGCATTCCGACTTCGATGCCCCGGTTGCCGAAATTCAGTTGCCTTTGAATTTCGGGTGATCCCTCTTGAGCATGTATGCTTCTGCTACTTGTTCTACATCACACTTCCTTCCGCAAACGGCGAAACGCTTTGACTCGGTGAGTTTCGCGGCATTCCGACTTCGATGCCCCGGTTGCCGAAATTCAGTTGCCTTTGAATTTCGGGTGATCCCTCTTGAGCATGTATGCTTCTGCTACTTGTTCTACATCAGACTTCTTCCGCAAACGGCGAAACGCTTTGACTCGGTGAGTTTCGCGGCATTCCGACTTCGATGCCCCGGTTGCCGAAATTCAGTTGCCTTTGAATTTCGGGTGATCCCTCTTGAGCATGTATGCTTCTGCTACTTGTTCTACATCACACTTCCTTCCGCAAACGGCGAAACGCTTTGACTCGGTGAGTTTCGCGGCATTCCGACTTCGATGCCCCGGTTGCCGAAATTCAGTTGCCTTTGAATTTCGGGTGATCCCTCTTGAGCATGTATGCTTCTGCTACTTGTTCTACATCAGACTTTCTTCCGCAAACGGCGAAACGCTTTGACTCGGTGAGTTTCGCGGCATTCCGACTTCGATGCCCCGGTTGCCGAAATTCAGTTGCCTTTGAATTTCGGGTGATCCCTCTTGAGCATGTATGCTTCTGCTACTTGTTCTACATCACACTTCCTTCCGCAAACGGCGAAACGCTTTGACTCGGTGAGTTTCGCGGCATTCCGACTTCGATGCCCCGGTTGCCGAAATTCAGTTGCCTTTGAATTTCGGGTGATCCCTCTTGAGCATGTATGCTTCTGCTACTTGTTCTACATCAGACTTCTTCCGCAAACGGCGAAACGCTTTGACTCGGTGAGTTTCGCGGCATTCCGACTTCGATGCCCCGGTTGCCGAAATTCAGTTGCCTTTGAATTTCGGGTGATCCCTCTTGAGCATGTATGCTTCTGCTACTTGTTCTACATCACACTTCCTTCCGCAAACGGCGAAACGCTTTGACTCGGTGAGTTTCGCGGCATTCCGACTTCGATGCCCCGGTTGCCGAAATTCAGTTGCCTTTGAATTTCGGGTGATCCCTCTTGAGCATGTATGCTTCTGCTACTTGTTCTACATCACACTTCCTTCCGCAAACGGCGAAACGCTTTGACTCGGTGAGTTTCGCGGCATTCCGACTTCGATGCCCCGGTTGCCGAAATTCAGTTGCCTTTGAATTTCGGGTGATCCCTCTTGAGCATGTATGCTTCTGCTACTTGTTCTACATCACACTTCCTTCCGCAAACGGCGAAACGCTTTGACTCGGTGAGTTTCGCGGCATTCCGACTTCGATGCCCCGGTTGCCGAAATTCAGTTGCCTTTGAATTTCGGGTGATCCCTCTTGAGCATGTATGCTTCTGCTACTTGTTCTACATCACACTTCTTCCGCAAACGGCGAAACGCTTTGACTCGGTGAGTTTCGCGGCATTCCGACTTCGATGCCCCGGTTGCCGAAATTCAGTTGCCTTTGAATTTCGGGTGATCCCTCTTGAGCATGTATGCTTCTGCTACTTGTTCTACATCACACTTCCTTCCGCAAACGGCGAAACGCTTTGACTCGGTGAGTTTCGCGGCATTCCGACTTCGATGCCCCGGTTGCCGAAATTCAGTTGCCTTTGAATTTCGGGTGATCCCTCTTGAGCATGTATGCTTCTGCTACTTGTTCTACATCACACTTCCTTCCGCAAACGGCGAAACGCTTTGACTCGGTGAGTTTCGCGGCATTCCGACTTCGATGCCCCGGTTGCCGAAATTCAGTTGCCTTTGAATTTCGGGTGATCCCTCTTGAGCATGTATGCTTCTGCTACTTGTTCTACATCACACTTCCTTCCGCAAACGGCGAAACGCTTTGACTCGGTGAGTTTCGCGGCATTCCGACTTCGATGCCCCGGTTGCCGAAATTCAGTTGCCTTTGAATTTCGGGTGATCCCTCTTGAGCATGTATGCTTCTGCTACTTGTTCTACATCACACTTCCTTCCGCAAACGGCGAAACGCTTTGACTCGGTGAGTTTCGCGGCATTCCGACTTCGATGCCCCGGTTGCCGAAATTCAGTTGCCTTTGAATTTCGGGTGATCCCTCTTGAGCATGTATGCTTCTGCTACTTGTTCTACATCAGACTTCTTCCGCAAACGGCGAAACGCTTTGACTCGGTGAGTTTCGCGGCATTCCGACTTCGATGCCCCGGTTGCCGAAATTCAGTTGCCTTTGAATTTCGGGTGATCCCTCTTGAGCATGTATGCTTCTGCTACTTGTTCTACATCACACTTCCTTCCGCAAACGGCGAAACGCTTTGACTCGGTGAGTTTCGCGGCATTCCGACTTCGATGCCCCGGTTGCCGAAATTCAGTTGCCTTTGAATTTCGGGTGATCCCTCTTGAGCATGTATGCTTCTGCTACTTGTTCTACATCACACTTCCTTCCGCAAACGGCGAAACGCTTTGACTCGGTGAGTTTCGCGGCATTCCGACTTCGATGCCCCGGTTGCCGAAATTCAGTTGCCTTTGAATTTCGGGTGATCCCTCTTGAGCATGTATGCTTCTGCTACTTGTTCTACATCACACTTCCTTCCGCAAACGGCGAAACGCTTTGACTCGGTGAGTTTCGCGGCATTCCGACTTCGATGCCCCGGTTGCCGAAATTCAGTTGCCTTTGAATTTCGGGTGATCCCTCTTGAGCATGTATGCTTCTGCTACTTGTTCTACATCAGACTTCTTCCGCAAACGGCGAAACGCTTTGACTCGGTGAGTTTCGCGGCATTCCGACTTCGATGCCCCGGTTGCCGAAATTCAGTTGCCTTTGAATTTCGGGTGATCCCTCTTGAGCATGTATGCTTCTGCTACTTGTTCTACATCACACTTCCTTCCGCAAACGGCGAAACGCTTTGACTCGGTGAGTTTCGCGGCATTCCGACTTCGATGCCCCGGTTGCCGAAATTCAGTTGCCTTTGAATTTCGGGTGATCCCTCTTGAGCATGTATGCTTCTGCTACTTGTTCTACATCACACTTCCTTCCGCAAACGGCGAAACGCTTTGACTCGGTGAGTTTCGCGGCATTCCGACTTCGATGCCCCGGTTGCCGAAATTCAGTTGCCTTTGAATTTCGGGTGATCCCTCTTGAGCATGTATGCTTCTGCTACTTGTTCTACATCAGACTTCTTCCGCAAACGGCGAAACGCTTTGACTCGGTGAGTTTCGCGGCATTCCGACTTCGATGCCCCGGTTGCCGAAATTCAGTTGCCTTTGAATTTCGGGTGATCCCTCTTGAGCATGTATGCTTCTGCTACTTGTTCTACATCACACTTCTTCCGCAAACGGCGAAACGCTTTGACTCGGTGAGTTTCGCGGCATTCCGACTTCGATGCCCCGGTTGCCGAAATTCAGTTGCCTTTGAATTTCGGGTGATCCCTCTTGAGCATGTATGCTTCTGCTACTTGTTCTACATCACACTTCCTTCCGCAAACGGCGAAACGCTTTGACTCGGTGAGTTTCGCGGCATTCCGACTTCGATGCCCCGGTTGCCGAAATTCAGTTGCCTTTGAATTTCGGGTGATCCCTCTTGAGCATGTATGCTTCTGCTACTTGTTCTACATCAGACTTCTTCCGCAAACGGCGAAACGCTTTGACTCGGTGAGTTTCGCGGCATTCCGACTTCGATGCCCCGGTTGCCGAAATTCAGTTGCCTTTGAATTTCGGGTGATCCCTCTTGAGCATGTATGCTTCTGCTACTTGTTCTACATCAGACTTCTTCCGCAAACGGCGAAACGCTTTGACTCGGTGAGTTTCGCGGCATTCCGACTTCGATGCCCCGGTTGCCGAAATTCAGTTGCCTTTGAATTTCGGGTGATCCCTCTTGAGCATGTATGCTTCTGCTACTTGTTCTACATCAGACTTCTTCCGCAAACGGCGAAACGCTTTGACTCGGTGAGTTTCGCGGCATTCCGACTTCGATGCCCCGGTTGCCGAAATTCAGTTGCCTTTGAATTTCGGGTGATCCCTCTTGAGCATGTATGCTTCTGCTACTTGTTCTACATCACACTTCCTTCCGCAAACGGCGAAACGCTTTGACTCGGTGAGTTTCGCGGCATTCCGACTTCGATGCCCCGGTTGCCGAAATTCAGTTGCCTTTGAATTTCGGGTGATCCCTCTTGAGCATGTATGCTTCTGCTACTTGTTCTACATCAGACTTCTTCCGCAAACGGCGAAACGCTTTGACTCGGTGAGTTTCGCGGCATTCCGACTTCGATGCCCCGGTTGCCGAAATTCAGTTGCCTTTGAATTTCGGGTGATCCCTCTTGAGCATGTATGCTTCTGCTACTTGTTCTACATCACACTTCCTTCCGCAAACGGCGAAACGCTTTGACTCGGTGAGTTTCGCGGCATTCCGACTTCGATGCCCCGGTTGCCGAAATTCAGTTGCCTTTGAATTTCGGGTGATCCCTCTTGAGCATGTATGCTTCTGCTACTTGTTCTACATCAGACTTCTTCCGCAAACGGCGAAACGCTTTGACTCGGTGAGTTTCGCGGCATTCCGACTTCGATGCCCCGGTTGCCGAAATTCAGTTGCCTTTGAATTTCGGGTGATCCCTCTTGAGCATGTATGCTTCTGCTACTTGTTCTACATCACACTTCCTTCCGCAAACGGCGAAACGCTTTGACTCGGTGAGTTTCGCGGCATTCCGACTTCGATGCCCCGGTTGCCGAAATTCAGTTGCCTTTGAATTTCGGGTGATCCCTCTTGAGCATGTATGCTTCTGCTACTTGTTCTACATCAGACTTCTTCCGCAAACGGCGAAACGCTTTGACTCGGTGAGTTTCGCGGCATTCCGACTTCGATGCCCCGGTTGCCGAAATTCAGTTGCCTTTGAATTTCGGGTGATCCCTCTTGAGCATGTATGCTTCTGCTACTTGTTCTACATCAGACTTCTTCCGCAAACGGCGAAACGCTTTGACTCGGTGAGTTTCGCGGCATTCCGACTTCGATGCCCCGGTTGCCGAAATTCAGTTGCCTTTGAATTTCGGGTGATCCCTCTTGAGCATGTATGCTTCTGCTACTTGTTCTACATCACACTTCCTTCCGCAAACGGCGAAACGCTTTGACTCGGTGAGTTTCGCGGCATTCCGACTTCGATGCCCCGGTTGCCGAAATTCAGTTGCCTTTGAATTTCGGGTGATCCCTCTTGAGCATGTATGCTTCTGCTACTTGTTCTACATCACACTTCTTCCGCAAACGGCGAAACGCTTTGACTCGGTGAGTTTCGCGGCATTCCGACTTCGATGCCCCGGTTGCCGAAATTCAGTTGCCTTTGAATTTCGGGTGATCCCTCTTGAGCATGTATGCTTCTGCTACTTGTTCTACATCAGACTTCTTCCGCAAACGGCGAAACGCTTTGACTCGGTGAGTTTCGCGGCATTCCGACTTCGATGCCCCGGTTGCCGAAATTCAGTTGCCTTTGAATTTCGGGTGATCCCTCTTGAGCATGTATGCTTCTGCTACTTGTTCTACATCAGACTTCTTCCGCAAACGGCGAAACGCTTTGACTCGGTGAGTTTCGCGGCATTCCGACTTCGATGCCCCGGTTGCCGAAATTCAGTTGCCTTTGAATTTCGGGTGATCCCTCTTGAGCATGTATGCTTCTGCTACTTGTTCTACATCAGACTTCTTCCGCAAACGGCGAAACGCTTTGACTCGGTGAGTTTCGCGGCATTCCGACTTCGATGCCCCGGTTGCCGAAATTCAGTTGCCTTTGAATTTCGGGTGATCCCTCTTGAGCATGTATGCTTCTGCTACTTGTTCTACATCACACTTCCTTCCGCAAACGGCGAAACGCTTTGACTCGGTGAGTTTCGCGGCATTCCGACTTCGATGCCCCGGTTGCCGAAATTCAGTTGCCTTTGAATTTCGGGTGATCCCTCTTGAGCATGTATGCTTCTGCTACTTGTTCTACATCAGACTTCTTCCGCAAACGGCGAAACGCTTTGACTCGGTGAGTTTCGCGGCATTCCGACTTCGATGCCCCGGTTGCCGAAATTCAGTTGCCTTTGAATTTCGGGTGATCCCTCTTGAGCATGTATGCTTCTGCTACTTGTTCTACATCACACTTCCTTCCGCAAACGGCGAAACGCTTTGACTCGGTGAGTTTCGCGGCATTCCGACTTCGATGCCCCGGTTGCCGAAATTCAGTTGCCTTTGAATTTCGGGTGATCCCTCTTGAGCATGTATGCTTCTGCTACTTGTTCTACATCAGACTTCTTCCGCAAACGGCGAAACGCTTTGACTCGGTGAGTTTCGCGGCATTCCGACTTCGATGCCCCGGTTGCCGAAATTCAGTTGCCTTTGAATTTCGGGTGATCCCTCTTGAGCATGTATGCTTCTGCTACTTGTTCTACATCACACTTCTTCCGCAAACGGCGAAACGCTTTGACTCGGTGAGTTTCGCGGCATTCCGACTTCGATGCCCCGGTTGCCGAAATTCAGTTGCCTTTGAATTTCGGGTGATCCCTCTTGAGCATGTATGCTTCTGCTACTTGTTCTACATCAGACTTCTTCCGCAAACGGCGAAACGCTTTGACTCGGTGAGTTTCGCGGCATTCCGACTTCGATGCCCCGGTTGCCGAAATTCAGTTGCCTTTGAATTTCGGGTGATCCCTCTTGAGCATGTATGCTTCTGCTACTTGTTCTACATCAGACTTTCTTCCGCAAACGGCGAAACGCTTTGACTCGGTGAGTTTCGCGGCATTCCGACTTCGATGCCCCGGTTGCCGAAATTCAGTTGCCTTTGAATTTCGGGTGATCCCTCTTGAGCATGTATGCTTCTGCTACTTGTTCTACATCAGACTTCCTTCCGCAAACGGCGAAACGCTTTGACTCGGTGAGTTTCGCGGCATTCCGACTTCGATGCCCCGGTTGCCGAAATTCAGTTGCCTTTGAATTTCGGGTGATCCCTCTTGAGCATGTATGCTTCTGCTACTTGTTCTACATCAGACTTCTTCCGCAAACGGCGAAACGCTTTGACTCGGTGAGTTTCGCGGCATTCCGACTTCGATGCCCCGGTTGCCGAAATTCAGTTGCCTTTGAATTTCGGGTGATCCCTCTTGAGCATGTATGCTTCTGCTACTTGTTCTACATCAGACTTCTTCCGCAAACGGCGAAACGCTTTGACTCGGTGAGTTTCGCGGCATTCCGACTTCGATGCCCCGTTGCCGAAATTCAGTTGCCTTTGAATTTCGGGTGATCCCTCTTGAGCATGTATGCTTCTGCTACTTGTTCTACATCACACTTCCTTCCGCAAACGGCGAAACGCTTTGACTCGGTGAGTTTCGCGGCATTCCGACTTCGATGCCCCGGTTGCCGAAATTCAGTTGCCTTTGAATTTCGGGTGATCCCTCTTGAGCATGTATGCTTCTGCTACTTGTTCTACATCACACTTCCTTCCGCAAACGGCGAAACGCTTTGACTCGGTGAGTTTCGCGGCATTCCGACTTCGATGCCCCGGTTGCCGAAATTCAGTTGCCTTTGAATTTCGGGTGATCCCTCTTGAGCATGTATGCTTCTGCTACTTGTTCTACATCAGACTTCTTCCGCAAACGGCGAAACGCTTTGACTCGGTGAGTTTCGCGGCATTCCGACTTCGATGCCCCGGTTGCCGAAATTCAGTTGCCTTTGAATTTCGGGTGATCCCTCTTGAGCATGTATGCTTCTGCTACTTGTTCTACATCAGACTTCTTCCGCAAACGGCGAAACGCTTTGACTCGGTGAGTTTCGCGGCATTCCGACTTCGATGCCCCGGTTGCCGAAATTCAGTTGCCTTTGAATTTCGGGTGATCCCTCTTGAGCATGTATGCTTCTGCTACTTGTTCTACATCACACTTCCTTCCGCAAACGGCGAAACGCTTTGACTCGGTGAGTTTCGCGGCATTCCGACTTCGATGCCCCGGTTGCCGAAATTCAGTTGCCTTTGAATTTCGGGTGATCCCTCTTGAGCATGTATGCTTCTGCTACTTGTTCTACATCACACTTCCTTCCGCAAACGGCGAAACGCTTTGACTCGGTGAGTTTCGCGGCATTCCGACTTCGATGCCCCGGTTGCCGAAATTCAGTTGCCTTTGAATTTCGGGTGATCCCTCTTGAGCATGTATGCTTCTGCTACTTGTTCTACATCAGACTTCTTCCGCAAACGGCGAAACGCTTTGACTCGGTGAGTTTCGCGGCATTCCGACTTCGATGCCCCGGTTGCCGAAATTCAGTTGCCTTTGAATTTCGGGTGATCCCTCTTGAGCATGTATGCTTCTGCTACTTGTTCTACATCAGACTTCCTTCCGCAAACGGCGAAACGCTTTGACTCGGTGAGTTTCGCGGCATTCCGACTTCGATGCCCCGGTTGCCGAAATTCAGTTGCCTTTGAATTTCGGGTGATCCCTCTTGAGCATGTATGCTTCTGCTACTTGTTCTACATCAGACTTCTTCCGCAAACGGCGAAACGCTTTGACTCGGTGAGTTTCGCGGCATTCCGACTTCGATGCCCCGGTTGCCGAAATTCAGTTGCCTTTGAATTTCGGGTGATCCCTCTTGAGCATGTATGCTTCTGCTACTTGTTCTACATCAGACTTTCTTCCGCAAACGGCGAAACGCTTTGACTCGGTGAGTTTCGCGGCATTCCGACTTCGATGCCCCGGTTGCCGAAATTCAGTTGCCTTTGAATTTCGGGTGATCCCTCTTGAGCATGTATGCTTCTGCTACTTGTTCTACATCACACTTCCTTCCGCAAACGGCGAAACGCTTTGACTCGGTGAGTTTCGCGGCATTCCGACTTCGATGCCCCGGTTGCCGAAATTCAGTTGCCTTTGAATTTCGGGTGATCCCTCTTGAGCATGTATGCTTCTGCTACTTGTTCTACATCACACTTCTTCCGCAAACGGCGAAACGCTTTGACTCGGTGAGTTTCGCGGCATTCCGACTTCGATGCCCCGGTTGCCGAAATTCAGTTGCCTTTGAATTTCGGGTGATCCCTCTTGAGCATGTATGCTTCTGCTACTTGTTCTACATCAGACTTCTTCCGCAAACGGCGAAACGCTTTGACTCGGTGAGTTTCGCGGCATTCCGACTTCGATGCCCCGTTGCCGAAATTCAGTTGCCTTTGAATTTCGGGTGATCCCTCTTGAGCATGTATGCTTCTGCTACTTGTTCTACATCAGACTTTCTTCCGCAAACGGCGAAACGCTTTGACTCGGTGAGTTTCGCGGCATTCCGACTTCGATGCCCCGGTTGCCGAAATTCAGTTGCCTTTGAATTTCGGGTGATCCCTCTTGAGCATGTATGCTTCTGCTACTTGTTCTACATCACACTTCTTCCGCAAACGGCGAAACGCTTTGACTCGGTGAGTTTCGCGGCATTCCGACTTCGATGCCCCGGTTGCCGAAATTCAGTTGCCTTTGAATTTCGGGTGATCCCTCTTGAGCATGTATGCTTCTGCTACTTGTTCTACATCAGAATTCTTCCGCAAACGGCGAAACGCTTTGACTCGGTGAGTTTCGCGGCATTCCGACTTCGATGCCCCGGTTGCCGAAATTCAGTTGCCTTTGAATTTCGGGTGATCCCTCTTGAGCATGTATGCTTCTGCTACTTGTTCTACATCACACTTCCTTCCGCAAACGGCGAAACGCTTTGACTCGGTCAGTTTCGCGGCATTCCGACTTCGATGCCCCGGTTGCCGAAATTCAGTTGCCTTTGAATTTCGGGTGATCCCTCTTGAGCATAAATGCTTCTGCTACTTGTTCTACATCACACTTCCTTCCGCAAACATCGAAATGCTTTGACTCAGTCAGTTTCGCGGCATTCCGACTTCGATGCCCCAGTTGCCGAAATTCTGTAGCCTTTGAATTTCGGGTGATCCCTCTTGAGCATGTATGCTTCTGCTACTTGTTCTACATCACACTTCCTTCCGGAAACATCGAAATTCAGTTGCCTTTGAATTTCGGGTGATCCCTCTTGAGCATGTATGCTTCTGCTACTTGTTCTACATCACACTTCCTTCCGCAACGGGCGTATTGCTTTGACTCGGTGAGTTTCCTAGCATTCCGACTTTGATGCCCCGGTTGCCGAAATTCAGTTGCCTTTGAATTTCGGGTGATCCCTCTTGAGCATGTATGCTTCTGCTACTTGTTCTACATCAGACTTCTTCCGCAAACGGCGAAACGCTTTGACTCGGTGAGTTTCGCGGCATTCCGACTTCGATGCCCCGGTTGCCGAAATTCAGTTGCCTTTGAATTTCGGGTGATCCCTCTTGAGCATGTATGCTTCTGCTACTTGTTCTACATCAGACTTTCTTCCGCAAACGGCGAAACGCTTTGACTCGGTGAGTTTCGCGGCATTCCGACTTCGATGCCCCGGTTGCCGAAATTCAGTTGCCTTTGAATTTCGGGTGATCCCTCTTGAGCATGTATGCTTCTGCTACTTGTTCTACATCACACTTCCTTCCGCAAACGGCGAAACGCTTTGACTCGGTGAGTTTCGCGGCATTCCGACTTCGATGCCCCGGTTGCCGAAATTCAGTTGCCTTTGAATTTCGGGTGATCCCTCTTGAGCATGTATGCTTCTGCTACTTGTTCTACATCAGACTTCTTCCGCAAACGGCGAAACGCTTTGACTCGGTGAGTTTCGCGGCATTCCGACTTCGATGCCCCGGTTGCCGAAATTCAGTTGCCTTTGAATTTCGGGTGATCCCTCTTGAGCATGTATGCTTCTGCTACTTGTTCTACATCAGACTTTCTTCCGCAAACGGCGAAACGCTTTGACTCGGTGAGTTTCGCGGCATTCCGACTTCGATGCCCCGGTTGCCGAAATTCAGTTGCCTTTGAATTTCGGGTGATCCCTCTTGAGCATGTATGCTTCTGCTACTTGTTCTACATCAGACTTCTTCCGCAAACGGCGAAACGCTTTGACTCGGTGAGTTTCGCGGCATTCCGACTTCGATGCCCCGGTTGCCGAAATTCAGTTGCCTTTGAATTTCGGGTGATCCCTCTTGAGCATGTATGCTTCTGCTACTTGTTCTACATCAGACTTTCTTCCGCAAACGGCGAAACGCTTTGACTCGGTGAGTTTCGCGGCATTCCGACTTCGATGCCCCGGTTGCCGAAATTCAGTTGCCTTTGAATTTCGGGTGATCCCTCTTGAGCATGTATGCTTCTGCTACTTGTTCTACATCACACTTCCTTCCGCAAACGGCGAAACGCTTTGACTCGGTGAGTTTCGCGGCATTCCGACTTCGATGCCCCGGTTGCCGAAATTCAGTTGCCTTTGAATTTCGGGTGATCCCTCTTGAGCATGTATGCTTCTGCTACTTGTTCTACATCAGACTTTCTTCCGCAAACGGCGAAACGCTTTGACTCGGTGAGTTTCGCGGCATTCCGACTTCGATGCCCCGGTTGCCGAAATTCAGTTGCCTTTGAATTTCGGGTGATCCCTCTTGAGCATGTATGCTTCTGCTACTTGTTCTACATCACACTTCCTTCCGCAAACGGCGAAACGCTTTGACTCGGTGAGTTTCGCGGCATTCCGACTTCGATGCCCGGTTGCCGAAATTCAGTTGCCTTTGAATTTCGGGTGATCCCTCTTGAGCATGTATGCTTCTGCTACTTGTTCTACATCAGACTTCTTCCGCAAACGGCGAAACGCTTTGACTCGGTGAGTTTCGCGGCATTCCGACTTCGATGCCCCGGTTGCCGAAATTCAGTTGCCTTTGAATTTCGGGTGATCCCTCTTGAGCATGTATGCTTCTGCTACTTGTTCTACATCACACTTCCTTCCGCAAACGGCGAAACGCTTTGACTCGGTGAGTTTCGCGGCATTCCGACTTCGATGCCCCGGTTGCCGAAATTCAGTTGCCTTTGAATTTCGGGTGATCCCTCTTGAGCATGTATGCTTCTGCTACTTGTTCTACATCAGACTTTCTTCCGCAAACGGCGAAACGCTTTGACTCGGTGAGTTTCGCGGCATTCCGACTTCGATGCCCCGGTTGCCGAAATTCAGTTGCCTTTGAATTTCGGGTGATCCCTCTTGAGCATGTATGCTTCTGCTACTTGTTCTACATCAGACTTTCTTCCGCAAACGGCGAAACGCTTTGACTCGGTGAGTTTCGCGGCATTCCGACTTCGATGCCCCGGTTGCCGAAATTCAGTTGCCTTTGAATTTCGGGTGATCCCTCTTGAGCATGTATGCTTCTGCTACTTGTTCTACATCAGACTTCTTCCGCAAATGGCGAAACGCTTTGACTCGGTGAGTTTCGCGGCATTCCGACTTCGATGCCCCGGTTGCCGAAATTCAGTTGCCTTTGAATTTCGGGTGATCCCTCTTGAGCATGTATGCTTCTGCTTCTTGTTCTATATCAGACTTTCTTCCACAAACGGCGAAACGCTTTGATTCCGTGAGTTTCGCGGCATTCCGACTTCGATCGCCCGGTTGCCGAAATTCAGTTGCCTTTGAATTTCGGGTGATCCCTTTTTTAGCATGTATGCTTCTGGTACTTGTTCTACAGCACACTTCCTTTCGCCAATGGCGAAACGCTTTGACTCGGTGAGTTTCGCGGCATTCCGACTTCGATGCCCCGGTTGCCGAAATTCAGTTGCCTTTGAATTTCGGGTGATCCCTCTTGAGCATGTATGCTTCTGCTACTTGTTCTACATCAGACTTTCTTCCGCAAACGGCGAAACGCTTTGACTCGGTGAGTTTCGCGGCATTCCGACTTCGATGCCCCGGTTGCCGAAATTCAGTTGCCTTTGAATTTCGGGTGATCCCTCTTGAGCATGTATGCTTCTGCTACTTGTTCTACATCACACTTCTTCCGCAAATGGCGAAACGCTTTGACTCGGTGAGTTTCGCGGCATTCCGACTTCGATGCCCCGGTTGCCGAAATTCAGTTGCCTTTGAATTTCGGGTGATCCCTCTTGAGCATGTATGCTTCTGCTACTTGTTCTACATCAGACTTTCTTCCGCAAACGGCGAAACGCTTTGACTCGGTGAGTTTCGCGGCATTCCGACTTCGATGCCCCGGTTGCCGAAATTCAGTTGCCTTTGAATTTCGGGTGATCCCTCTTGAGCATGTATGCTTCTGCTACTTGTTCTACATCACACTTCCTTCCGCAAACAGCGAAACGCTTTGACTCGGTGAGTTTCGCGGCATTCCGACTT
>CM055350.1:30908993-30940665 GCA_029228515.1 Populus alba x Populus x berolinensis | reverse complement strand
TTCCGAAATTCAGTTGCCGTTGAATTTCGGGTGATCCCTTGAGCATGTATGCTTCTGCTACTTGTTCTACATCACCTACATCTTCCGCAAACGGCGAAACGCTTTGACTCGTGAGTTTCGCGGCATTCCGACTTCGATGCCCCGGTTGCCGAAATTCAGTTGCCTTTGAATTTCGGTGATCCCTCTTGAGCATGTATGCTTCTGCTACTTGTTCTACATCACACTTCTTCCGCAAACGCGAAACGCTTTGACTCGGTGAGTTTCGCGGCATTCCGACTTCGATGCCCCGGTTGCCGAAATTCAGTTGCCTTTGAATTTCGGGTGATCCCTCTTGAGCATGTATGCTTCTGCTACTTGTTCTACATCACACTTCTTCCGCAAACGGCGAAACGCTTTGACTCGGTGAGTTTCGCGCATTCCGACTTCGATGCCCCGGTTGCCGAAATTCAGTTGCTTTGAATTTCGGGTGATCCCTCTTGAGCATGTATGCTTCTGCTACTTGTTCTACATCACACACTTCCTTCCGCAAACGGCGAAACGCTTTGACTCGGTGAGTTTCGCGCATTCCGACTTCGATGCCCGGTTGCCGAAATTCAGTTGCCTTTGAATTTCGGGTGATCCCTTTGAGCATGTATGCTTCTGCTACTTGTTCTACATCACACTTCCTTCCGCAAACGGCGAAACGCTTTGACTCGGTGAGTTTCGCGGCATTCCGACTGACTTCGATGCCCGGTTGCCGAAATTCAGTTGCCTTTGAATTTCGGGTGATCCCTCTTGAGCATGTATGCTTCTGCTACTTGTTCTACATCAGACTTCTTCCGCAAACGGCGAAACGCTTTGACTCGGTGAGTTTCGCGGCATTCCGACTTCGATGCCCCGGTTGCCGAAATTCAGTTGCCTTTGAATTTCGGGTGATCCTCTTGAGCATGTATGCTTCTGCTACTTGTTCTACATCACACTTCCTTCCGCAAACGGGAAACGCTTTGACTCGGTGAGTTTCGCGGCATTCCGACTTCGATGCCCCGGTTGCCGAAATTCAGTTGCCTTTGAATTTCGGGTGATCCCTCTTGAGCATGTATGCTTCTGCTACTTGTTCTACATCACACTTCCTTCCGCAAACGGCGAAACGCTTTGACTCGGTGAGTTTCGCGGCATTCCGACTTCGATGCCCCGGTTGCCGAAATTCAGTTGCCTTTGAATTTCGGTGATCCCTCTTGAGCATGTATGCTTCTGCTACTTGTTCTACATCACACTTCTTCCGCAAACGGCGAAACGCTTTGACTCGGTGAGTTTCGCGGCATTCCGACTTCGATGCCCCGGTTGCCGAAATTCAGTTGCCTTTGAATTTCGGTGATCCCTCTTGAGCATGTATGCTTCTGCTACTTGTTCTACATCACACTTCTTCCGCAAACGGCGAAACGCTTTGACTCGGTGAGTTTCGCGGCATTCCGACTTCGATGCCCCGGTTGCCGAAATTCAGTTGCCTTTGAATTTCGGGTGATCCCTCTTGAGCATGTATGCTTCTGCTACTTGTTCTACATCACACTTCTTCCGCAAACGCGAAACGCTTTGACTCGTGAGTTTCGCGGCATTCCGACTTCGATGCCCGGTTGCCGAAATTCAGTTGCCTTTGAATTTCGGGTGATCCCTCTTGAGCATGTATGCTTCTGCTACTTGTTCTACATCAGACTTCTTCCGCAAACGGCGAAACGCTTTGACTCGTGAGTTTCGCGGCATTCCGACTTCGATGCCCCGGTTGCCGAAATTCAGTTGCCTTTGAATTTCGGGTGATCCCTCTTGAGCATGTATGCTTCTGCTACTTGTTCTACATCACACTTCTTCCGCAAACGGCGAAACGCTTTGACTCGGTGAGTTTCGCGGCATTCCGACTTCGATGCCCCGGTTGCCGAAATTCAGTTGCCTTTGAATTTCGGGATCCCTCTTGAGCATGTATGCTTCTGCTACTTGTTCTACATCAGACTTCTTCCGCAAACGGCGAAACGCTTTGACTCGGTGAGTTTCGCGGCATTCCGACTTCGATGCCCCGTTGCCGAAATTCAGTTGCCTTTGAATTTCGGGTGATCCCTCTTGAGCATGTATGCTTCTGCTACTTGTTCTACATCACACTTCCTTCCGCAAACGGCGAAACGCTTTGACTCGGTGAGTTTCGCGGCATTCCGACTTCGATGCCCCGGTTGCCGAAATTCAGTTGCCTTTGAATTTCGGGTGATCCCTCTTGAGCATGTATGCTTCTGCTACTTGTTCTACATCAGACTTCTTCCGCAAACGGCGAAACGCTTTGACTCGGTGAGTTTCGCGGCATTCCGACTTCGATGCCGGTTGCCGAAATTCAGTTGCCTTTGAATTTCGGGTGATCCCTCTTGAGCATGTATGCTTCTGCTACTTGTTCTACATCACACTTCCTTCCACTTCACAAACGCGAAACGCTTTGACTCGGTGAGTTTCGCGGCATTCCGACTTCGATGCCCCGGTTGCCGAAATTCAGTTGCCTTTGAATTTCGGGTGATCCCTCTTGAGCATGTATGCTTCTGCTACTTGTTCTACATCAACTTCCTTCCGCAAACGGCGAAACGCTTTGACTCGGTGAGTTTCGCGGCATTCCGACTTCGATGCCCCGGTTGCCGAAATTCAGTTGCCTTTGAATTTCGGGTGATCCCTCTTGAGCATGTATGCTTCTGCTACTTGTTCTACATCACACTTCTTCCGCAAACGGCGAAACGCTTTGACTCGGTGAGTTTCGCGGCATTCCGACTTCGATGCCCCGGTTGCCGAAATTCAGTTGCCTTTGAATTTCGGGTGATCCCTCTTGAGCATGTATGCTTCTGCTACTTGTTCTACATCACACTTCCTTCCGCAAACGGGAAACGCTTTGACTCGGTGAGTTTCGCGGCATTCCGACTTCGATGCCCCGTTGCCGAAATTCAGTTGCCTTTGAATTTCGGGTGATCCCTCTTGAGCATGTATGCTTCTGCTACTTGTTCTACATCATACTTCCTTCCGCAAACGGCGAAACGCTTTGACTCGGTGAGTTTCGCGGCATTCCGACTTCGATGCCCGGTTGCCGAAATTCAGTTGCCTTTGAATTTCGGGTGATCCCTCTTGAGCATGTATGCTTCTGCTACTTGTTCTACATCACACTTCTTCCGCAAACGGCGAAACGCTTTGACTCGGTGAGTTTCGCGGCATTCCGACTTCGATGCCGGTTGCCGAAATTCAGTTGCCTTTGAATTTCGGGTGATCCCTCTTGAGCATGTATGCTTCTGCTACTTGTTCTACATCAGACTTCTTCCGCAAACGGCGAAACGCTTTGACTCGGTGAGTTTCGCGGCATTCCGACTTCGATGCCCCGGTTGCCGAAATTCAGTTGCCTTTGAATTTCGGGTGATCCCTCTTGAGCATGTATGCTTCTGCTACTTGTTCTACATCACACTTCTTCCGCAAACGGCGAAACGCTTTGACTCGGTGAGTTTCGCGGCATTCCGACTTCGATGCCCCGGTTGCCGAAATTCAGTTGCCTTTGAATTTCGGGTGATCCCTCTTGAGCATGTATGCTTCTGCTACTTGTTCTACATCACACTTCCTTCCGCAAACGGCGAAACGCTTTGACTCGGTGAGTTTCGCGGCATTCCGACTTCGATGCCCCGGTTGCCGAAATTCAGTTGCCTTTGAATTTCGGGTGATCCCTCTTGAGCATGTATGCTTCTGCTACTTGTTCTACATCACACTTCTTCCGCAAACGGCGAAACGCTTTGACTCGGTGAGTTTCGCGGCATTCCGACTTCGATGCCCCGGTTGCCGAAATTCAGTTGCCTTTGAATTTCGGGTGATCCCTCTTGAGCATGTATGCTTCTGCTACTTGTTCTACATCACACTTCTTCCGCAAACGGCGAAACGCTTTGACTCGGTGAGTTTCGCGGCATTCCGACTTCGATGCCCCGGTTGCCGAAATTCAGTTGCCTTTGAATTTCGGGTGATCCCTCTTGAGCATGTATGCTTCTGCTACTTGTTCTACATCACACTTCTTCCGCAAACGGCGAAACGCTTTGACTCGGTGAGTTTCGCGGCATTCCGACTTCGATGCCCCGGTTGCCGAAATTCAGTTGCCTTTGAATTTCGGGTGATCCCTCTTGAGCATGTATGCTTCTGCTACTTGTTCTACATCAGACTTCTTCCGCAAACGGCGAAACGCTTTGACTCGGTGAGTTTCGCGGCATTCCGACTTCGATGCCCGGTTGCCGAAATTCAGTTGCCTTTGAATTTCGGGTGATCCCTCTTGAGCATGTATGCTTCTGCTACTTGTTCTACATCAGACTTCTTCCGCAAACGGCGAAACGCTTTGACTCGGTGAGTTTCGCGGCATTCCGACTTCGATGCCCCGGTTGCCGAAATTCAGTTGCCTTTGAATTTCGGGTGATCCCTCTTGAGCATGTATGCTTCTGCTACTTGTTCTACATCACACTTCTTCCGCAAACGGCGAAACGCTTTGACTCGGTGAGTTTCGCGGCATTCCGACTTCGATGCCCCGGTTGCCGAAATTCAGTTGCCTTTGAATTTCGGGTGATCCCTCTTGAGCATGTATGCTTCTGCTACTTGTTCTACATCAGACTTCTTCCGCAAACGGCGAAACGCTTTGACTCGGTGAGTTTCGCGGCATTCCGACTTCGATGCCCCGGTTGCCGAAATTCAGTTGCCTTTGAATTTCGGGTGATCCCTCTTGAGCATGTATGCTTCTGCTACTTGTTCTACATCAGACTTCTTCCGCAAACGGCGAAACGCTTTGACTCGGTGAGTTTCGCGGCATTCCGACTTCGATGCCCCGGTTGCCGAAATTCAGTTGCCTTTGAATTTCGGGTGATCCCTCTTGAGCATGTATGCTTCTGCTACTTGTTCTACATCAGACTTCTTCCGCAAACGGCGAAACGCTTTGACTCGGTGAGTTTCGCGGCATTCCGACTTCGATGCCCCGGTTGCCGAAATTCAGTTGCCTTTGAATTTCGGGTGATCCCTCTTGAGCATGTATGCTTCTGCTACTTGTTCTACATCACACTTCTTCCGCAAACGGCGAAACGCTTTGACTCGGTGAGTTTCGCGGCATTCCGACTTCGATGCCCCGGTTGCCGAAATTCAGTTGCCTTTGAATTTCGGGTGATCCCTCTTGAGCATGTATGCTTCTGCTACTTGTTCTACATCAACTTCTTCCGCAAACGGCGAAACGCTTTGACTCGGTGAGTTTCGCGGCATTCCGACTTCGATGCCCCGGTTGCCGAAATTCAGTTGCCTTTGAATTTCGGGTGATCCCTCTTGAGCATGTATGCTTCTGCTACTTGTTCTACATCACACTTCCTTCCGCAAACGGCGAAACGCTTTGACTCGGTGAGTTTCGCGGCATTCCGACTTCGATGCCCCGGTTGCCGAAATTCAGTTGCCTTTGAATTTCGGGTGATCCCTCTTGAGCATGTATGCTTCTGCTACTTGTTCTACATCACACTTCTTCCGCAAACGGCGAAACGCTTTGACTCGGTGAGTTTCGCGGCATTCCGACTTCGATGCCCCGGTTGCCGAAATTCAGTTGCCTTTGAATTTCGGGTGATCCCTCTTGAGCATGTATGCTTCTGCTACTTGTTCTACATCACACTTCTTCCGCAAACGGCGAAACGCTTTGACTCGGTGAGTTTCGCGGCATTCCGACTTCGATGCCCCGGTTGCCGAAATTCAGTTGCCTTTGAATTTCGGGTGATCCCTCTTGAGCATGTATGCTTCTGCTACTTGTTCTACATCACACTTCTTCCGCAAACGGCGAAACGCTTTGACTCGGTGAGTTTCGCGGCATTCCGACTTCGATGCCCCGGTTGCCGAAATTCAGTTGCCTTTGAATTTCGGGTGATCCCTCTTGAGCATGTATGCTTCTGCTACTTGTTCTACATCACTTCTTCCGCAAACGGCGAAACGCTTTGACTCGGTGAGTTTCGCGGCATTCCGACTTCGATGCCCGGTTGCCGAAATTCAGTTGCCTTTGAATTTCGGGTGATCCCTCTTGAGCATGTATGCTTCTGCTACTTGTTCTACATCACACTTCTTCCGCAAACGGCGAAACGCTTTGACTCGGTGAGTTTCGCGGCATTCCGACTTCGATGCCCGGTTGCCGAAATTCAGTTGCCTTTGAATTTCGGGTGATCCCTCTTGAGCATGTATGCTTCTGCTACTTGTTCTACATCACACTTCTTCCGCAAACGGCGAAACGCTTTGACTCGGTGAGTTTCGCGGCATTCCGACTTCGATGCCCCGGTTGCCGAAATTCAGTTGCCTTTGAATTTCGGGTGATCCCTCTTGAGCATGTATGCTTCTGCTACTTGTTCTACATCAGACTTCTTCCGCAAACGGCGAAACGCTTTGACTCGGTGAGTTTCGCGGCATTCCGACTTCGATGCCCCGGTTGCCGAAATTCAGTTGCCTTTGAATTTCGGGTGATCCCTCTTGAGCATGTATGCTTCTGCTACTTGTTCTACATCACACTTCCTTCCGCAAACGGCGAAACGCTTTGACTCGGTGAGTTTCGCGGCATTCCGACTTCGATGCCCGGTTGCCGAAATTCAGTTGCCTTTGAATTTCGGGTGATCCCTCTTGAGCATGTATGCTTCTGCTACTTGTTCTACATCACACTTCCTTCCGCAAACGGCGAAACGCTTTGACTCGGTGAGTTTCGCGGCATTCCGACTTCGATGCCCCGGTTGCCGAAATTCAGTTGCCTTTGAATTTCGGGTGATCCCTCTTGAGCATGTATGCTTCTGCTACTTGTTCTACATCAGACTTCTTCCGCAAACGGCGAAACGCTTTGACTCGGTGAGTTTCGCGGCATTCCGACTTCGATGCCCGGTTGCCGAAATTCAGTTGCCTTTGAATTTCGGGTGATCCCTCTTGAGCATGTATGCTTCTGCTACTTGTTCTACATCACACTTCTTCCGCAAACGGCGAAACGCTTTGACTCGGTGAGTTTCGCGGCATTCCGACTTCGATGCCCCGGTTGCCGAAATTCAGTTGCCTTTGAATTTCGGGTGATCCCTCTTGAGCATGTATGCTTCTGCTACTTGTTCTACATCAGACTTCCTCCGCAAACGGCGAAACGCTTTGACTCGGTGAGTTTCGCGGCATTCCGACTTCGATGCCCCGGTTGCCGAAATTCAGTTGCCTTTGAATTTCGGGTGATCCCTCTTGAGCATGTATGCTTCTGCTACTTGTTCTACATCACACTTCTTCCGCAAACGGCGAAACGCTTTGACTCGGTGAGTTTCGCGGCATTCCGACTTCGATGCCCCGGTTGCCGAAATTCAGTTGCCTTTGAATTTCGGGTGATCCCTCTTGAGCATGTATGCTTCTGCTACTTGTTCTACATCACACTTCTTCCGCAAACGGCGAAACGCTTTGACTCGGTGAGTTTCGCGGCATTCCGACTTCGATGCCCCGGTTGCCGAAATTCAGTTGCCTTTGAATTTCGGGTGATCCCTCTTGAGCATGTATGCTTCTGCTACTTGTTCTACATCACACTTCCTTCCGCAAACGGCGAAACGCTTTGACTCGGTGAGTTTCGCGGCATTCCGACTTCGATGCCCCGGTTGCCGAAATTCAGTTGCCTTTGAATTTCGGGTGATCCCTCTTGAGCATGTATGCTTCTGCTACTTGTTCTACATCAGACTTCTTCCGCAAACGGCGAAACGCTTTGACTCGGTGAGTTTCGCGGCATTCCGACTTCGATGCCCCGGTTGCCGAAATTCAGTTGCCTTTGAATTTCGGGTGATCCCTCTTGAGCATGTATGCTTCTGCTACTTGTTCTACATCAGACTTCTTCCGCAAACGGCGAAACGCTTTGACTCGGTGAGTTTCGCGGCATTCCGACTTCGATGCCCCGGTTGCCGAAATTCAGTTGCCTTTGAATTTCGGGATCCCTCTTGAGCATGTATGCTTCTGCTACTTGTTCTACATCAGACTTCCTTCCGCAAACGGCGAAACGCTTTGACTCGGTGAGTTTCGCGGCATTCCGACTTCGATGCCCCGGTTGCCGAAATTCAGTTGCCTTTGAATTTCGGGTGATCCCTCTTGAGCATGTATGCTTCTGCTACTTGTTCTACATCACACTTCCTCCGCAAACGGCGAAACGCTTTGACTCGGTGAGTTTCGCGGCATTCCGACTTCGATGCCCCGGTTGCCGAAATTCAGTTGCCTTTGAATTTCGGGTGATCCCTCTTGAGCATGTATGCTTCTGCTACTTGTTCTACATCACACTTCTTCCGCAAACGGCGAAACGCTTTGACTCGGTGAGTTTCGCGGCATTCCGACTTCGATGCCCCGGTTGCCGAAATTCAGTTGCCTTTGAATTTCGGGTGATCCCTCTTGAGCATGTATGCTTCTGCTACTTGTTCTACATCAGACTTCTTCCGCAAACGGCGAAACGCTTTGACTCGGTGAGTTTCGCGGCATTCCGACTTCGATGCCCCGGTTGCCGAAATTCAGTTGCCTTTGAATTTCGGGTGATCCCTCTTGAGCATGTATGCTTCTGCTACTTGTTCTACATCACACTTCCTTCCGCAAACGGCGAAACGCTTTGACTCGGTGAGTTTCGCGGCATTCCGACTTCGATGCCCGGTTGCCGAAATTCAGTTGCCTTTGAATTTCGGGTGATCCCTCTTGAGCATGTATGCTTCTGCTACTTGTTCTACATCAGACTTCTTCCGCAAACGGCGAAACGCTTTGACTCGGTGAGTTTCGCGGCATTCCGACTTCGATGCCCCGGTTGCCGAAATTCAGTTGCCTTTGAATTTCGGGTGATCCCTCTTGAGCATGTATGCTTCTGCTACTTGTTCTACATCACACTTCTTCCGCAAACGGCGAAACGCTTTGACTCGGTGAGTTTCGCGGCATTCCGACTTCGATGCCCCGGTTGCCGAAATTCAGTTGCCTTTGAATTTCGGGTGATCCCTCTTGAGCATGTATGCTTCTGCTACTTGTTCTACATCACACTTCCTTCCGCAAACGGCGAAACGCTTTGACTCGGTGAGTTTCGCGGCATTCCGACTTCGATGCCCCGGTTGCCGAAATTCAGTTGCCTTTGAATTTCGGGTGATCCCTCTTGAGCATGTATGCTTCTGCTACTTGTTCTACATCACACTTCCTTCCGCAAACGGCGAAACGCTTTGACTCGGTGAGTTTCGCGGCATTCCGACTTCGATGCCCCGGTTGCCGAAATTCAGTTGCCTTTGAATTTCGGGTGATCCCTCTTGAGCATGTATGCTTCTGCTACTTGTTCTACATCACACTTCTTCCGCAAACGGCGAAACGCTTTGACTCGGTGAGTTTCGCGGCATTCCGACTTCGATGCCCCGGTTGCCGAAATTCAGTTGCCTTTGAATTTCGGGTGATCCCTCTTGAGCATGTATGCTTCTGCTACTTGTTCTACATCACACTTCCTTCCGCAAACGGCGAAACGCTTTGACTCGGTGAGTTTCGCGGCATTCCGACTTCGATGCCCCGGTTGCCGAAATTCAGTTGCCTTTGAATTTCGGGTGATCCCTCTTGAGCATGTATGCTTCTGCTACTTGTTCTACATCACACTTCTTCCGCAAACGGCGAAACGCTTTGACTCGGTGAGTTTCGCGGCATTCCGACTTCGATGCCCCGGTTGCCGAAATTCAGTTGCCTTTGAATTTCGGGTGATCCCTCTTGAGCATGTATGCTTCTGCTACTTGTTCTACATCACACTTCTTCCGCAAACGGCGAAACGCTTTGACTCGGTGAGTTTCGCGGCATTCCGACTTCGATGCCCCGGTTGCCGAAATTCAGTTGCCTTTGAATTTCGGGTGATCCCTCTTGAGCATGTATGCTTCTGCTACTTGTTCTACATCACACTTCCTTCCGCAAACGGCGAAACGCTTTGACTCGGTGAGTTTCGCGGCATTCCGACTTCGATGCCCCGGTTGCCGAAATTCAGTTGCCTTTGAATTTCGGGTGATCCCTCTTGAGCATGTATGCTTCTGCTACTTGTTCTACATCACACTTCCTTCCGCAAACGGCGAAACGCTTTGACTCGGTGAGTTTCGCGGCATTCCGACTTCGATGCCCCGGTTGCCGAAATTCAGTTGCCTTTGAATTTCGGGTGATCCCTCTTGAGCATGTATGCTTCTGCTACTTGTTCTACATCACACTTCCTTCCGCAAACGGCGAAACGCTTTGACTCGGTGAGTTTCGCGGCATTCCGACTTCGATGCCCCGGTTGCCGAAATTCAGTTGCCTTTGAATTTCGGGTGATCCCTCTTGAGCATGTATGCTTCTGCTACTTGTTCTACATCAACTTCTTCCGCAAACGGCGAAACGCTTTGACTCGGTGAGTTTCGCGGCATTCCGACTTCGATGCCCCGGTTGCCGAAATTCAGTTGCCTTTGAATTTCGGGTGATCCCTCTTGAGCATGTATGCTTCTGCTACTTGTTCTACATCACACTTCTTCCGCAAACGGCGAAACGCTTTGACTCGGTGAGTTTCGCGGCATTCCGACTTCGATGCCCCGGTTGCCGAAATTCAGTTGCCTTTGAATTTCGGGTGATCCCTCTTGAGCATGTATGCTTCTGCTACTTGTTCTACATCAGACTTCTTCCGCAAACGGCGAAACGCTTTGACTCGGTGAGTTTCGCGGCATTCCGACTTCGATGCCCCGGTTGCCGAAATTCAGTTGCCTTTGAATTTCGGGTGATCCCTCTTGAGCATGTATGCTTCTGCTACTTGTTCTACATCAGACTTCCTTCCGCAAACGGCGAAACGCTTTGACTCGGTGAGTTTCGCGGCATTCCGACTTCGATGCCCCGGTTGCCGAAATTCAGTTGCCTTTGAATTTCGGGTGATCCCTCTTGAGCATGTATGCTTCTGCTACTTGTTCTACATCAGACTTCTTCCGCAAACGGCGAAACGCTTTGACTCGGTGAGTTTCGCGGCATTCCGACTTCGATGCCCCGGTTGCCGAAATTCAGTTGCCTTTGAATTTCGGGTGATCCCTCTTGAGCATGTATGCTTCTGCTACTTGTTCTACATCACACTTCCTTCCGCAAACGGCGAAACGCTTTGACTCGGTGAGTTTCGCGGCATTCCGACTTCGATGCCCCGGTTGCCGAAATTCAGTTGCCTTTGAATTTCGGGTGATCCCTCTTGAGCATGTATGCTTCTGCTACTTGTTCTACATCACACTTCTTCCGCAAACGGCGAAACGCTTTGACTCGGTGAGTTTCGCGGCATTCCGACTTCGATGCCCCGGTTGCCGAAATTCAGTTGCCTTTGAATTTCGGGTGATCCCTCTTGAGCATGTATGCTTCTGCTACTTGTTCTACATCACACTTCCTTCCGCAAACGGCGAAACGCTTTGACTCGGTGAGTTTCGCGGCATTCCGACTTCGATGCCCCGGTTGCCGAAATTCAGTTGCCTTTGAATTTCGGGTGATCCCTCTTGAGCATGTATGCTTCTGCTACTTGTTCTACATCAGACTTCTTCCGCAAACGGCGAAACGCTTTGACTCGGTGAGTTTCGCGGCATTCCGACTTCGATGCCCCGGTTGCCGAAATTCAGTTGCCTTTGAATTTCGGGTGATCCCTCTTGAGCATGTATGCTTCTGCTACTTGTTCTACATCACACTTCCTTCCGCAAACGGCGAAACGCTTTGACTCGGTGAGTTTCGCGGCATTCCGACTTCGATGCCCCGGTTGCCGAAATTCAGTTGCCTTTGAATTTCGGGTGATCCCTCTTGAGCATGTATGCTTCTGCTACTTGTTCTACATCACACTTCTTCCGCAAACGGCGAAACGCTTTGACTCGGTGAGTTTCGCGGCATTCCGACTTCGATGCCCCGGTTGCCGAAATTCAGTTGCCTTTGAATTTCGGGTGATCCCTCTTGAGCATGTATGCTTCTGCTACTTGTTCTACATCAACTTCTTCCGCAAACGGCGAAACGCTTTGACTCGGTGAGTTTCGCGGCATTCCGACTTCGATGCCCCGGTTGCCGAAATTCAGTTGCCTTTGAATTTCGGGTGATCCCTCTTGAGCATGTATGCTTCTGCTACTTGTTCTACATCACACTTCCTTCCGCAAACGGCGAAACGCTTTGACTCGGTGAGTTTCGCGGCATTCCGACTTCGATGCCCCGGTTGCCGAAATTCAGTTGCCTTTGAATTTCGGGTGATCCCTCTTGAGCATGTATGCTTCTGCTACTTGTTCTACATCACACTTCCTTCCGCAAACGGCGAAACGCTTTGACTCGGTGAGTTTCGCGGCATTCCGACTTCGATGCCCGGTTGCCGAAATTCAGTTGCCTTTGAATTTCGGGTGATCCCTCTTGAGCATGTATGCTTCTGCTACTTGTTCTACATCACACTTCCTTCCGCAAACGGCGAAACGCTTTGACTCGGTGAGTTTCGCGGCATTCCGACTTCGATGCCCCGTTTGCCGAAATTCAGTTGCCTTTGAATTTGGGGTGATCCCTCTTGAGCATGTATGCTTCCGCTACTTGTTCTACATCATACTTCCTTCCGCAAACGGCGAAACGCTTTGACTCGGTGAGTTTCGGGGCATTCCGACTTCGATGCCCCGTTTGCCGAAAGTCAGTTGCCTTTGAATTTCGGGTGATCCCTCTAGAGCATGTATGCTTCTGCTACTTGTTCTACATCACACTTCCTTCCGCAAACGGCGAAACGCTTTGACTCGGTGAGTTTCGCGGCATTCCGACTTCGATGCCCCGGTTGCCGAAATTCAGTTGCCTTTGAATTTCGGGTGATCCCTCTTGAGCATGTATGCTTCTGCTACTTGTTCTACATCAGACTTCTTCCGCAAACGGCGAAACGCTTTGACTCGGTGAGTTTCGCGGCATTCCGACTTCGATGCCCCGGTTGCCGAAATTCAGTTGCCTTTGAATTTCGGGTGATCCCTCTTGAGCATGTATGCTTCTGCTACTTGTTCTACATCACACTTCCTTCCGCAAACGGCGAAACGCTTTGACTCGGTGAGTTTCGCGGCATTCCGACTTCGATGCCCCGGTTGCCGAAATTCAGTTGCCTTTGAATTTCGGGTGATCCCTCTTGAGCATGTATGCTTCTGCTACTTGTTCTACATCACACTTCCTTCCGCAAACGGCGAAACGCTTTGACTCGGTGAGTTTCGCGGCATTCCGACTTCGATGCCCCGGTTGCCGAAATTCAGTTGCCTTTGAATTTCGGGTGATCCCTCTTGAGCATGTATGCTTCTGCTACTTGTTCTACATCACACTTCCTTCCGCAAACGGCGAAACGCTTTGACTCGGTGAGTTTCGCGGCATTCCGACTTCGATGCCCCGGTTGCCGAAATTCAGTTGCCTTTGAATTTCGGGTGATCCCTCTTGAGCATGTATGCTTCTGCTACTTGTTCTACATCACACTTCTTCCGCAAACGGCGAAACGCTTTGACTCGGTGAGTTTCGCGGCATTCCGACTTCGATGCCCCGGTTGCCGAAATTCAGTTGCCTTTGAATTTCGGGTGATCCCTCTTGAGCATGTATGCTTCTGCTACTTGTTCTACATCACACTTCTTCCGCAAACGGCGAAACGCTTTGACTCGGTGAGTTTCGCGGCATTCCGACTTCGATGCCCCGGTTGCCGAAATTCAGTTGCCTTTGAATTTCGGGTGATCCCTCTTGAGCATGTATGCTTCTGCTACTTGTTCTACATCAGACTTCCTTCCGCAAACGGCGAAACGCTTTGACTCGGTGAGTTTCGCGGCATTCCGACTTCGATGCCCCGGTTGCCGAAATTCAGTTGCCTTTGAATTTCGGGTGATCCCTCTTGAGCATGTATGCTTCTGCTACTTGTTCTACATCACACTTCCTTCCGCAAACGGCGAAACGCTTTGACTCGGTGAGTTTCGCGGCATTCCGACTTCGATGCCCCGGTTGCCGAAATTCAGTTGCCTTTGAATTTCGGGTGATCCCTCTTGAGCATGTATGCTTCTGCTACTTGTTCTACATCACACTTCTTCCGCAAACGGCGAAACGCTTTGACTCGGTGAGTTTCGCGGCATTCCGACTTCGATGCCCCGGTTGCCGAAATTCAGTTGCCTTTGAATTTCGGGTGATCCCTCTTGAGCATGTATGCTTCTGCTACTTGTTCTACATCACACTTCCTTCCGCAAACGGCGAAACGCTTTGACTCGGTGAGTTTCGCGGCATTCCGACTTCGATGCCCCGGTTGCCGAAATTCAGTTGCCTTTGAATTTCGGGTGATCCCTCTTGAGCATGTATGCTTCTGCTACTTGTTCTACATCACACTTCCTTCCGCAAACGGCGAAACGCTTTGACTCGGTGAGTTTCGCGGCATTCCGACTTCGATGCCCCGGTTGCCGAAATTCAGTTGCCTTTGAATTTCGGGTGATCCCTCTTGAGCATGTATGCTTCTGCTACTTGTTCTACATCACACTTCCTTCCGCAAACGGCGAAACGCTTTGACTCGGTGAGTTTCGCGGCATTCCGACTTCGATGCCCCGGTTGCCGAAATTCAGTTGCCTTTGAATTTCGGGTGATCCCTCTTGAGCATGTATGCTTCTGCTACTTGTTCTACATCACACTTCCTTCCGCAAACGGCGAAACGCTTTGACTCGGTGAGTTTCGCGGCATTCCGACTTCGATGCCCCGGTTGCCGAAATTCAGTTGCCTTTGAATTTCGGGTGATCCCTCTTGAGCATGTATGCTTCTGCTACTTGTTCTACATCACACTTCCTTCCGCAAACGGCGAAACGCTTTGACTCGGTGAGTTTCGCGGCATTCCGACTTCGATGCCCCGGTTGCCGAAATTCAGTTGCCTTTGAATTTCGGGTGATCCCTCTTGAGCATGTATGCTTCTGCTACTTGTTCTACATCACACTTCCTTCCGCAAACGGCGAAACGCTTTGACTCGGTGAGTTTCGCGGCATTCCGACTTCGATGCCCCGGTTGCCGAAATTCAGTTGCCTTTGAATTTCGGGTGATCCCTCTTGAGCATGTATGCTTCTGCTACTTGTTCTACATCACACTTCCTTCCGCAAACGGCGAAACGCTTTGACTCGGTGAGTTTCGCGGCATTCCGACTTCGATGCCCCGGTTGCCGAAATTCAGTTGCCTTTGAATTTCGGGTGATCCCTCTTGAGCATGTATGCTTCTGCTACTTGTTCTACATCACACTTCTTCCGCAAACGGCGAAACGCTTTGACTCGGTGAGTTTCGCGGCATTCCGACTTCGATGCCCCGTTTGCCGAAATTCAGTTGCCTTTGAATTTCGGGTGATCCCTCTTGAGCATGTATGCTTCTGCTACTTGTTCTACATCACACTTCCTTCCGCAAACGGCGAAACGCTTTGACTCGGTGAGTTTCGCGGCATTCCGACTTCGATGCCCCGGTTGCCGAAATTCAGTTGCCTTTGAATTTCGGGTGATCCCTCTTGAGCATGTATGCTTCTGCTACTTGTTCTACATCAGACTTCTTCCGCAAACGGCGAAACGCTTTGACTCGGTGAGTTTCGCGGCATTCCGACTTCGATGCCCCGGTTGCCGAAATTCAGTTGCCTTTGAATTTCGGGTGATCCCTCTTGAGCATGTATGCTTCTGCTACTTGTTCTACATCAGACTTCTTCCGCAAACGGCGAAACGCTTTGACTCGGTGAGTTTCGCGGCATTCCGACTTCGATGCCCCGGTTGCCGAAATTCAGTTGCCTTTGAATTTCGGGTGATCCCTCTTGAGCATGTATGCTTCTGCTACTTGTTCTACATCACACTTCTTCCGCAAACGGCGAAACGCTTTGACTCGGTGAGTTTCGCGGCATTCCGACTTCGATGCCCCGGTTGCCGAAATTCAGTTGCCTTTGAATTTCGGGTGATCCCTCTTGAGCATGTATGCTTCTGCTACTTGTTCTACATCACACTTCTTCCGCAAACGGCGAAACGCTTTGACTCGGTGAGTTTCGCGGCATTCCGACTTCGATGCCCCGGTTGCCGAAATTCAGTTGCCTTTGAATTTCGGGTGATCCCTCTTGAGCATGTATGCTTCTGCTACTTGTTCTACATCACACTTCTTCCGCAAACGGCGAAACGCTTTGACTCGGTGAGTTTCGCGGCATTCCGACTTCGATGCCCCGGTTGCCGAAATTCAGTTGCCTTTGAATTTCGGGTGATCCCTCTTGAGCATGTATGCTTCTGCTACTTGTTCTACATCAGACTTCCTTCCGCAAACGGCGAAACGCTTTGACTCGGTGAGTTTCGCGGCATTCCGACTTCGATGCCCCGGTTGCCGAAATTCAGTTGCCTTTGAATTTCGGGTGATCCCTCTTGAGCATGTATGCTTCTGCTACTTGTTCTACATCACACTTCTTCCGCAAACGGCGAAACGCTTTGACTCGGTGAGTTTCGCGGCATTCCGACTTCGATGCCCCGGTTGCCGAAATTCAGTTGCCTTTGAATTTCGGGTGATCCCTCTTGAGCATGTATGCTTCTGCTACTTGTTCTACATCACACTTCCTTCCGCAAACGGCGAAACGCTTTGACTCGGTGAGTTTCGCGGCATTCCGACTTCGATGCCCCGGTTGCCGAAATTCAGTTGCCTTTGAATTTCGGGTGATCCCTCTTGAGCATGTATGCTTCTGCTACTTGTTCTACATCACACTTCTTCCGCAAACGGCGAAACGCTTTGACTCGGTGAGTTTCGCGGCATTCCGACTTCGATGCCCCGGTTGCCGAAATTCAGTTGCCTTTGAATTTCGGGTGATCCCTCTTGAGCATGTATGCTTCTGCTACTTGTTCTACATCAGACTTCCTTCCGCAAACGGCGAAACGCTTTGACTCGGTGAGTTTCGCGGCATTCCGACTTCGATGCCCCGGTTGCCGAAATTCAGTTGCCTTTGAATTTCGGGTGATCCCTCTTGAGCATGTATGCTTCTGCTACTTGTTCTACATCACACTTCCTTCCGCAAACGGCGAAACGCTTTGACTCGGTGAGTTTCGCGGCATTCCGACTTCGATGCCCCGGTTGCCGAAATTCAGTTGCCTTTGAATTTCGGGTGATCCCTCTTGAGCATGTATGCTTCTGCTACTTGTTCTACATCACACTTCCTTCCGCAAACGGCGAAACGCTTTGACTCGGTGAGTTTCGCGGCATTCCGACTTCGATGCCCCGGTTGCCGAAATTCAGTTGCCTTTGAATTTCGGGTGATCCCTCTTGAGCATGTATGCTTCTGCTACTTGTTCTACATCAGACTTCTTCCGCAAACGGCGAAACGCTTTGACTCGGTGAGTTTCGCGGCATTCCGACTTCGATGCCCCGGTTGCCGAAATTCAGTTGCCTTTGAATTTCGGGTGATCCCTCTTGAGCATGTATGCTTCTGCTACTTGTTCTACATCACACTTCCTTCCGCAAACGGCGAAACGCTTTGACTCGGTGAGTTTCGCGGCATTCCGACTTCGATGCCCCGGTTGCCGAAATTCAGTTGCCTTTGAATTTCGGGTGATCCCTCTTGAGCATGTATGCTTCTGCTACTTGTTCTACATCACACTTCTTCCGCAAACGGCGAAACGCTTTGACTCGGTGAGTTTCGCGGCATTCCGACTTCGATGCCCCGGTTGCCGAAATTCAGTTGCCTTTGAATTTCGGGTGATCCCTCTTGAGCATGTATGCTTCTGCTACTTGTTCTACATCACACTTCTTCCGCAAACGGCGAAACGCTTTGACTCGGTGAGTTTCGCGGCATTCCGACTTCGATGCCCCGGTTGCCGAAATTCAGTTGCCTTTGAATTTCGGGTGATCCCTCTTGAGCATGTATGCTTCTGCTACTTGTTCTACATCACACTTCCTTCCGCAAACGGCGAAACGCTTTGACTCGGTGAGTTTCGCGGCATTCCGACTTCGATGCCCCGGTTGCCGAAATTCAGTTGCCTTTGAATTTCGGGTGATCCCTCTTGAGCATGTATGCTTCTGCTACTTGTTCTACATCACACTTCTTCCGCAAACGGCGAAACGCTTTGACTCGGTGAGTTTCGCGGCATTCCGACTTCGATGCCCCGGTTGCCGAAATTCAGTTGCCTTTGAATTTCGGGTGATCCCTCTTGAGCATGTATGCTTCTGCTACTTGTTCTACATCAGACTTCTTCCGCAAACGGCGAAACGCTTTGACTCGGTGAGTTTCGCGGCATTCCGACTTCGATGCCCCGGTTGCCGAAATTCAGTTGCCTTTGAATTTCGGGTGATCCCTCTTGAGCATGTATGCTTCTGCTACTTGTTCTACATCAGACTTCCTTCCGCAAACGGCGAAACGCTTTGACTCGGTGAGTTTCGCGGCATTCCGACTTCGATGCCCCGGTTGCCGAAATTCAGTTGCCTTTGAATTTCGGGTGATCCCTCTTGAGCATGTATGCTTCTGCTACTTGTTCTACATCAGACTTCTTCCGCAAACGGCGAAACGCTTTGACTCGGTGAGTTTCGCGGCATTCCGACTTCGATGCCCCGGTTGCCGAAATTCAGTTGCCTTTGAATTTCGGGTGATCCCTCTTGAGCATGTATGCTTCTGCTACTTGTTCTACATCACACTTCCTTCCGCAAACGGCGAAACGCTTTGACTCGGTGAGTTTCGCGGCATTCCGACTTCGATGCCCCGGTTGCCGAAATTCAGTTGCCTTTGAATTTCGGGTGATCCCTCTTGAGCATGTATGCTTCTGCTACTTGTTCTACATCACACTTCCTCCGCAAACGGCGAAACGCTTTGACTCGGTGAGTTTCGCGGCATTCCGACTTCGATGCCCCGGTTGCCGAAATTCAGTTGCCTTTGAATTTCGGGTGATCCCTCTTGAGCATGTATGCTTCTGCTACTTGTTCTACATCAGACTTCTTCCGCAAACGGCGAAACGCTTTGACTCGGTGAGTTTCGCGGCATTCCGACTTCGATGCCCCGGTTGCCGAAATTCAGTTGCCTTTGAATTTCGGGTGATCCCTCTTGAGCATGTATGCTTCTGCTACTTGTTCTACATCACACTTCCTTCCGCAAACGGCGAAACGCTTTGACTCGGTGAGTTTCGCGGCATTCCGACTTCGATGCCCCGGTTGCCGAAATTCAGTTGCCTTTGAATTTCGGGTGATCCCTCTTGAGCATGTATGCTTCTGCTACTTGTTCTACATCACACTTCCTTCCGCAAACGGCGAAACGCTTTGACTCGGTGAGTTTCGCGGCATTCCGACTTCGATGCCCCGGTTGCCGAAATTCAGTTGCCTTTGAATTTCGGGTGATCCCTCTTGAGCATGTATGCTTCTGCTACTTGTTCTACATCAGACTTCTTCCGCAAACGGCGAAACGCTTTGACTCGGTGAGTTTCGCGGCATTCCGACTTCGATGCCCCGGTTGCCGAAATTCAGTTGCCTTTGAATTTCGGGTGATCCCTCTTGAGCATGTATGCTTCTGCTACTTGTTCTACATCAGACTTCCTTCCGCAAACGGCGAAACGCTTTGACTCGGTGAGTTTCGCGGCATTCCGACTTCGATGCCCCGGTTGCCGAAATTCAGTTGCCTTTGAATTTCGGGTGATCCCTCTTGAGCATGTATGCTTCTGCTACTTGTTCTACATCAGACTTCCTTCCGCAAACGGCGAAACGCTTTGACTCGGTGAGTTTCGCGGCATTCCGACTTCGATGCCCCGGTTGCCGAAATTCAGTTGCCTTTGAATTTCGGGTGATCCCTCTTGAGCATGTATGCTTCTGCTACTTGTTCTACATCACACTTCTTCCGCAAACGGCGAAACGCTTTGACTCGGTGAGTTTCGCGGCATTCCGACTTCGATGCCCCGGTTGCCGAAATTCAGTTGCCTTTGAATTTCGGGTGATCCCTCTTGAGCATGTATGCTTCTGCTACTTGTTCTACATCACACTTCCTTCCGCAAACGGCGAAACGCTTTGACTCGGTGAGTTTCGCGGCATTCCGACTTCGATGCCCCGGTTGCCGAAATTCAGTTGCCTTTGAATTTCGGGTGATCCCTCTTGAGCATGTATGCTTCTGCTACTTGTTCTACATCACACTTCCTTCCGCAAACGGCGAAACGCTTTGACTCGGTGAGTTTCGCGGCATTCCGACTTCGATGCCCCGTTGCCGAAATTCAGTTGCCTTTGAATTTCGGGTGATCCCTCTTGAGCATGTATGCTTCTGCTACTTGTTCTACATCAGACTTCCTTCCGCAAACGGCGAAACGCTTTGACTCGGTGAGTTTCGCGGCATTCCGACTTCGATGCCCCGGTTGCCGAAATTCAGTTGCCTTTGAATTTCGGGTGATCCCTCTTGAGCATGTATGCTTCTGCTACTTGTTCTACATCAGACTTCTTCCGCAAACGGCGAAACGCTTTGACTCGGTGAGTTTCGCGGCATTCCGACTTCGATGCCCCGGTTGCCGAAATTCAGTTGCCTTTGAATTTCGGGTGATCCCTCTTGAGCATGTATGCTTCTGCTACTTGTTCTACATCACACTTCCTTCCGCAAACGGCGAAACGCTTTGACTCGGTGAGTTTCGCGGCATTCCGACTTCGATGCCCCGGTTGCCGAAATTCAGTTGCCTTTGAATTTCGGGTGATCCCTCTTGAGCATGTATGCTTCTGCTACTTGTTCTACATCACACTTCCTTCCGCAAACGGCGAAACGCTTTGACTCGGTGAGTTTCGCGGCATTCCGACTTCGATGCCCCGGTTGCCGAAATTCAGTTGCCTTTGAATTTCGGGTGATCCCTCTTGAGCATGTATGCTTCTGCTACTTGTTCTACATCACACTTCCTTCCGCAAACGGCGAAACGCTTTGACTCGGTGAGTTTCGCGGCATTCCGACTTCGATGCCCCGGTTGCCGAAATTCAGTTGCCTTTGAATTTCGGGTGATCCCTCTTGAGCATGTATGCTTCTGCTACTTGTTCTACATCACACTTCCTTCCGCAAACGGCGAAACGCTTTGACTCGGTGAGTTTCGCGGCATTCCGACTTCGATGCCCCGGTTGCCGAAATTCAGTTGCCTTTGAATTTCGGGTGATCCCTCTTGAGCATGTATGCTTCTGCTACTTGTTCTACATCACACTTCCTTCCGCAAACGGCGAAACGCTTTGACTCGGTGAGTTTCGCGGCATTCCGACTTCGATGCCCCGGTTGCCGAAATTCAGTTGCCTTTGAATTTCGGGTGATCCCTCTTGAGCATGTATGCTTCTGCTACTTGTTCTACATCACACTTCCTTCCGCAAACGGCGAAACGCTTTGACTCGGTGAGTTTCGCGGCATTCCGACTTCGATGCCCCGTTGCCGAAATTCAGTTGCCTTTGAATTTCGGGTGATCCCTCTTGAGCATGTATGCTTCTGCTACTTGTTCTACATCAGACTTCTTCCGCAAACGGCGAAACGCTTTGACTCGGTGAGTTTCGCGGCATTCCGACTTCGATGCCCCGGTTGCCGAAATTCAGTTGCCTTTGAATTTCGGGTGATCCCTCTTGAGCATGTATGCTTCTGCTACTTGTTCTACATCACACTTCCTTCCGCAAACGGCGAAACGCTTTGACTCGGTGAGTTTCGCGGCATTCCGACTTCGATGCCCCGGTTGCCGAAATTCAGTTGCCTTTGAATTTCGGGTGATCCCTCTTGAGCATGTATGCTTCTGCTACTTGTTCTACATCACACTTCTTCCGCAAACGGCGAAACGCTTTGACTCGGTGAGTTTCGCGGCATTCCGACTTCGATGCCCCGGTTGCCGAAATTCAGTTGCCTTTGAATTTCGGGTGATCCCTCTTGAGCATGTATGCTTCTGCTACTTGTTCTACATCAGACTTCTTCCGCAAACGGCGAAACGCTTTGACTCGGTGAGTTTCGCGGCATTCCGACTTCGATGCCCCGGTTGCCGAAATTCAGTTGCCTTTGAATTTCGGGTGATCCCTCTTGAGCATGTATGCTTCTGCTACTTGTTCTACATCACACTTCCTTCCGCAAACGGCGAAACGCTTTGACTCGGTGAGTTTCGCGGCATTCCGACTTCGATGCCCCGGTTGCCGAAATTCAGTTGCCTTTGAATTTCGGGTGATCCCTCTTGAGCATGTATGCTTCTGCTACTTGTTCTACATCAGACTTCCTTCCGCAAACGGCGAAACGCTTTGACTCGGTGAGTTTCGCGGCATTCCGACTTCGATGCCCCGGTTGCCGAAATTCAGTTGCCTTTGAATTTCGGGTGATCCCTCTTGAGCATGTATGCTTCTGCTACTTGTTCTACATCACACTTCTTCCGCAAACGGCGAAACGCTTTGACTCGGTGAGTTTCGCGGCATTCCGACTTCGATGCCCCGGTTGCCGAAATTCAGTTGCCTTTGAATTTCGGGTGATCCCTCTTGAGCATGTATGCTTCTGCTACTTGTTCTACATCAGACTTCCTTCCGCAAACGGCGAAACGCTTTGACTCGGTGAGTTTCGCGGCATTCCGACTTCGATGCCCCGGTTGCCGAAATTCAGTTGCCTTTGAATTTCGGGTGATCCCTCTTGAGCATGTATGCTTCTGCTACTTGTTCTACATCACACTTCCTTCCGCAAACGGCGAAACGCTTTGACTCGGTGAGTTTCGCGGCATTCCGACTTCGATGCCCCGGTTGCCGAAATTCAGTTGCCTTTGAATTTCGGGTGATCCCTCTTGAGCATGTATGCTTCTGCTACTTGTTCTACATCACACTTCCTTCCGCAAACGGCGAAACGCTTTGACTCGGTGAGTTTCGCGGCATTCCGACTTCGATGCCCCGGTTGCCGAAATTCAGTTGCCTTTGAATTTCGGGTGATCCCTCTTGAGCATGTATGCTTCTGCTACTTGTTCTACATCACACTTCCTTCCGCAAACGGCGAAACGCTTTGACTCGGTGAGTTTCGCGGCATTCCGACTTCGATGCCCCGGTTGCCGAAATTCAGTTGCCTTTGAATTTCGGGTGATCCCTCTTGAGCATGTATGCTTCTGCTACTTGTTCTACATCACACTTCCTTCCGCAAACGGCGAAACGCTTTGACTCGGTGAGTTTCGCGGCATTCCGACTTCGATGCCCCGGTTGCCGAAATTCAGTTGCCTTTGAATTTCGGGTGATCCCTCTTGAGCATGTATGCTTCTGCTACTTGTTCTACATCACACTTCCTTCCGCAAACGGCGAAACGCTTTGACTCGGTGAGTTTCGCGGCATTCCGACTTCGATGCCCCGGTTGCCGAAATTCAGTTGCCTTTGAATTTCGGGTGATCCCTCTTGAGCATGTATGCTTCTGCTACTTGTTCTACATCACACTTCCTTCCGCAAACGGCGAAACGCTTTGACTCGGTGAGTTTCGCGGCATTCCGACTTCGATGCCCCGGTTGCCGAAATTCAGTTGCCTTTGAATTTCGGGTGATCCCTCTTGAGCATGTATGCTTCTGCTACTTGTTCTACATCAGACTTCTTCCGCAAACGGCGAAACGCTTTGACTCGGTGAGTTTCGCGGCATTCCGACTTCGATGCCCCGGTTGCCGAAATTCAGTTGCCTTTGAATTTCGGGTGATCCCTCTTGAGCATGTATGCTTCTGCTACTTGTTCTACATCACACTTCCTTCCGCAAACGGCGAAACGCTTTGACTCGGTGAGTTTCGCGGCATTCCGACTTCGATGCCCCGGTTGCCGAAATTCAGTTGCCTTTGAATTTCGGGTGATCCCTCTTGAGCATGTATGCTTCTGCTACTTGTTCTACATCACACTTCCTTCCGCAAACGGCGAAACGCTTTGACTCGGTGAGTTTCGCGGCATTCCGACTTCGATGCCCCGGTTGCCGAAATTCAGTTGCCTTTGAATTTCGGGTGATCCCTCTTGAGCATGTATGCTTCTGCTACTTGTTCTACATCACACTTCCTTCCGCAAACGGCGAAACGCTTTGACTCGGTGAGTTTCGCGGCATTCCGACTTCGATGCCCCGGTTGCCGAAATTCAGTTGCCTTTGAATTTCGGGTGATCCCTCTTGAGCATGTATGCTTCTGCTACTTGTTCTACATCACACTTCCTTCCGCAAACGGCGAAACGCTTTGACTCGGTGAGTTTCGCGGCATTCCGACTTCGATGCCCCGGTTGCCGAAATTCAGTTGCCTTTGAATTTCGGGTGATCCCTCTTGAGCATGTATGCTTCTGCTACTTGTTCTACATCACACTTCTTCCGCAAACGGCGAAACGCTTTGACTCGGTGAGTTTCGCGGCATTCCGACTTCGATGCCCCGGTTGCCGAAATTCAGTTGCCTTTGAATTTCGGGTGATCCCTCTTGAGCATGTATGCTTCTGCTACTTGTTCTACATCACACTTCTTCCGCAAACGGCGAAACGCTTTGACTCGGTGAGTTTCGCGGCATTCCGACTTCGATGCCCCGGTTGCCGAAATTCAGTTGCCTTTGAATTTCGGGTGATCCCTCTTGAGCATGTATGCTTCTGCTACTTGTTCTACATCACACTTCCTTCCGCAAACGGCGAAACGCTTTGACTCGGTGAGTTTCGCGGCATTCCGACTTCGATGCCCCGGTTGCCGAAATTCAGTTGCCTTTGAATTTCGGGTGATCCCTCTTGAGCATGTATGCTTCTGCTACTTGTTCTACATCAGACTTCCTTCCGCAAACGGCGAAACGCTTTGACTCGGTGAGTTTCGCGGCATTCCGACTTCGATGCCCCGGTTGCCGAAATTCAGTTGCCTTTGAATTTCGGGTGATCCCTCTTGAGCATGTATGCTTCTGCTACTTGTTCTACATCACACTTCCTTCCGCAAACGGCGAAACGCTTTGACTCGGTGAGTTTCGCGGCATTCCGACTTCGATGCCCCGGTTGCCGAAATTCAGTTGCCTTTGAATTTCGGGTGATCCCTCTTGAGCATGTATGCTTCTGCTACTTGTTCTACATCAGACTTCCTTCCGCAAACGGCGAAACGCTTTGACTCGGTGAGTTTCGCGGCATTCCGACTTCGATGCCCCGGTTGCCGAAATTCAGTTGCCTTTGAATTTCGGGTGATCCCTCTTGAGCATGTATGCTTCTGCTACTTGTTCTACATCACACTTCCTTCCGCAAACGGCGAAACGCTTTGACTCGGTGAGTTTCGCGGCATTCCGACTTCGATGCCCCGGTTGCCGAAATTCAGTTGCCTTTGAATTTCGGGTGATCCCTCTTGAGCATGTATGCTTCTGCTACTTGTTCTACATCACACTTCTTCCGCAAACGGCGAAACGCTTTGACTCGGTGAGTTTCGCGGCATTCCGACTTCGATGCCCCGGTTGCCGAAATTCAGTTGCCTTTGAATTTCGGGTGATCCCTCTTGAGCATGTATGCTTCTGCTACTTGTTCTACATCACACTTCTTCCGCAAACGGCGAAACGCTTTGACTCGGTGAGTTTCGCGGCATTCCGACTTCGATGCCCCGGTTGCCGAAATTCAGTTGCCTTTGAATTTCGGGTGATCCCTCTTGAGCATGTATGCTTCTGCTACTTGTTCTACATCACACTTCCTTCCGCAAACGGCGAAACGCTTTGACTCGGTGAGTTTCGCGGCATTCCGACTTCGATGCCCCGGTTGCCGAAATTCAGTTGCCTTTGAATTTCGGGTGATCCCTCTTGAGCATGTATGCTTCTGCTACTTGTTCTACATCAGACTTCTTCCGCAAACGGCGAAACGCTTTGACTCGGTGAGTTTCGCGGCATTCCGACTTCGATGCCCCGGTTGCCGAAATTCAGTTGCCTTTGAATTTCGGGTGATCCCTCTTGAGCATGTATGCTTCTGCTACTTGTTCTACATCAGACTTCTTCCGCAAACGGCGAAACGCTTTGACTCGGTGAGTTTCGCGGCATTCCGACTTCGATGCCCCGGTTGCCGAAATTCAGTTGCCTTTGAATTTCGGGTGATCCCTCTTGAGCATGTATGCTTCTGCTACTTGTTCTACATCAGACTTCCTTCCGCAAACGGCGAAACGCTTTGACTCGGTGAGTTTCGCGGCATTCCGACTTCGATGCCCCGTTGCCGAAATTCAGTTGCCTTTGAATTTCGGGTGATCCCTCTTGAGCATGTATGCTTCTGCTACTTGTTCTACATCAGACTTCTTCCGCAAACGGCGAAACGCTTTGACTCGGTGAGTTTCGCGGCATTCCGACTTCGATGCCCCGGTTGCCGAAATTCAGTTGCCTTTGAATTTCGGGTGATCCCTCTTGAGCATGTATGCTTCTGCTACTTGTTCTACATCACACTTCCTTCCGCAAACGGCGAAACGCTTTGACTCGGTGAGTTTCGCGGCATTCCGACTTCGATGCCCCGGTTGCCGAAATTCAGTTGCCTTTGAATTTCGGGTGATCCCTCTTGAGCATGTATGCTTCTGCTACTTGTTCTACATCACACTTCTTCCGCAAACGGCGAAACGCTTTGACTCGGTGAGTTTCGCGGCATTCCGACTTCGATGCCCCGGTTGCCGAAATTCAGTTGCCTTTGAATTTCGGGTGATCCCTCTTGAGCATGTATGCTTCTGCTACTTGTTCTACATCACACTTCTTCCGCAAACGGCGAAACGCTTTGACTCGGTGAGTTTCGCGGCATTCCGACTTCGATGCCCCGGTTGCCGAAATTCAGTTGCCTTTGAATTTCGGGTGATCCCTCTTGAGCATGTATGCTTCTGCTACTTGTTCTACATCACACTTCCTTCCGCAAACGGCGAAACGCTTTGACTCGGTGAGTTTCGCGGCATTCCGACTTCGATGCCCCGGTTGCCGAAATTCAGTTGCCTTTGAATTTCGGGTGATCCCTCTTGAGCATGTATGCTTCTGCTACTTGTTCTACATCACACTTCTTCCGCAAACGGCGAAACGCTTTGACTCGGTGAGTTTCGCGGCATTCCGACTTCGATGCCCCGGTTGCCGAAATTCAGTTGCCTTTGAATTTCGGGTGATCCCTCTTGAGCATGTATGCTTCTGCTACTTGTTCTACATCACACTTCCTTCCGCAAACGGCGAAACGCTTTGACTCGGTGAGTTTCGCGGCATTCCGACTTCGATGCCCCGGTTGCCGAAATTCAGTTGCCTTTGAATTTCGGGTGATCCCTCTTGAGCATGTATGCTTCTGCTACTTGTTCTACATCACACTTCTTCCGCAAACGGCGAAACGCTTTGACTCGGTGAGTTTCGCGGCATTCCGACTTCGATGCCCCGGTTGCCGAAATTCAGTTGCCTTTGAATTTCGGGTGATCCCTCTTGAGCATGTATGCTTCTGCTACTTGTTCTACATCACACTTCCTTCCGCAAACGGCGAAACGCTTTGACTCGGTGAGTTTCGCGGCATTCCGACTTCGATGCCCCGGTTGCCGAAATTCAGTTGCCTTTGAATTTCGGGTGATCCCTCTTGAGCATGTATGCTTCTGCTACTTGTTCTACATCACACTTCTTCCGCAAACGGCGAAACGCTTTGACTCGGTGAGTTTCGCGGCATTCCGACTTCGATGCCCCGGTTGCCGAAATTCAGTTGCCTTTGAATTTCGGGTGATCCCTCTTGAGCATGTATGCTTCTGCTACTTGTTCTACATCACACTTCTTCCGCAAACGGCGAAACGCTTTGACTCGGTGAGTTTCGCGGCATTCCGACTTCGATGCCCCGGTTGCCGAAATTCAGTTGCCTTTGAATTTCGGGTGATCCCTCTTGAGCATGTATGCTTCTGCTACTTGTTCTACATCACACTTCTTCCGCAAACGGCGAAACGCTTTGACTCGGTGAGTTTCGCGGCATTCCGACTTCGATGCCCCGGTTGCCGAAATTCAGTTGCCTTTGAATTTCGGGTGATCCCTCTTGAGCATGTATGCTTCTGCTACTTGTTCTACATCACACTTCTTCCGCAAACGGCGAAACGCTTTGACTCGGTGAGTTTCGCGGCATTCCGACTTCGATGCCCCGGTTGCCGAAATTCAGTTGCCTTTGAATTTCGGGTGATCCCTCTTGAGCATGTATGCTTCTGCTACTTGTTCTACATCACACTTCTTCCGCAAACGGCGAAACGCTTTGACTCGGTGAGTTTCGCGGCATTCCGACTTCGATGCCCCGGTTGCCGAAATTCAGTTGCCTTTGAATTTCGGGTGATCCCTCTTGAGCATGTATGCTTCTGCTACTTGTTCTACATCACACTTCTTCCGCAAACGGCGAAACGCTTTGACTCGGTGAGTTTCGCGGCATTCCGACTTCGATGCCCCGGTTGCCGAAATTCAGTTGCCTTTGAATTTCGGGTGATCCCTCTTGAGCATGTATGCTTCTGCTACTTGTTCTACATCACACTTCCTTCCGCAAACGGCGAAACGCTTTGACTCGGTGAGTTTCGCGGCATTCCGACTTCGATGCCCCGGTTGCCGAAATTCAGTTGCCTTTGAATTTCGGGTGATCCCTCTTGAGCATGTATGCTTCTGCTACTTGTTCTACATCACACTTCTTCCGCAAACGGCGAAACGCTTTGACTCGGTGAGTTTCGCGGCATTCCGACTTCGATGCCCCGGTTGCCGAAATTCAGTTGCCTTTGAATTTCGGGTGATCCCTCTTGAGCATGTATGCTTCTGCTACTTGTTCTACATCACACTTCTTCCGCAAACGGCGAAACGCTTTGACTCGGTGAGTTTCGCGGCATTCCGACTTCGATGCCCCGTTGCCGAAATTCAGTTGCCTTTGAATTTCGGGTGATCCCTCTTGAGCATGTATGCTTCTGCTACTTGTTCTACATCACACTTCCTTCCGCAAACGGCGAAACGCTTTGACTCGGTGAGTTTCGCGGCATTCCGACTTCGATGCCCCGGTTGCCGAAATTCAGTTGCCTTTGAATTTCGGGTGATCCCTCTTGAGCATGTATGCTTCTGCTACTTGTTCTACATCACACTTCCTTCCGCAAACGGCGAAACGCTTTGACTCGGTGAGTTTCGCGGCATTCCGACTTCGATGCCCCGGTTGCCGAAATTCAGTTGCCTTTGAATTTCGGGTGATCCCTCTTGAGCATGTATGCTTCTGCTACTTGTTCTACATCACACTTCCTTCCGCAAACGGCGAAACGCTTTGACTCGGTGAGTTTCGCGGCATTCCGACTTCGATGCCCCGGTTGCCGAAATTCAGTTGCCTTTGAATTTCGGGTGATCCCTCTTGAGCATGTATGCTTCTGCTACTTGTTCTACATCACACTTCCTTCCGCAAACGGCGAAACGCTTTGACTCGGTGAGTTTCGCGGCATTCCGACTTCGATGCCCCGGTTGCCGAAATTCAGTTGCCTTTGAATTTCGGGTGATCCCTCTTGAGCATGTATGCTTCTGCTACTTGTTCTACATCACACTTCTTCCGCAAACGGCGAAACGCTTTGACTCGGTGAGTTTCGCGGCATTCCGACTTCGATGCCCCGGTTGCCGAAATTCAGTTGCCTTTGAATTTCGGGTGATCCCTCTTGAGCATGTATGCTTCTGCTACTTGTTCTACATCACACTTCCTTCCGCAAACGGCGAAACGCTTTGACTCGGTGAGTTTCGCGGCATTCCGACTTCGATGCCCCGGTTGCCGAAATTCAGTTGCCTTTGAATTTCGGGTGATCCCTCTTGAGCATGTATGCTTCTGCTACTTGTTCTACATCACACTTCTTCCGCAAACGGCGAAACGCTTTGACTCGGTGAGTTTCGCGGCATTCCGACTTCGATGCCCCGGTTGCCGAAATTCAGTTGCCTTTGAATTTCGGGTGATCCCTCTTGAGCATGTATGCTTCTGCTACTTGTTCTACATCACACTTCTTCCGCAAACGGCGAAACGCTTTGACTCGGTGAGTTTCGCGGCATTCCGACTTCGATGCCCCGGTTGCCGAAATTCAGTTGCCTTTGAATTTCGGGTGATCCCTCTTGAGCATGTATGCTTCTGCTACTTGTTCTACATCACACTTCCTTCCGCAAACGGCGAAACGCTTTGACTCGGTGAGTTTCGCGGCATTCCGACTTCGATGCCCCGGTTGCCGAAATTCAGTTGCCTTTGAATTTCGGGTGATCCCTCTTGAGCATGTATGCTTCTGCTACTTGTTCTACATCACACTTCTTCCGCAAACGGCGAAACGCTTTGACTCGGTGAGTTTCGCGGCATTCCGACTTCGATGCCCCGGTTGCCGAAATTCAGTTGCCTTTGAATTTCGGGTGATCCCTCTTGAGCATGTATGCTTCTGCTACTTGTTCTACATCAGACTTCTTCCGCAAACGGCGAAACGCTTTGACTCGGTGAGTTTCGCGGCATTCCGAATTCGATGCCCCGGTTGCCGAAATTCAGTTGCCTTTGAATTTCGGGTGATCCCTCTTGAGCATGTATGCTTCTGCTACTTGTTCTACATCACACTTCTTCCGCAAACGGCGAAACGCTTTGACTCGGTGAGTTTCGCGGCATTCCGACTTCGATGCCCCGGTTGCCGAAATTCAGTTGCCTTTGAATTTCGGGTGATCCCTCTTGAGCATCTATGCTTCTGCTACTTGTTCTACATCACACTTCTTCCGCAAACGGCGAAACGCTTTGACTCGGTGAGTTTCGCGGCATTCCAACTTTAATGCCCGGGTTGCCGAAATTCAGTTGCCTTTGAATTTCGGGTGATCCGTGTTGAGCATGTATGCTTCTGCTACTTGTTCTACATCATAGTTCCTTCCGCAAACAACGAAACGCTTTGACTCGGTGAGTTTCGCGGCATTCCGACTTCGATGCCCTGGTTGCCGAAATTCGGTTGCCTTTGAATTTCGGGTGATCCCTCTTGAGCATGTATGCTTCTGCTACTTGTTCTACATCACAGTTCCTTCCGCAAACAACGAAACGCTTTGACTCGGTGAGTTTCGCGGCATTCCGACTTCGATGCCCCGGTTGCCGAAATTCAGTTGCCTTTGAATTTCGGGTGATCCCTCTTGAGCATGTATGCTTCTGCTACTTGTTCTACATCACACTTCTTCCGCAAATGGCGAAACGCTTTGACACGGTGAGTTTCGCGGCATTCCGACTTCGATGCCCGGTTGCCGAAATTCAGTTGCCTTTGAATTTCGGGTGATCCCTCTTGAGCATGTATGCTTCTGCTACTTGTTCTACATCACACTTCTTCCGCAAGGCGAAACGCTTTGACTCGGTGAGTTTCGCGGCATTCCGACTTCGATGCCCCGGTTGCCGAAATTCAGTTGCCTTTGAATTTCGGGTGATCCCTCTTGAGCATGTATGCTTCTGCTACTTGTTCTACATCAGACTTCCTTCCGCAAAGGCGAAACGCTTTGACTCGGTGAGTTTCGCGGCATTCCGACTTCGATGCCCCGGTTGCCGAAATTCAGTTGCCTTTGAATTTCGGGTGATCCCTCTTGAGCATGTATGCTTCTGCTACTTGTTCTACATCACACTTCTTCCGCAAACGGCGAAACGCTTTGACTCGGTGAGTTTCGCGGCATTCCGACTTCGATGCCCCGGTTGCCGAAATTCAGTTGCCTTTGAATTTCGGGTGATCCCTCTTGAGCATGTATGCTTCTGCTACTTGTTCTACATCAGACTTCTTCCGCAAACGGCGAAACGCTTTGACTCGGTGAGTTTCGCGGCATTCCGACTTCGATGCCCGGTTGCCGAA